>GL876969.1:1752079-1775407 GCA_000193285.1 Magnaporthiopsis poae ATCC 64411 | reverse complement strand
CTCGTCACCGAGCCCGAGTACCTCCAGGGTCTGATCGGGGCCATCTACGAGTTCCTCGGCTACACGAGCGAAGGGGTCAAGTCGGAGAGCGCAGAGGACGTGCCGCCGATCGAGCAAGTGCTCATCGCGAACATTAATAGCAAGAACCAGATCGTGCTCTCGGGGGACCTGGGTCGCATAAAGACGCTTCTGGCCCACGTGCGCCAGTTCCTCGGTCACGACCCCCGCGCCGTCCGTCTAAACAGCGATTCGCCTTTCCACTCGCCCATCATGAGGCCTGCCGTCGCCGTCATGCAGCGCCTGCTGGCAGGGAAGAGCGAGACGCCCGGGCGGGAAGGGGAGGATGTGGTCACGTTCCCGACCGACATCCCCTGCGTCAGCAACATCAGCGCCCGTCCGTTTGGGAGCAAGGCCGAGCTCAAGGACCTGCTGGCGCGCCAGTGCCTCGAGACGGTGCGCTGGTGGGACAGCATCCGCTACCTAGACCAAGAGGAGAAGGTGCGGCGCTGGATCGGCATCGGGCCGGGAAAAGTCGGCCGGAACCTGGTCGGCAAGGAGGTCGGCATGCGCGGCAAGGGCCTCGTCAAGGGCGCCGGCGTCTGGGCCATCACGGACCCGTCCGAGATCGAGGAGGCGCTGAGGGGCCTGGAGGAGACCGAGTCTGTTGTTGACGAGGAGGAGGGCGAGGATTGAGTGAGTCCGCTGTCAACGGGGAGTGGGTTGAGTAGAGAAAAAAAGAGGGCGCGCTTTGTGGCCTTCACTGGCTTGCGCGGCGGGCTGGTTTAATTATCACTTTGGGTCGGTGATTGCCCATACTGTACTTTACTGTTTCTTCTCTACACGGCGAATCCGATACTAATGGCGGTGGTTTCCTTTCCGACATGCTGCCGGCTTGAATTTGATAAGATAGGCATATTTTGGCAAAACGTACCTCTGGTTTGTGATATCGTCACCTGGATCAGCGGCGATGTTGCTAGGGGCGACGAGAGACTATCACGAAAAATCTTAACGCGTCGGTGAGAAATATCATAGCAGGATCTCAAAGGGTTCGGCCTGGCCTTGCAGACGTTGGGCTCGGGTTTGCAGGAATGGCCTGCGTGCGTTCGTCAACCTCCGATGACGGTCATACGACATACGAGAGGCAAAGACAGAAAAAGATAAAAAAAAGTAACCCCGCGACGGGCGCGTTTTAATAGGTTCATTGTGTGGGCGGCGAGAACGTAGGAATGCCGGGGACAAGGCGGGCGCTAGGAAAAACACCAGATATATCGCCGTGATGCTCGAGGCCAGGCCGTTGGCGAGAATCATTTTCGGCCTCAAAAGCCGGGCAGCCCGTCGCTAGCTCCTTCCCGCAATGGAATCAATCAAACAGTGGCCGAAATTCTTCTCGTGACATATGCGCCAGGTATGCCGCCGCGCACCCGCACGCGTCCACATCTGTCTCGCCGCTGCGCCCGCACAACAAACATTCCGCAATGCCCGCGCCCAAAGGTTATAGCTACCCAGATGCCCGTCACCGTCAAGAACGAGCCCGTAGGCCAAGGTGGTGTAGTGGGATGAAGATGGGTCGCCGGTCCGAGACCCTACTTGTACCTTTACTGCAATAGCCTCTTGGCTGCGGGTTCGATCCCAGGTGTGGGCTGCCGATTTTCGCACCGGGCGAAAACTCCGTGGCTGACACCGACCGGTTTCGAAGTAAACACCCCCTAACGGGGAGGTTTCGTAGCCGCCTACCCAGGAAACTGGTTAGGCGGTAAGCTTTTGGCTTTTTTCCCTTTTTTTTTTAATTTATTTTTATTTTTTTACATATGTTCCTGTCTCTATCTTCAACGGGATATAAATCTCCTAGCCGTTCACCTAGATGACGACCACCAAATGCAAAAAAAACTCCTAACCGACAATGTTAAACTCCTCGCTGACTCCATCAAACGGCGTTATGTCACCGTTCAGGCCCTTGGAGTCGCCGTAATATCGCAGCCGGTACACACCCTCGTCCGTCCAGTCCTCCACCTCCCACTGGATTTCGACCTCGCTCGTGCCCAGCAGGCCGCTGGTCCGCCGCCATCGGAACACGAGCGACCAATCTGCGTCGTCTCTCACCCTCACCCACCGTCCGCCCTCCTTCTTTTCCACCGCCGCAAACGTCTCCTCAAGCCGCAGGTTGTTGCGCGGGTTCGCCCCGACGAACACGGCTCTCGGCGCATCTCGCCCGCGCCAGTACATGCGTCCGGCGTCCACGTCCTCGAGCACGTCGCCGAACGACTTGAACAGCTTGGGCCCGTCGCGCACCACGCCCGTGATGAAAGACAACGACCTGTTGGTGTTGTCTGGTGGCAGCGAGTCCGGGTCATGGCGCGTGGGCGGGCCCGACGGAGCCTTGTCGCCATTGCTGCCGGACAAAAGATGAGGGAGGTATGACAGCGTCACATTGATGTACGCGTTGAGGGTGTGCGGCCCGTACAGCGTCGACGCGCCCTCGTACCGCTGGACTCCGTACTCTTCCTCGGTCGTGATGTAGTGCGTGTACGAGTTGGCCGGCCCGCCGAGGACGACGACAGGAGCTTCGTCACCTCGAACAAGGTCGGCATATGCACGTCTGACAGCGTCCTTCCATCGCCTCCCCGCCATGGTTGTAGCCTCGCCAGGGCTAACAATTATTATCAGCCGACCGGCTCGAAGAACCTGGACGTCGACGATGTTGGGAGTCCATTCGTATGGGCGGCTGACCTCACCCACATCGAGCAGGATGGGCTTGGCGCCGTGGCAGGCCTGCTGCTCCTCTGACGGCTCCTTGAGCATATGGGACACGACTTGCCACACGGGGCTCGTGTTGGACGGGTCGCCGTCGTGCTGCGTGAAGTCGAACACGCCAGGCCCATCTGAGGTACCGGCCGCGAACGAATAGCCCAGCGCTGCGGGGCAGGTCCGCAGCAGAGAGCTGTTGGTGGCGGTGTCACCGCCAACGAGGCTATCTGGGCGAGGAAACTCGAACCCAGACATGTTGTGGAAAGTGTGAAACGACCGCACCCTTCCACCGTCGCCGCCGCGGAGCGGACTTAGGGGCGCCACGTCCTCATCGTACAGTCTGCGGGCGGGCTCGTACTGGCGGCGGCCGATCTCGAAGCATGACGCCGTCCCGCCGTCATCCCTGCTAAAGAAAGGGCCCCTGGCGTGGCAGCTGCGGGCCTTGCTGCCGTCCAAGGGGCATGTGCTGTTTTCAAAGCTGCACATGACGCCTGAGCCGTCCTCGCACCAGGCACCCAGGATATTTGGACTCGTGTCACCGACGCTGGCCTGCGAGAAGCCAGCAACGAAAGGCTGATCGGGAGCGGCTGACGGGTGATCCCTCATGGAACGTTCAAAGAGATAGGCGGCGACGCCTTTGTTATCGCCTGTGACAAGCGTATTGTTTCCCAGCATCGAGGTGCCATGGGTCGGAAACCAGGTCAAGATGCCAATGTTCCGCAGGTCAGATGCTCGCGAAAACCGGAGCAGCGTCATCTCCTTCTCAACAGAGCCATCGTCATCCGTGCTGATATTGTACCGCGCACGTTCGGCCTCTGGGTTGGCCAGGTACGCAAACAGGCTGCGGTTGATGTTGGCGCCGAGAACCTTGGTTTGACCAACGCTCAGGTATCCCGGGGCTAGCGACTCATGAGCGCGGTGAATAGACAGCACGGCGCCGTCGACAATGGCTTGGTATCCCTGGTGGTCGAACCCTTTGCTCGTGATCTGCGGCAGCAGGTAGTTGAGCCAACCGCCTGGGCCCGAGTGCGAGTGGGTGCCCGTGACGGCGATGTTGTGGTGGCCGTACAGCTCTGCATATTCGGGGCCCAGGGCATGCAGAGCCGATATGATGCCGTAGCGGACCGCCGTGTCGCCGGACTGGGTGTCCAGGACGAGGTAGACGAAGCGTTCGGCAGGCCTCTCCAGGTCGCCAACAATGAACGCTCGACTGTACAGGCGCTGGCGCAGACCGGAGCCAACCTGGTTGGGGTCCGCGTAACCCATGAAATTGATCTCGACCACGGGGCCGGTGATGTCGGCCTTGCCAACTCCGAGGAGAAACCGATCTGCATCTCCGCTGTGCTTGGCTCCCGGCTTGGCGCTCCAGGGCTGCAGGAAGGGGCCAAAGCGCGAATCACAGAATGCAAACAGCACCAGCAACAGTCCAAATGTGAGAAAGACGCCGCTCAGTAAGTATGACCGTCCAAAGAGCGCTCGTCTGGCCAGGCTCGGGCTGGGGGTTTGTGCCGAGCATTTTTCGCCGTCCCCATCGCCATCTTTGCTCAGCAGCGGGCGCTGGGCCTCGCTATCTTGACGCCCCATGCTTGCGTCCGGCTCGTGTGTATTACCGTGTCTAGAACGAAAGACAGTCAACGAAGGTGGAATGATTGTTGCATCGTAACCAAGCACGCGTTGGGCCAGTGACCAGTGGAATTACGTGCCAAATCGCTGGTTGATGCCTGATTCGGCGACTGGTCATTGTGCCCGCCCTGCCTTCCATCCCTGCCGCGTGGTTGGGCAAAATGTGTCTCCAGTCCGACACAGCCGGAAGTCGCGTTTCGGACTTTAACCCATGACTAGATCCGTCCGTAGGTATGCCGTCATAGCGTGTCGTTGTAACCCTAACCCCAGTACAGCCCCGAGCCCTCTTCCCTCCTGAGATGCCTTTCTTTTCGCAGCCTTACCACACATCCACCCACACCACCTGGCCAAGGTGGAAAATACTTCGCCTTCAGCCAGCATGGAAGCTGAACACCCTCCTTGCCAGCCCTAGCCTCGCCTGATCGCTTTACCGCCATTTTGCACCAAGCATCCGATGGCACCCACCGCCCACCTCCATTTCAATGAGCACCACCCAAATCCGTCTCAAGCTGGGCGAGTGCGGCGCTAACAATGCGCAGCCAAATGCAGGGTCCCCACCCTCCATTTCTGTGATTCGCTGCGTATTGTTGTTCATCCACCTCCCATAGCCCGCTAAGAACGCCGGAAATCCAAGATATGGACGCCATTCCTAGGTTACCGGCGCCACAGCGGGCTTGCGTGATGGGAGGCTTTCCGTTTAAGGTCTGGTTGCCACCATGGTGTAGGGGATAACCTCCTCGTTGGCTGCCTTGCCACAAAATCAGAGCTGGGCCGTCCTCGGTCTGGCGGCCCCTTCATGCCATATAATTCTCTGATAAGTAGTATTCTTGCTCGTCCAGAGAGGACGGACTCGCCGTAAATACCATCCTCGTATCTTTCCAATCTGCCTAGCAGGACAAGAGTCCTGAATTTGTAGCCACATATCCCACACAATACCCTACTGTAAATCCTAGCAAAGGAACCTAATGGCTTCTCCCACTGACGAAGAAACAGCTACCATACCAGCCGCAGAACCTTCGATTCACCCCTGGCTCGCAAACGCTTCAAGTACGTTGCCCTGTGTGGTGGCGCATCGCTCAGGCTCGCTGACATATCCAAAAAAAGATGGCGTCGAGGTCTTCGACCCGCTCACGGCAGCTGAAGAAGCAGAACTCCCTGAGCTCAACTTCCGCCCCTTGGCGCTTAAGCCCTGGTACCTTTGGATGAGCTTCGGCCTGTTTTCGCTGTGCTTTGCCGTCCTTATCAGTCTAGTTACCCTAGACCGAACCATGCCCCCCTGGTTCGATGTTGACTCAACCACGAGCTACCAGGTGTGGCTCTATGCCCCTGGTGTTCTCGGCTTCATAACGGCATTGCTATCGCGAGGCACCATCAGGTCGTACAACAGAATCATCCCGTACGTCCGCATGGCCAGCAGCTCCAGCGACGTGAGAGGAAGGCGAGAGCGTCGCTACTTTGGCAGCGTTTTAACCATGCAACTGGCCGCGGTGCCCGGTGAGCAAGTTAACCTTGGCCAAGTCCTCAACCTCTGGATATGCGGCGACTATGTCAGCTGCCTCGTCAACATCACCATGATATTCACCGCCCTGCTCACTCCCCTCAAGGCAAATCTCTTCCAGCTGGTACAGAAAGACGTCTCCAATTGGAAGATAGACGTCAATTTCCGAGTTGCTGTGGTAGGGAGCGTTGCCTATCTCTTCATCATGATCGCTACGCTGCTCATAATCTGTCACTTGCGAAAAAGGAGGACGGGCCTGAAGTGGAGTCCCACGACACTTGCGGCGCAGCTAGCGCTCATCCAAGGCTCCGACGTCTTGGATGAGCTTGCGTGTATCGACACAACCCGCCCGCAGTCTTTGAGCCGCGACGCGCGCACATGGCCTTACCTACTTCATTTGGGGTATTGGAAGGAGCGTACAAGCCGTCGGGTCGTCTACGGCGTGCGGTTCCATGCTGAGCACCGCAACCAGAGCCCGCCACAGGCCAACCCTGAGAGAGAGACGACCGGAGCACCTTCAGACCAACCCCTTCCTGCGAGCCGTTCTGGAAGAGAACGTGCCTCCGCTGCCGATAGAATCTGGTAAGCTCTCAGGGGTCTGGTAAAAAAAAAAAAAAAAACAGGGTTGTATTTCCAGTTCGCAAAATACTGACCTACGGTAACTAGAACCCAGCGCGATTTCAGATTACCCGAATCCAAGACACCGGCCCGGTGAAATTAACCGCCTGTGGAACTATTATCTTTTAGACTGGTTCCTGTTTGCTACAACCGCCATGGGTGTGACTATGCTCCTGGCCGCCACGATTTTCTGGGCTCGTGGAGACATCTATCGACCCTTCCACGTCAGAGCCGGGATTTCGGCGTTCTCACCGGATCGTTCGCTGGTTCGTTTTGAAGCCTATTACATTTTTTCCTTCCTGCCCGGCGCGCTCATTGGGCTCTCGTTTCACATGATCTTCCTCGCCGCAGACCTTTACAACCGCACCATGGCCCCGATTGTGAATATGGCCAGCCGGCTAAGTGAGGAGGGCCTCGATGGCGTCTACCCCAGAGGAAAAGATAAGAACGACAAGACCACAGGGGCCACTGCGCTCCGCAGCATGCTGCTGGACTATCTCGATCCGAACCCCATCTCCTGCGTCGTGAACGCCGTCGTATCCTCCGACTTCCGGATTGCCTTCGGCATGCTGTTGGCAACGCTCAACACCCTTTTTTGGACGGTGCAGGGTCGGCTCTTCTACCTACTCGACGACGAGATCGACCGAGACGGCTACTACATGATGGGCGTCTCGCCGCAGCACTTTTACGCCGTCTACGCCGTCCTCGTCTTTTACTGCATCAGCATATGGCTCGTGCGCCCGCGCGGTCCCGTCCGCACCTGCCGACCCATCTTCACGCTCCTGGACCTCGCGATGCTGGTGCATAAGAGCCGCATCCTCCAGTGCCCCGAGTTTTCCGTGGCGCCCGAGCTCGGCGAGGACCACCTGCGCGCCCAGGTCGTGCTCGCCAGCCGCATCTACCGCTTCGGGTTCTACCAGGGGATCAACGGAAACGAGTACGTCGGGATATCGCCCACCAAGGTGCCGGAAGCATGGGTAGAAGCTGCAGCCGCCGACCCGGTGATGTCCCGCACCAGCGACGCGGCGGGTGTGGCGAGCCTGGTGTTGAGGCACGGACTTTACGACCCGGAAGCTGGCGCTCCCGAGCAGGCCGTCGAAGTGGTCGATGATACAGGGTACTTCAGCTGGACGCGGGAAGCCAAGCGTGTCTGGGCTGGCAAACGGGCAGACGCGGTGGCGGCATCAGGGACTTTGGGGAGTCAGTAGTTTGATCCTATGAGATTGTAACCCCTTACAAAACGGGGGAGAATAACCATCCGGCTGCGGTTTTTACCGAGCCAGCCGCTTCAATCCTGCCGCCGCTGCTAGCCGCACACGAAATTTGGCACGGCGGGAAACCGTGAAGATTGTAACCCGTGGGGCGTTCCTGCCACGATCCGACAGTTATAAGGTTTGGTGCTGGGGCTTGCTCCCAGCGAAGTAGCTGCATAACTTTCTGTGATGTCAGACTTGCTCGTTAAGAGGCTTCGCTTTTTGGGACCCAAGATTCGAATCCAATTCGTGCCGACTTTTTTTTTATTTTTTATCACACACACTTACTACTCGCTGCTCTACTTGCCCTCGATGAGCTCCCGGAATCTGCGGATGTCCCTCTGTTTCTGCCCTCGCGACAACATCTCGTGCTGGCCAGTGGCCGTGTCGTGCGGGCGCCGCGCTGAAGCCTACCCCAGTGCCTCTGTTCGTTGCAGCCCCGGCTCGACAACGAGCAAGTCACTGCAATGTTTCCCATTATATACCCCAACGGAACCTCATCTGCAAACGCACGATACCTGTAAAATAATGAATAGGGCCAAGCCTTACCAGCAGCACCTGCACCCCTGGCTACGGCACCGCAATGCGGTGACCGTGGCGGCTAGGCTTGAGGGAGTCCCCAGCTCGGGTACGATGTTCGTACCGATAGACGAAGACATTGGCTTGAGAATTGTAGATTTCATTACGCTGGCTCCGAACGCCGAATCAAATATGCATATGTAATTACGACCGATACATACAGAGGCCAGACAAGACGTACCTCTGACTGCCTCAGAGTCAAAAAAATGGACTCCCACGGCTCGCGTCACTGATACAAGGCGTATAGGGGAATTCGTGTTGGAGAACGTCGCCAGTGCCTTGCAATGGCCTGCTTACGGGTAGGTAGATATTATTGTTTTTTGTTGAAAAAAAATATATATATATTATATACGATCACGCCATGCCCATGGGACAGCCTTGCCGTTGTTGTGGCATTGCCGCAGCGATCTTTTTGTTGATCTCGGCGGACTGGGAAGCCTGTACTAGGGGGTTCGGTTGACGCCACCCCTCGGCGAACGGGAGACGCTCCTCCTCTGGAAAGGTCGGTCAGCAAGGCAAGGCGACTGGCGTTGCCGGAAGCAGGCCGGCAGAGTTGAACAGATGGATGATATCAGGAACTCACCAAAAAGTACCCTGATGTGCTGCTTGGTGGCGTTGTTCTCGGCGCCGTTGCCAAACATGAGCAGCGTGAGCCCCCAGGCGTTGACGGCGACGCCCTCCTGGGCCTTGGTCAGGTTGAACTTTGGGTTGGAGGCGTTGGCGGCCACGATGCGCTGGGCCATGGCCCGCGACAGCTGGTTGACGGAGACGACGTCGTCTGGCAGCCACGCGAGCGTCGAGTTCCAGATGGTCGGGTTGAAGGGTTTCGGGTCGCCCACGCCGATGTCCTGGCGGCTCAGGCTGGCGTCTCGCTCGATGACTACAGTGCGGCGAGGTTAGCCGTGTGTCGATGGACATGAAGACTCTTCTTCCTTGTCCACCTACCTCCGTGCTTGTCGATGTCGTCGAGGTGCACCGTGTTGGGGTTTCCGGTGCTCGACATGCTGAGACCTTTGTCCGTGGTGTTCTGGAGGGGCCCCGTCGTGTTGAGACCGAGTCCCCTCTGCAAGCCGTCCAGGAGCTGCTCTCGCGAGATGTTGAGCCCGTCGCGCGGGAGGAAGCCATGGTTTGCGAGCGCGTTCAGGATCGGACAGGAGCTGCGGCCTATATCGACATTCGAAACCGCCACGTTAGAAGAATATGAAGACATACACGGCTTTGGTGACTTACGATCAGTCGGTTTTGGGTTCGCAAACGGAAACACCTCGAACTCGGCCGCGCAGATCGGTTTTTGTTGTGCACCACAGACACTGGCCAGGAGGCCTAGTGCGAACCACCACACAGTTGCTTTCATTTTGATAGAGGAGTAAAAAAGATAAAATCAAGCAAAAATAGGAACCGCCCAACGAATGGAAGTATAAAAAAAGTCGACCACAATCAATGTGTAATTATCGACGTAGATCTAAAGAAAGTAACGAAGTCGGTCACAATCAATGTGTCCCTTGCCGACCTAGCTCAAAAGAAAGCCCGAAAGGAAGCCGGGAACGGCCAGGACAGCTCCCATAATATGTTGGTAATTCCCCTTTTCCCACACAGCGCCCTCGCCGCCATGTTCGCGGCGAGTATGTCACCTCCGCGGAGATATCTTTCATCTAGTCCCATTGCAAAACGTTCTGTCTCCTTTCGGGGCGATGATACCACACCCTACGTCGCACAGACGCTTGGCGGTGGCTGGTACGGTCGACTTTTACGCGCATAATGTCTTTCCGGACTCTCGATGGTGACAAATACTCTTGTGCATACCGCGGTGAGAGGGCAGGCACAGAAGCCGCCGCAGACTGGAACCCTTCAGTTCCTGCTATTATCCGTTACGTTTCGTTTTAGGCCTGGCTGTCGGACCCGTCCTGCACGGCCGCCTCCACGGGTTGCGCCGCCGCCAGGGGGGTTTCGATTCGATGCCATGCATGTTTGCTGTACCCAATCATAGGGCCAGGAATTCGCCGACGGGGCATGTCCGCCCCCGCTTTTAGCGTCCCTCGGCCCGTGTTATCCCCCAGATCCAAGATCAGCACTCCCCGGTGCAGATGGAAGCTATCCGCGATCCAGGAACCACGAGGCTGCCAACCCAGGATATCCATCTCTACTCCCTCCTCCTGCAAGGCAGACCTTGGGCTGTCCATTGTCCGCACATATCTCCAAAGCTGAGTCGCGTCCCGCGTCAAGCACTTTTTGCTTGTCACTTTCGCCCTCCGGCGGTTTCGCCAAGAAAACCTTCACACCTGAGGCGGCGTCAAGACATGGGCACGCCAGCCATCAAGGGGATTTTCCAAATCTACCCGGGCTTTTGACCAGGGAGGGACCCTCCCGAGATCCACAACTGCTTAGCAAGCAGAATTCCTCAGCGCTGGGGCCCGGCCGGATCTCTCTTTTGAGCTGGGGGAATGGGACGATGTGCCAGGGTTCCGGCAACGGCTGCTCTTGGTGCCGGGATCTTTCAACCGATCAGCGGACCAGCTGGGTCAACCGGATGTAAGGAGCAGTTGGTGGCGCATTGTAAAATAAATGCGATAAGCGAGGCCTGGGCGGCACGTGGGCGGTTGGACAGAACGTTGCTTCTGGTTTGTTTTCCTTGTCTGGCACTTGGGATGACTTGTCCAAAGTATAATAGTGTATCTATCTGTCTATGTGGCTGAAAATACAGAAAACCGAAAGCGCATGATACAAATGAGCACCATACCATTCGGCAAGTAAGAGAGAAAGAAAAAAAAAAAAAAAAAAAAGGACTATTATAAGAACAAAAAAAAAAAAAAAAAAAAAAAAAAAACTCGAAACATTTGTTGGCCGGCAGAGCTGCCGATTGCAAGCAAACCGACACATGAAACGAGGCTCGGCAGCATCCTCCGTGTCTCCAGCCCGAGTAACTGCGCCGTCGTTCGTTCGACGCAGCGAGCCACGAACCCGCCCGTACAACTCCGGGAGAACCAAGGGGGATCGCCTAGAATACCGGACGGGGGGCCTCTGGCCGCCTCTCCGCCTGGAAGGATGGAGGGCCTGCACAGCGACACGAAATTGCCGCGATCCCGAAGCCCGGCCCTGGCCACGGCGAGACTACCACGTATTTTCACGAAATCGTACCGGCTTGTGCTGGCTTTTGAAGGCAGTGTAATCAATCCCCAGGGGAAAAAAAAACCCCTCCTCGCGACCCGAGGGGTGTCCGAGCTCGACCGTGGCCGCAACCCTCGAGCACGGCGAGCGTAGCGTCCCGCTGGATATGGCATCCTTGCACCCGTCCGCCGAGGGGAAAAAAAGGTCAGTATCTCGCATGATGCTGCCTTCATTGCCTGCACCGCAGCGAGGAAAAAGTCATTGGTATGTCGCTCAGGGCTTCAATTGCTCTGCAGACTCGCTGGAGCAAGCGCGTCGAAGGCGCACTATTCACGAGGACTCGCGCAAGGAGGTCGGTGAGGCAGCCGAGCGATGCTTAGTAGCCTCGAGGAAGCCACCCGCCTCCCCCGCCACCTCATTTCCATTAGGTAGCCCAGCTTCACTCCGGGGTCGGCTTGGACCGCGCCCTGCTTTCCTTGCTCCCGGCGCAGGGTTGAATTGATGAAATCGTCCATTACAATGGTCGTCTGTTTTAGGCGTGGGTAAGAGTGTTTTTTTTCTTTTCTTTTTTTTTACCAGGACCCAGAGGCCGTTCCCAGCCAAACGGCATGGCGGCCTGTCGCGTGCCCGGAGGCGATTGGTTATTCCCCGATGATCCACCAGTAGAGATCGCCACATCGTCGTCCGAATCGGCACACTGTTGCGAACTTCCCTCTGGCCATCCTCTGTATCTTGTGGACCTCTCCGAGGCCTAGGGCCACACAGAGCTGCGGCTTAAGGTCACCGCGTGTTTGACCTGTGAAGTGTGACAGAACAATATCCCGGACGAACTCTTCTTGGCGGGGGGGAAGAAAAATGGCGTCAAGGTTTGTTGGCCTGAACGAGTTGTCCAAACGGCGCCGACTTTGGTTATACGGTGGATTGTGAATGATCGTCTGCCCGGTGTTGGGATCACCCCTACTGTCTTGTGCCAAATCAAGGGTGCCAAGTTGGGCAAGCCGTCCTTATAAAGATGAGGGTTTAATGTCGACTGGATCTTGCTCTTCCGGATCAAAGAGCGATGGAATGAAGGAGGACGGTTGGTCGCCGGACGGACGTTTAATAGCACCCGAAGGTCCCAAGATCTAGGGCGACTGTCACCCGCAGTTCCATGGCCGCCGACCGGTTATTAAATGTCGTACTGCAACGATACTTTTCCCGCGCGCCTTCCATTGCGGGGAAGGACGTTGGTTTGTTTTAAACCCCGTTTAATGGTTGACAAGACCGCCACCGGGAAAGGAAGTCCAGAGGTCTGTTGAAGGTCTGCTTGTGGAATGAAATGCAAGAGCAAGGATGTCCACAGGTGAAAGCGTCCGCCGGAGTGGCGCGCCCGTACCCGCCGACGAAGACAAAGGTCTTTCAGGGCCCGATTTTGCCAGGGACTTGGGCGTACATGTTGAGGGTGTCATCCTCCCCGTTGTGAGGTCCGTTTCGAGGTGCGTTTCGGCGTAGAACCAGAACGAGATGGCTGAGGATGGACAGAGATGGATGTACTGCTGGGCTGTCCCCTTTGACGAATGGGTGACATCTTTGCTTGGGCGCTCTACCAGCCATACGCTGCGGGCGGCGTCCCTCCGGGAGCTCTTCGCCCCGGAGACAGGGCCCGGCCGGCCCCGTATCCCCGACATCTTCCACGTGTTTAAAACGGAGGTGTAAATACCCAGTGGGGTCGACGGCCGTGTCGTTTTTTTTTTAATATGTGGATTCTTGCGTTGTGGCTTGCTCGTTCTTCCCACCGTTGCATGCAGCTTGGTCTTTTGTCCCCAGCCATGCCGCGCTCGAGGCTCGACACGGCCGCTACCCTTTCTGGCTCGGTCCAAGCGATTCTGTGGACCGCAAGTGGCTGTTGAACCCCGGTAAGAAGCTGACAATGTTTTCTCGCGTGGTCTTCGGCTCCCGCTCAGCTGGGGATACAACCACAGCGCGCGTTGCTTGTCCCGCGGCGCCTGTACCAAGGTGGTTTTGATTCATTTTGGAGGGTCGTGCATTCCTCACTCTGTAACTTATCAACCTGATCAGTCTTTTTCCCGAGCTCCTAGAACGTGGTGGTGGACTGACAAGGGGCAGCTGGACCTACCTGGCTCACGCAACCTAGCCGTCGTCGCAACGTAGGCAGACCGCCCGCCTTCCCCGGAGGTTATCGTCGTCCTTTGGGCCTCGCAACCGACTTTATCGGCGGCTACGCTTAACACTGCCTTCGGGATAAGGCGTGGGAAGCGGTGCCCTAGGCTTGCCTAGGGCTTGTATTGTTGGCACTGTATATGCCCTTCAGCGAGGAGAATGCCACCTCTCGCATCCTCGACAATGGGTGTTGTGCAGTGCCAGGCGGGCTGAGCTAATGGAGCATCGTAACTCCCAGCACGTCTGTGGCGCGCGTCGTAGGAGCCGTTGTTAACATTCCCGAGGCATCGGCGGGATCCGCCTTCTTCAGGACGTTGCGGCACCCATCATCCCTGCCTCCTTCCATGTGTCGGCATCCCTTCGAGGGGTTCGCAACCTCCTCATCACGATATCCCGCCCATGCTTGATGCCCGTGGTAAGCAATGTATAGTTTGCCTGCCCAATAGTTCAAGGCTCGGCATTGTCAGGCACTCACTTGTTAACCTCCCAGAGCGCCTCCAAGTAGTTTGCAGCTGTTCCAGTGCGGAAGTGTTGATGGTACTGCCAGTACGGCTGCCCCTCGAGCCGTTTCGGGAAGGGCTTGATCACCTCATCCCATTCGGGGTTATCTTCGCTCTCGACCACGTGTACGCCATTGTGGTTGGTACTGTTAGGCGGCGGGGACCACGGTCTGGATAGGTGAAGGGCGTGCTTTGAAGGTAGGGTTCACGGCTGAAGAACGACGCCCGATGTTCGGCTGAATGGCATGGAATGTTGACTTGCAGCCCGTATTTCGTCCAGGATTTGAACTTGGCTTTGTGCAGAAACCGAACACAACACGTTTGTTCCCCCACGGCGCTGGCGGGGTGGTGATTCAGCATCTGCCTCCGCGACTGCGGTTTCTAGAGGTGTGTTGCTCTTTTGGAAGGTGGATGTGGAGTTCGTGGAGGCTGGATCGGCGATCAGCGATCCGCCGGCAAAGGCGAATGAATTTATACCGCCAAACTCTGGGGGGAGAGCATCGAAGTCGGCTCGGATACCCTCACGGAACCCGCAGTCTTTGGCGCCGAGTCAACTAAACAGACAGCTCCGGCATAAAGTCGGGCTGCGGCGCCGACAGGTCGTTGTTGTCGCCGGCCTTTTGCGGCACGTTGGTACAGCGCCGGTTGAACTCCCGCTTGTACCCGACGTCGCCGTGCCGCTTCAGCATGAGCCCGCTGACCTCTATATCGTGGAAAATTTCCCACGACGGCCACGTCGGTTTGCTCTCCGACGGCCTCGTTCCAGCCTCCCAGCTACTGATGGCACGTCGCTTCACCGAAATCTCCTAGCACATGCTGGGGTGTTTTATAGGCTGTGCAATCCCTCGGGGTGCGCGGCACCCAATGCCACCCGTTCGATGAGATCGATTTGTTGCCGCAATGCCTCCGTGGCTGAGCGATGGCGATCCTTGAGGTGCTGTTTCCAGCGTCCTAGGCTTGACCATTGGACGATGGCCACGGCGCATTGCCGTAGTTTTGCAGGCTTGCCTCGCATAGGCCAGGGGAAGCACGGAGCATTGATAAACGCGCCCAATAACTCTCGCTTCCTCCCCACCCGCGCGTATGGTCCGCTGGGTTGCAGGTTGCTGGCCCGGAAGCTTGCCGGACACAAAGAGCGGCTTCCGGGGTCATAAAACGGCTGGCGTCAGATGTCGCCCGCTCGAGGAAAACATTTGCGGGTGGGTAGCCGTGATCGAGTGCCTGTCTCTCTGCCACGCTGGGCGCAAAGACGGAAGAGAGTGTGTTTAGGAATCCGTGGAAGGCCGTATGGGCTGGCCCAGCATCTGCCAGGCTTTACGGACCGCCCACCGAGCGACGAACAAGGCTTCGCAGCGCAGGTGAGATTTCTCCCCCTGAACTCGAGGGAATCCCGGCTGTAATGAGTCAGCTTGTTGCCGACCAGTATCCAGTCCTGAAATATGCAGAGGGAAGAAGGATGTTAGGAAGTCGGGGTGGACTAACCTTGCTCTAACCCGCCAATTATCTTCGTGGGTCACCTGCATGTCCTTCAGAGGCTTGCTCGCCCGTGACGCCTCTCTCACCCGACACCGCCGCCCTCCATCGTGTCTACTGCACTTCTCCCAGGGCTGACGGCGTGGTTGCAAACCGAAGTGGTCGTCGACGTCCTGCTGGCCCGAACGCGCCGGCCAAGAGCCTCAAATTTGCTCCTCCAGATCCCCGAGATCAGGGAGCCCCAAAGTGCAGCTGTCTATTGGCTCGAGCAATCTGGAGGCAGCTGTCATTGGTACCGACATTTGGGAACAGCCTCATTGCCGCCTTTGGAAGGCCCGTGATCTTCAGGCCCGTGATCATGAGGCCTACACGTAACCTCGAGTAGTCTCCTTCGGAGGACAACTGAGAACGTTGCGGCGCTGTGAGTGATCGGCATGTTGACCCCTCCGCAGATCAGCGATAACGGGGCAGCTAATAAAGCTGCAGCTCGGCGTCCTGGAGCATTGTCACTATCCCGAACCTCACTCTTGCCCTGGCATCCCTCGCCTCTCTTCGTGCCCCTTGTTCCCGTTTGTGGGGAGGCAAAAGAGAGGTGGAATCTGGCGAACCTAGAGATCGCCTGCATCTTAAGTCAGTCGCAACATCTAACATCCACTCTGAGGAGATGAAGCCTGCTCGGGGGACATGGATATCTTTCGGGTCGTCACTCGCCATTGACCTAAGAGATTGAGACCCTGTCAGTTTATTAAGGACGCCCCTCGAGGTGGTAGCCGTGGCACTGTAGGATATTTTAGGCCCGGTGCGTGCCCCTGGCCTCTAGAGCGGTGTCGCAGCAGGGAGTATGAACGCCTCACCTTGCTTTCGTCCACTCTTGGTTGGGTCACCTTTCGCGGAGCTGATGGCTTCATCCCGCGCGCTGCGGTCGCTCTGGCATTTGCTTCGATGTCATTGGGCCCAAAGGTTGCCAACTTGGACATCCGCACCGGACATCGAGATACCCGGAACTCGCGCTCTGTACCAAGACCAGGATGTGGCGAAAAGACAGATATCTTTTGGGTCTCATTCAACACATAATGGTGGTGGCTAGGTATATATAAAGACGTTAAAGGGCAGAGGGAGAGACAGTTTGTTGTGTGAAGGCCGGCTGAGGAGATGAAGATGATGAGGAGTGAGAGAAGATCATCTGCAATTTCTGGACTGGGAAAGCCTCCTTGATATAGACAGAGGCTGCAAGATAAACAAGCCGAGGCAGCTTGTATCGGCCATGGGGGAAGCTTGGGCAGCCCAGGACTGACAGGCAAGAATTGGGTGATCAATCCCCATTCATGTGTCATCAGATACCAGCTGTGCCAATACGTATCGTCCAGGTAGCAGATGGAAGCTCCAGAATTCAGGCTTCGTTCTCAGCCGCCAACCGTCGGCGACTAATCCGATTTGTCCTTACCGCAAGCAAAAGTCGTTTGTTCGCTCCACTTGTTATGGCCATCCCACTCCTGATAATCCCACTTTACGGCCAGAATAGTTGCGTCAGCCGATAGGCCCAACGAGCAGAGACTCGCGATTGCGAGGTGGAATCGAGCTCTCGCCAGGGCAAACAGAGAGACGACGCATATAGATTGGTCGCCTCGTGAAGGGAGCCTGCAGGAGCGGTGAGGCCAGGTGAGGGGAAATGAGGCCAGACGAGCAGAAAAAAAAGACCTACGTCCACGTCATCACCAGACTCTTTGCCGTCGAGCCAGTAGGCTGGTTTGCCGTCCTTCCGCGGCTCGACGGAGAGGTCTCCGCGGAATGCACCAGGGGGAACCTTCGTCTTCTGGCCCCAGTGGATGCTGTGAACGAGCCCGATCACCTTGCTGCCTAGAAATTGACATCATAAACAGGCTCAGTTCCTTGCTGTTGAGTCATCATGACCGGGAACCGGCAGGAAGATGCATGAGGAGAGGGGTAATACGAGGGGTGAATGAGCCCAGAGAGGAGAGCCGCATTTGAGGGCGTGAGAAGGGGCAAAACCGGAAGCTCACATTCGTTGTCGAAGACGAGGGCTCCCATGTTGTTTCCGTCGGGCGTCAGGACCAACGTCAGTGTGCAGGTTCCTTTCGGCTGCTCCTTGCAGCTGACGTAGTCGAGAAAGTTGGGCTCGTCCACTGCGATACTGTGGCGACCGAGGAGGGCTTTCATTGCGAGGGCATGGCAGAGCAGAGATCCTTGTGCCAAGAGGCAGAGAAGCGACTTTGTGAACAGCATCGTGAGAGATAGTGCGTGGATGATGTGCTGCTCCTTGCCGAGAGAAGGAGAGTGCAGGAGCTGTGTTGGGGCTGTGCGGCCACTTATTCTATGAGACACAGATGGAAGCAATATTCCCAACAATAGACCTGGATAGCCCTGCATATGCCTGTGTTGACCTCAAAAGCCCACATCCCACGCATCGGGACACTGCCTAGACGCTCTGTTTTGACGCAGTCCAGACGCCCCAGGCCGGCCTGATTTGCGATGGAATGCAAGGACCGCGAGTTCGAGGATAATCTGCAACGGGCGCGCCCGGCATTGTTTATCGTCCTGGGGTCTAGGCGTCTGGTCGAGGACGTCATTGACGCGATGGTGGGTAGCGTGCGAAAGACCGGCGAGCTCAACAAAAAGAGTCTTTATAAAGCCTAGAAAAAAACATTACAAGACTGTATTTTGCTACATCTTGGATTTCGGACTAGTTTTCTTGGGCTCCACGGGTATCCGGGGGTGGTCGCCGGCGAGGGCCAAGCCCGTGATGCGTTCGAGCTCGTCGACAGCCTCAAAGGCGCGGCCCAGCGAGACCTTAAGTGTACGAAGTCCCTCCCTCTTCCCAGCCTTGAGGTTCTCGCCAATGTCATCAATAAAGAGCACATCACCAGGCTCGATACCGTGACGCCAGCCAAGCGACCCGTCAGGATCCCTCGCCGCAGCGTTGGTCCTGGCGAAGCGGTCGACCTCGCGCAGAGCGTAGCGAAAGGCCGCCGGGTCGGGCTTGCGCAGGCCGACGTGAGCGGATGACACGAAGACATCGAAGAGGCGGCGCACCGGGTGGCCGAAGAAGCCGCCTTGGTCGGCCGGGTCGCTGAGCGGGTGGCCGTCTGGGAAAATAACGGTGTTGCTCAGGGCAGCGAGGATGTAGCGGCCGCTTGCCCTGAGGCGCTCCAGTGCGGGTAGCATCCAAGGGTCCGGCTGTTGTGACACAGTCATCATGTCGTTGAACAGCCACTCACCGTCCACCTGCGGCAGTGGGGGTAGGGCGGCAGGCAGCGACGGGTCTTTGCTGCGTTGCGCCTCGTAGAAGGCGGCCCAGCGGGCGGGATCATGAAGATCCCGGTTGAAGCCGGCGAAGAACTGCCGGTCCATTGGGATCTCGCCCTTCTCCAGGCGGTGCCAGAACCCGGCCGGCGCCGACTTAGAGATGGAGTAGTTCACCCACCCAGGCGGGATGCCCAGGCTGAGCTCATAGTCGAGGATGGACTGGAAGGGAGACACGACCTGCAGCATGGTATTAGCGATGGGTGGCTTCAAAGTAGGTAGAGTTTGCCGTCTTTTACTCACACAGACGCCTCCAATGTCAAAGAGAATGACCTTGGGCTGCTTCTGGGCGGCCATTCTGGGCCATCCAGCGCCGGACCAGGAACAGATTGGGCCAACAAACAGAAGCCTATGATCAGAGAAGCGGTCCAATAATGAAGCAGTCTATATACAGCATATCACATGGCAGACGGTATCTAGATGCAAAGGTAGGTGTAGGGACGGCAGAATGCTGGGGTAGAAGGGTTGGCGCTACACCCTGGTCTCTCTTACAGGAGCGTGCCTCGGCAAATTGGTAGGCAAGTGGGCCTTTCTGCTGGTGCACGTGACGAAGCGCATGACCGACGGTAGTGGTCCCCGACCCAATTCCATGCTTGCAGCCCTGGCTGAACTGCCCCTGTCAGCTTAGGGTTGCGGGGCTAGATTTATGCCCACCATTTTTTTCGGCGCAGTGCTGAAAAACGTCCGCCATTTGACAACCACAACCGCAAAAAGAAAAAGACCTTGAGTTCGTTGTCGCCGCGAGTCCAATCAGTCAAAATGGTGAGTTGACGGCAATCATCTGCCTTGCGGCTTGCTCGGCAGATCTCCTATTATCAAGATCTTCGCTCTCGCGGGACATGGCCGTGTCGGGTGCTGCGCGGGCAGCCACGGGGAAGAGACAGAGTCGATGCAAGATGCTTCGGAAGGAGGAATATTCTGAAGCGCAAATTGCTGACTCTGAGGGTGTTCTTCCGTCCATCAGGCTTTCCACAAGCTGGTCAAGAACAACGCGTACTACAGGTGAGTGTCTACCTACTTCTGTGTCGGCAGGCTGGGCTCCTTTTGTGCTGACAGCAGGTCACCCCTCTCTCAGCCGCTTCCAGACCAAGTACAAGCGCAGGCGGCAGGGGAAAACCGACTACTATGCCCGCAAGCGTCTGATCACCCAGGCCAAGAACAAGTACAATGCGCCCAAGTACCGCCTGGTCGTCCGCTTCACCAACCGCGACATCATCATGCAGATCATCACATCTGAGATCGCGGGCGACAAGGTCTTCGCCTCGGCCTACTCGCACGAGCTCAAGGCCTACGGCATCACCCACGGCTTGACCAACTGGGCCGCCGCTTACGCCACCGGTCTGCTGATCGCCCGCCGTGTCCTCAAGAAGCTTGGCCTTGACGAGGACTTTGCCGGTGTCGAGGAGCCCGACGGAGAGTTCAGCCTCACCGAGGCCGCCGAGACCGATGACGGCACCCGCCGTCCCTTCAAGGCCAACCTTGACGTCGGCCTGCACCGCACCTCGACCGGTGCCCGTGTCTTCGGCGCTATGAAGGGTGCCTCAGACGGTGGCATCCTGATCCCCCACTCGGAGAACCGCTTCCCGGGCTACGACATCGAGACTAAGGAGCTCGACGCCGAGACCCTGAAGAAGTACATCTTTGGTGGCCACGTCGCCGAGTACATGGAGACCCTCGCCGACGACGATGAGGAGCGCTACAAGAGCCAGTTCCAGCAGTACATCGACGACGACGTCGAGGCCGACGGCCTCGAGGACCTCTACACCGAGGCCCACGCCGCCATCCGCGCCGACCCCTTCAAGAAGGTCGAGTCGGACGCCCCCAAGAAGACCAAGGAGGAGTGGAAGGCCGAGTCCAAGAAGTATAAGACCAAGAAGCTCACTCTGGCCGAGCGCAAGCAGCGCGTCCAGGAGAGGATCGCCGAGCTCCGCGAGGAGTAGGGTGGCCCTCTTCCCTTCTCACAAAACCACCATCGTCTTTATGGGCATTTTCAACAGGGTTCAGGGGGAAATATCACGGTTGTTTGTTCATTGGCGTTTTGCGTTTATCCTCCGGGAGGGGGCGGTCAGAAAAAGGGTCATGGGAAAAAATCAAGGGTTTCTCAAAGATTTGCGAGACCAAAACCAACGTGAATGACCAACCATGTGATATCTTGGCCAAGCTGCTGCGTCGCGTGTCTTTGTATTTGTGTTTGCCGCTGACGCGTCTCTGCGTGGGTGTGGGTGGTGAAGTGGTTGCAACCCTCTTTGGTTGTACTGCACCCTCCTTCGGTGGTTCCAGCCCCTCGGGTGCTCAGATCGCGTCTGGCTGGGTGTGGATGCCGTGCACATGAGTCTGTACCTGGTATCTCCGTCGACATGGATGAGGCGGCACGTGACGACAGGAAATGGCCGTGTCGCACCAGGCGATTACGATTCCGTCAAGCAAAAAGCAGCCGCATCCTTGCTCACCGAGTCAGAGGCCCCATGAGCCCGGCATCACGACGTGAAGGGCTCGGCTTGGGCGGGAGTTGGGTGCCGCCTAGGAGACAAAGACGCTTCGAGGAATATGACCCACAGGCTAATGTCCGGTTGGCGATGGGGCGGGGGCTCTGGGGTTACAGCTGGCCGAGTAATTAGTGAGACGCGGCACAACCAATGGAGCACGCTGCTGCTCGGCTTCGGCCGCTAACGTCACTGACATGGCACCGATGTGGTCAGAGTCCATGTCGGGTGGGGAGGTGTCCACGTTGCACAAATATCTATATCAGGAAAAAAAGAAAAGAATAGAAAAAGGAGAGAGAGTAGAGAGACAGAAAAAGAAAAAAGACATAGGAGACAGGAAAGGTAACCTACAGGATACGTTCGAACGATGCTGGTTCCAATTCGCGTTGTCAGAACTGCAAAACTACTATTTTGGCGTCGTGATGTCCAGAAGTCCTGCGGCACCGAGGTGGCGATCCCCATCACCCGCCTCAGGCGAGGAGATTTCAAATCAATACCACGCACTGGTGCATCGTGTTCTCAACCCACAGCACAAAGCTAGATGCGCATTCCTTCCATACGTGACCTGGTTGGGTAGCCCGTTCGATAGGCCCACGAAGATAGGGGCACCCTTATCTGGCCGCGAAGGGTTCCCTTGGGCTGGCGCCGGGAGCTTTGTGTGAAAAAGCCTCTGCTATCCAAGCCACCCCGCCGCCGGACTTCGAGCCAGCATTCTAGATAGGCACAGACACGTTGTGCCAAGTCACGGCTAGGGCAGTCAGTCAGTCACTCCCTACTGGAGACTCAAGCTCCCCGCCATGGTCAAAAAAGGCAGTGAAGACCGAGAGAGTTGAGAGAAAGGATATTCGATGATCTCCCCTGTTTTCGAGTCCCACTCTATTCCACGGAATAGAGGAATGCTATTTCTAATCTGGCGTGTTTGGCTGTGTGCACGCGTTCGAAATTACTCTGCCCCAGAGAGGCTCCAAAAGGGTGCGGAGGTTCTCGACTGGGTCCCCATCCTCGCCCGCACGGCTCCAGCTCTCCCACCGACGCCGGCACACTGTGCAAGCTGGGGATTTTGCCACTGCACCACACCGTACCGCGAACCCAGGCCGAGTCCTCCCGCAGATTCGCGCGGACTGCCGGTGGATTGTGCATTACGCCCACTGCCGCTGCGTCGCCAAACTTTGTTGACTTTGGTGCCGGGCTGAGCGGAAGCTGGGGTATCTCGATTAGGTGAGACCTGTCCGGTTCGCGCACGAGACATCATTTGTATTCCCGGGCGACCTCAATTGACTAGGTGCTTCGCTAAGAGCCCCCGTCGCCGTCTCTGCCTCAATTCTTTGCACTTACATCAATCCCCACACTGGCAATCGACCTCACATCATGGCCGTCGCCGCCATCGCCAGGTGATGATGCATCGTGGGTCGACCCATCGATGACGGAACCCCACAAATTACCTGCCTGATCGCCCTCTCTGCCACCGGCTCCGGCGTGTTTTCCAGCCAGCGAGCTGAGTGTCCTCTTCGCTCCAAGAAATCCCAAGTGCCTAGAACAGAACGAGAGTCGGGGCGAGCTGCTAGCTGGCACGTCAACCTGCACGCGGCGACATGGAGCATGTGCATGGCATCGACGTGAGCTGGATGACCCACGGGTCTCCAAGAGGTAACTCCCGAAAGCTGTCCGCTTGCCGTCGGCACTAGAAAACGAGGCCACCCAGCTTATTTACCGTGCCTCTCTTGTTCTAGACACTTCGATACGCTCCCCGCAGAGGAGAAACACCCTACCGTCCTCGAACGCATACGCCGCCTCCCCACCACAGAGTCCGCAACCCGGCTCGTCGCCCAGCCAGGGCCCCGCGGGGAGCCCGACGGCGGCCGGTCCGTCTAGCCCGGTCCTCAAACCTGGAACAGCCGCGACTGCGACGCGCCCCTCAATGCCGGGGATCGGGTCGATGGAGAAGCTGCGAAACGGCGGCTCACCCACTG
>GL876969.1:1728145-1741087 GCA_000193285.1 Magnaporthiopsis poae ATCC 64411 | reverse complement strand
ACGGGCGGCGGCTACTTTGGCGGAGAAGCGGTCCATGGACAAGCGATCGCAGCACCGGCGGACCGTCGTCTCGTCGTCGTCGTCGGCGGCGGCGGCGGGCTGGTTCGGCCGTCGGTCATGAGCCGCCGCCCTGCTCGCCTCGCAACAACAACAAAAACAGCAGCAACAAAACAAACAGACAACCATCTATCTTACCTTGGTCTGATCTCTGAAAAAGAAAAGGAAAAAACAAATCCCACCGACTTGTCGAGACCCAACACGTGACCAATGCTGGCCATCACCCGCCGCCCAACATCCCACATTCGACTTACACGGGCTCGCCTCGCCTCCCCCACCTTGCGAAACGACGCCATGCCAGCGGCACCCGGCGACCACCCAACCAGCAGAAAAGTCCTACCACGCGAGCAAAGCAGTTTCGGGCAAACGAAAGCGACTAAAACCCAGCGTTTCTCACATCTTTCAACTCCGGCGCAACAGTCTGGGCAATCAGTGCGTGGATGGTGCGGGGTGCTTCGGGCCGGCTGTCGAAATCGGCGACTGCTCGAACTTATTTCTTTCCTTCTAGCTTTGTCGTTTTTTACCCCATGGTTTCCGGCGTTGGGAAAGGGTTGATCAACCGGCGTTTCTTGCTTTTCATTTTTCCTTCTCCTCAACCGTATGCCGTGCTCGGGGAAACACGGACGGTCTAGAATCATCGCTTAATTTTTTCTACCTTTTGTTTTTTTTTCAACAGCCCCCATGCTCCTCCACTAATCATCCGCCCTGTACCAGAACAATGATACCCCTATTTTTTTTGTTGCCTGTTACTTGATCAACGTCCCAGAATAAATGACGATAACATCCCATGTGTGCCTTGACATTTCCCAGTGCCCCGAAATCGCCAGCTCCCGCCCTGATCACGGCGGCAACGGGAAGGGTCAAAAGGGGTCTGCTGCTAGGATTATAAATCCCCCCACTGTTTTTTTTTACCCACCATCGACGCCATGGCGCCATGGCTGGGGCTCGATGATGCCAGAATCAATGCTTATTGCACCACATTCCCCTTTATCGGAAGTCCCAAATCTTGACCACGCCCGAGAGAAGGTGTGCAAATACCCGTCGGTTCGGAGGCACGATCCAGAAGCGCCCAAGTTCCCTCGGAGGCTGTTGTATTCTCTACCTAGGTAGGCTTGATTTTCTTCGCATCCCCACCTCACGCGGTAGAATCCGAAAGCGAATCCCATAAGAGAACTATCGTGCAACAAAACGAGACATCTACCTTGACGTTGCCTCTCCGTCTGTCTGTCTGTCTGTATTCCACGCCAGTGTCTTTTGATCTTTTTAATCTTGGTTTCTAGGGTTGTGCAGTTCAAAAAAAGAAAGAGAAAGCAAAAAAGTATAACAAAAACATCAAACGCAAAAACACAAACCTTTGGTATGAGTTCCCTCCCTCAACACTACAATGGTTTCTAATAACTATGTATATGGCGATGTATGGCATGTACCCCAAAAACGACGAGCGAACGTGGGGAGGAGGAGGCTGGACATGAGCAAAAAACGTGTAAAGGGATTAAAAGCATGTAAACAAGAACAACGCTTGCAAGACAACCAAAAACCAAAAAGTATAACCAAGGCAACGCAAGGTTAAAAACATCACAGCTCCTCTCGCCCACCTTTTTTATATATCACCACCGAAATCACAACAGGTACGGAGGAGGAAACCCCTCCTAATAGTATCCTCCCTCACGAAGCCCCCGCAGCAGCCAAGACCGAGGCGGGCGGGGTGATGTCGTCACCGCCACTATCTTCGGGCGACACGTCGTTGAAGTCGCTGCCCTGAATCCGCCGCTTGGCCGCCTGCTTGTCCGCCTCCGTGATCTGCGTCTCGTCCTTGCGCATATCCGGAGTCCATTGCGGCTCGTTGATCGAGTGCCCGACGGACATACCGACACGGACCTGATACAAAAAAAACAAGGTCAGCAAAGTGAACTTAAGGGATGATGAAGGGGGGTACCGGAGAATAAGACTTACCAGCGTCTCGAGCGCACCGTTGGAGTTGTCGGTCAGATCGTCATCAAACTTCATCCTGCCCTCCTCAAACAAAAGCACGATGGTGCTGCCGCCAAACTTGAAGTACCCCAGCTCCTCGGCCCTCTTGACCTGCTCGCCCTCATGGCGCGTGATGACGGTGCTGCCCACCATCATGGCACCGACGCAGATGACCATGACGCGGCCGTGCTCGGGGCTGTCAATGGGCACGATGACCCGCACGTTCTCGCCGTAGACGTCGAGCGCCGACCGGATCGCCATAGGGTTCACCGTGTAGTACTCGCCCGCAATCGTCTTGGGCTGCAGCATCACGCCGTCCACAGGCATGTGGAATCGGTGGTAGTCCTGAGGCGCCAGCCGGAAGATGCCCAGCGCGCCGCCGTTCTCGTAGCGCTTGGCATCCTCCGGGTACGCGTCTCCGAGCAGACGCTTGACCGAGAAGTCGCGGCCCTTGATCCACACCTTGGTGGCCTGGTCGATCCGGTTGAAGACGACGGACCGGCAGTCGGCCGGCGACACGATGATGCGCGGGTTGTTGGGAGCCGAGCACGGTCGGGCGTCAGGCTTGAGCGCCCGGTAGAAGAACTCGTTGAAGTTCTTGAACTCGTCGAGCGGCAGCAGCACCTCGGACATGTCGAGCTTGTGGAACTCGATGAACTTGGGGATCTCGGCCTTGGAGGCCGGGTCGTCAAATTTCTTGCCCTGCTTGATGCTCAGGCTCTTGAGGAGCTTTCGGATCCGCTTGTTCTCCATGCTGTTGGACTTGAGGCCCTTGTACAGCAGCCGGATGCCCAGGCGCACGTACACGCTCATCTTCTCCTCGTTGATCTGGCCCGTGATGCGGTCCTGCACCAGGATGTTTGCAGAGTTCGCCCCGAGCTTGTACCCGCCATACGAGATCTTGGTGATCACTTTGGAGTACCACTTGCGCTGCGCCTGGCTGGCAGTCACGAAGCCGCCCATCATAAGGTTGTTGACTTGCCTCCAGTCTTGGCTCGCGCACGTCGCCATGTGCGTGATGATGTCAGTGTCCTTGCGCTTGTCCAGCCTTGGCTGGTGGCAGATGGGGCACTCGCGAATCATCACCACGTGCTCCTCCCCGCGGTCGTTGTCGTTCAGGTCATCGCCGCGCTCCAGGACGTCACCCTCCATGCCGGGCCCGTTGAGCTCCGGGACGCTGAGCGTGTTGTCGTCGGTCGCCTTCGAGGCATCGGCCGTTTTTGAGGCGACCGCCACGCCCGACACACTGTCGCCCGACACCGAGCTGGCCCCACTGGTCGGCTCCTCGGCCGTCTTTCCAGGCACAGAGAGCAGACCCTTGACCTTTTCAGCGTCGGGGAGCGCGTGCTTGAGCTTGTCAGAGATCGTGGCGGCGGCCGGTTTGGACTTGGCTGATTCCAGCTGGTCCTCGAGGCAGAGCACAGCTTCGTCCATGCTAAGATCCCATTCCTCCTCGCCTTCGTTGTTGGTGGCCTTGTGAGGGAAGCGCTGGAAGAAGCTGTCGATAGTGGACTCTTTGAGCGTGGAGCCGAGCGTGTCCAGCATGGTCGTCAGCTCGACCTTGCTGATCTCGCCGCTCTCGTCGGCGTCATACTGTTTCAGCATGGCCCGCCAAAACTGCTGCCGGAGGGCCGGGTACGGCATGTACTTGGCACGGATGTAGAGGACCGGGTTGTGCTTATCCTCCCACTTCTCGAGATTTTTCATCCTGAGCGGTAGGTCGAATGCCGTGAAGAAGGCGTCTTCGCTGTCCGGGTTGAGGTCGGAGCCGGGCGCCGCAGCAGCCCCGACTGGGTCCGCAGGCCCCAGCAGTCCAGGGGAAAGCTTGTTTGAACTGTCCGCGCCCGGCTGAGAAGGGTTCGACGTCGGAATCGCCGCAACTACCGGCGCCGCAGCGACGGCCGACGCCAGGGTCACGCCCGAGGTCGCCGACGGATTCTTACTAATGGATGGTCGGCCGAATTTGGAAAGCGACGAGGCCGAGGCGGACCGAGAAATTCCCAGCCGCGCGAACCGAGAACGCTTCTCGGGCGTTGCGAACTCCGGGGGCTCCTGGAGGTCGTACAGGCCTGTCTCGGGGTGTGCCTTGGGGGCCTTGTCGATGATCTCCTTGATGGGCAGCGACGTCGAGGCGATGAAGTCGTTGCCGGAGTACTTGTCACGGTCGATGACGGTGAAGGAAAAGGAATACTGCTGCTCGTGCCCGAGGACGTGGAAGATCATCTTCTCGTTGAAGGTCGGGTTCAGATTGTGGCGGATGGTGCGGGTGCGGTACGTCTTCTTGCCCAGCGAGGCGACGACGAAGGGGTCCATGTCGAAGCTCGTCTTGGTGAAGTTGGATTCGGGGGGCAGGTCGGTGATGCTGCGGATCTCGAGAAAGATGATTCCAACGACGTCACTGCTGCCGTTGTTGAACTCGTAGAGGTTGTCGCGCTTCTTGCGCTTGAGCCCCTTGATCCTGAGCCTCCGTTTCCTCTTCTCGATCGTATCGGGCTGGTTCGGGTCATCGGCCTCCTCAGGCTCCTCGGGAGTCTCGTCATCGTAGACATCGTAGTCGTCGACATCGTCGTTGGCGTCCGTCTGCCGCCTGCTGAGCGGGGGCGCCGGGGAGCTGCCAGCACGCTTGGGACCCCTGACAGGTGCCAGAATAGGGGTCATGTTAGGCGTGGGGTTCTTTGACGACGGCTCAGTGTCCGAGGCCGACTTGATGATTGCCGAGAGCTTCTCGTAGGTTTCGCGGTTGGTAGCCTCGCGGTTGGAAGAATCGAATATGGTGAACTGCAGCAGCACCTCACCCGAGACCACGCTCGTCTTTTTGCCAGGGCGCTTGCTCTTGAGAGGGAACCACATGGGTGGCTGCTCCAATTTTTCGTTTGCAAAGATCTCCTCGAGGGCAAGGTCGAACTCGCCCATGTAATCTTTACCAAAGCGGTCTTTGTCCCAGGCGCACACATCGAGAAGCAGGTTCTGGACGCCATTGATGGGGAATTCGCATTGCTCGTTCCATTCCGGGTCGAGCGTCTTGGAGACGGCGTGGGTGACGTGCTTGGCGTCGCCGCAGGACAAGACGAGATACTGGGAAAGGGCGCGGGTTGCCGTGTCAGCACTGCGTTCCGTAGATCTGTCTTGATGGGAGCGGCTGTCGGCTGCGCTCGCGATGAAGGGCAGATTGTAATCGACTTACAGGATCCGAGGTTCCATTTCTGTCCTTTGCGGCCAGATTCCGAGCCTGGCAGCAAGATGCGCCCTGTTAGCAGCGTGCCCCGCGCGACATTGAGGTTTTTCTCGTTCTTCTGTTTGGTTTCTTCCCTCTTCCCCTGAATCTTCCTGCAGCAGCATTTGCTTACCCTCATGATCACAATGTTCAGAATCAAGCCCGTCTCCCGTCGCCCCTCTGGGCTTGCTGAGTCTCCCTTGCTCCTCATTGGACTGACGCTTCGACTATTGGCGGCAGAATTGGCGTTGGAGAGCGATGATGCCGACTTGAGTCGGCTGGGAATTATGCGGACCATCTCTTAGGGCGCCCGGTGGCGGGCGGGCTGGAGCTCTGAAATAGGGAGGCGACGGGTGGAGATGGCGCGCTGCAGCAGATGGTCACTGGCCCGCCACAGGTGCAGTGCAGCTGGAATGCAAGAGCGCGGGGACGTTGGCGCCTGGCGCGCTGGAGAAGATCAATGGAATAACCCTGCGGGAAGAGGAGTAGGCTGGCGTAGGTGGCGTGGCGCGGCAAGGCGATGCGTGCAAATCGCAGCAGCCCGTTCAATGGTACAAAGCGACCCGCCTCGGGCAGTGTCGCTTGCGTTGGCAGGCGTCTGGATGTCCAATTGCAGGCGCGACTGCAGATCTTGGCTGCTTGGGCTACAGCGTCTTGTAGTGCGGAGGAGTCGGGATTCGGCCGTCTCTGCTGACAAGAGGTGGGTGGTGTAGTCGAGAGGACGTCATGAAAATCGGGGTTCTGCAGATCGAGATATGGAGTAGGGAAGCTGTGCTGTTCGAGGTATCGACGCCGGCCAGGCAGCTTTCTGACAGATATGGCGGTCTGTAGGGAGGTGACAGGTGCCCAGTCAGGAACTTTGGCTGTAGGCAGGTTGGTAGGCAGTGGTAGTGATGCTATTGTTGTTTTCTTTGGTGTCGCTTTTCGGGCAGGCCGTTTCATCCCATAAGCATGCGCTTGATTGTTCGCCAAATATAACCGTCGCCCAGAGTCTGTGGGGTGTGTCGGTGGGTGGTTATACCTGCAGCTCTGCGCTGATGGCCGGCTGGCTGGTGGGGGAGAGCAGCGCGCTGCACCTGAGCAGGTACAGTGCAGGTACAAAGTACAAATACCTTGCAACCTGCGGCTACAGTACAGCTGGAAACAAGGGTTTGGCTGTGGGGAAAAAAGGGATCCGCCCAGGAGCCCCGTTCGGTGTCTGGTCTCTTTCAGGAAGCAACACTGGAAGCTGCGTGTTGGACCCGCCAAAAACAGAAAGATGACGAATGCAAGACTTATCAAATGAAACTCGGGTTCGACGTTGAGCCCGGACGGGGAAGTCCTTGGAAACGAGGTGAAGACGGAGCGGAGAGGTCGGGCTGGGGGAAACCAGCAGCCCGCCTTCTTGCTGATCTCTCTTCTTTCTATTTCCCTGTCTTTGTCCCATCCTTCCTTCTTCGGCACGGTTACGGTTTAGGCTTGCAGGCTGGGCTCGCTGGTCTGACAGGCTGGGCCGCCCGCAGGGGTGCGCGGGGACCAGCCGCGAAATTGAGACGCCGCCATCGAGCGAATAAATGGGCAAGCAGGTGAGGTGCATGGATGCATGGAATGTCATGGAGCGAGTTCGCGCGCCAGGACGTATGGCTCGTGTTCGAGCATGGCGGAGTGGCTGGCAAAGTCGGTCTGGTCTGGCCGGCTGCATTGTTTGCATGCCTACAATCTTCTCACGTCCTGCCACCATCCTGCTGCTCCTGCCTTTCGACCCCAGCTGCGGAGCTGAGAGGGTTGGCTTGGGAAACAAAAGCCGCGACGGCTGACGCGTGGCTGGCGCCGCAGTCCAACCCCCTGGCTTTCCCTGGATTTTAAGCCGAGGTCGATCGCGGATCCTCAACCAGAGAGGTAAGAAAAAACGTATTCAGGCCGGTGCGTGGAATAACGCCGAACCAATTCGCATTTACCTCCGCTAAGCAGCCAAGCACTAAAGCTGGCCCGAAGCCCAAGGCGCAAGTGTCGCAAACAGTGATATATCAAGGTCGCATCCAACTTTTTTCAAGAATCAGGGGTTGTTGCAACGTAAAAGCTGCCGCGCCAAACAACCGCTGCTTGGATTCAGGCTGTGTCAGGGCTTGCAGCACCACAGGTACGTACCTGTCTGTGCCCCACCGGCTGTCTGCTCAGGTACCGATCGCGCGGTGTTCCCTCGCAAGTGGTACCGACCGCCCGGCTCCAGCAGGCAGCCCTGCTGACACCCTGCTGAGCCCATCTCGTCAGCCAAGAAGCTCCAGTCTGTCTGGCCGTCGGCCCATCGCCTTGATGTGTGTCTTTAAAATAGCAGCCAGGGCGCGGCGCAGGGACCGCCATGTTTCCGCCCTGCAGCGATCGCGGCGACTGCGCCCACACTCATGTCTGGCAATTGTTGGATGTTTTCTATGTTTATCTGCTGCAAGAATTTTACATAAACATAGGAACGCAACTTACATAAGTTAGTAGGGACCTACCAACACGTGTTGTTTTGTCATCCAGTGTGTTTCATCGGAATATGCTCGCCGGGAGTTGACGTTGATGCTTGGCTCTCAAACCTCATGTGCTCATCCTCCCTGGACCCTGGCCTTGGAGGGATTCATCCTTACGCGGCCAGTAGCGTGGCCGTCCAGCCGTCCTCTAGCCCGCGGCTTCCGCAAACAAGAGGGAAGAAAAGTTACTCTGTGTCTCTTCCCGTCCCAATCCGTGCCTTGTTGTGGACAAGTCCATGATGTAAACCCTGCCAAGCTCCCGAGCTTTTCCTACCTAAGCACATCCGCATGCTATATTCAAGGCCCCTCGATAAACATGGGACGGACAAGTGGGTCGACTTCCAGAGTGATGATGTGTCGTGAAAGCTAGATATGGCGGGGCAACCGACGCAAGGCTGTTTCCGTGAGTGCCGTGCGGGGGGGACTCTCTTCTGGCCACCTACACCAACCCCCAAATCTTGACTCGCTTGCTCCAAGGTGGAACGGTTTTGGACACGGCAGCAAGGAAGTAAAGACATACGCGGCAGTGGAGCGGCGCGAAGCATCCAGACTCGTGTCCTTCACCGATGTCTCCCTGGGGAAAACGGCCATGTCAGAGACCGTTTCGAGCTTCTGCCCATCCGCCCAACCAAGGCATATATACCGAGGGAAACCTGAAGGAGAGAGGGGAAGAAACAAAAAGAAACCCACGGCACACGCATGCTCCAAGGTGGCGCCAGGGCTGAGCGTTTCCCCAGTCCGACTCCATGCGTTTTTCTCACGGCAGTCGATGGCGGAGCGAGCGTCTAAGTGCATCCCCCAAAGAGGGCAACCTCTGCGCGAACCCAACGCCAACGTCGCACTACTGGGCGGACGGACGGACGGCCCCACGCAACGCTCCAATAGTACAGCTTGCGACACTTGGATGAAGCCAAAGAAGCTGTGTGGGCACACACCATACTGGTGGGTAGGTGGGTAGGTAGGTATGTATCTATACCGCTATGGGACGCAGTGCGCTGGTAGCGAACCCGATCGATGACCACCATCCATCGAGCAGACGGGCCTAACCAACCGAAATGGGCACAGGCCCTTTCACGCCGGCTCGTTCGGCTTGTTGGCCCAGGGCGGTCCTGAGCGTTTGGCCGGCTTATCACCTAGGCATCCTTCTGCGGAAACTTAGGGCCATGTAGGCCATGAGTGCATGCATTCGTAGGTCATGCGGGGGACTGGTAGGAACACCACCACCCTCTTAACCCTTAGTTAGTAGTCCCTGCAGCGCCACACGACTGCCGTCCGTTCCGGGATGGATCAGGGCCGAAGACCGGACGGGTGGATACCTAGATACACACGAGAGCGCTGAGAGGAAGGAAAAGGGTCCATGAAAAGCTGGGATCTATCTCGTCCTTGCCAGGCGGCGCTAAAACACGTGGTGACCGAGTGTAGACGAGTAGAGGAGTCAAGCCGTGACGAGAACAAAACAAAAAGAAACCAGAAGGCAGGGCCATTGTCCAGAAAAATGCCATCGCTACATGGACTAACCTAATATCGCCTAAACCCCTTCATCATCAAGCAAAATGGCATGCTCAATTCGAACGGAACAATGGTCAGTACGTCATGAGATAGATTTCCCTCGCCCTCCCATCATCCCTCCAACCACCGGGCCATCATGTACGGCGCTTCCTGCGCTCCCCCTACCCCCTATAGAACTCCTATTAGATGGCGAGAATACAAGTAATACGTAGTAGTTTCTCGTCCAAGACAGACCCTCCCGACTGCCGTTGTTTTTTTAAGGTCAAGACGCCGCAGAGCCATATTTGAAGGCTCCTGCACAATGTCCCAACCCAAACAAAAAAAAATGTACAAAATTTGACACCCATGCTGATGAGGGCCATGTCGTCGTGCGTCATTGTGCGAATAGTTACGTGGTACCCGTTCAAGTGCCGTCTACGGGCGACGGGGCAACAACCCGACCTATCCGTTAGGCTCGATTCGTCGAGCCGCTTATCCACTTCGCCCTGCCTGTACTGCCCGGCTCACCAAGGGCGGTATCGGCACCAGCATCTTGGCGCCGTTGCCTGGTGGCTAGGGTAACAGACGAGTGCCACTCCCTTGATCCGAGGGTATTTACGCCTTGCGGGAGCGGGGAGCAGAGCCGTTGGTCTTGGCGCCCGTGGAGACACCGTTCGACTTGACCGGGGTGGCCAAGCCGCTGTCGCTGTGGAGCGGGTCCGGAAGGGGAGCCTGGCTCATGCGGCGCAGAGACTTGCGGGCCGTCGGGCGCTTGCTCTCCTTCTTGTATGTGGCAAGATAGAATGAGATGAACAAGACCAGGTACGACGAGATGCTGGCGATGCCTGCGAACGCCGCGAACTCCTCTCCGGCGCACTGGCCATGGTTGGGCATCCAGGGCCAGTAGGTCGAGGTGAAGTAGGTGTATGAGGCGTAGTAGATGAAGCCTGTGTGTGGAGACGGGTTCGGATTAGCATGTGCATTCTTCACCGCGATCTGGGTGGGTCGCCTCGGCCCCCTTTTTGCTGGTGCTCGGTGACACTCGGACGCCTCGGTACGGCTTTCCAGAAATCATGCCTATATGAAGGACCCATTTATGCCAAGATAGGGGAAAATGACACATAAGGAGGGAAAACATACCGAGGTCGATGACGAACTGAGCGATCTGCAGGCGCGTAATGTACTCCTTCCACCAGATCTTGATGCCACGAGCGCTCTGGAAGTAGTACCAGTACATGACGACATGGACCGTCAGGTTGAGGGTAATGACGGTCCACTGGACGGCGGTCGAGCCAATCAGTTGAGTGTAGCACAGGAAGGCGGTAGCACCATGGTGGTAGCAATGGAGGAAAGCTAGAAGAAATCAAGCGTGTGGTTAGTAGTGAATCGGATGGTCGGTTGCGGATGCTCAAGCAGGCGGGGGTTGGAGGGAACATACTCAATGGCTTCTTCTTCAGGAACAAGAAGACGGTGTCAAGCAGCTCCAAGTACTTGGTCAGATAGTTCAGCTGAACCCCACGAAAAATATTAGTACTAGAACTCGCTTGGATCTCGGATCGTGTTATTATAATAACAGAGATGGCGCGTAGGCACATACGTAGTACAACACAACGAGGGGCTGGGTCCAGCCGCCCTCCTTGTCACAGACGGCAAAGAAAAGGCCGCGCCTGACGACGGTGGGCAGAAGCTGCTCGATGAAGAGGGCCAAGAGGATGCCGCTGATGGCGGTGAGGTAGAAGTTGTGGATCAGGAACAGGGTCCGCAGCTTGAAGGGCTCGCGGTTGCGCATGATCTCGCGGCCGCCGAAGATGATGATGTAGTAGATGACGATGAAGATGCCCGTGTCCTTGAGCGTCGACATGGGCGTCTTGCCGACCTCGAACCTGAAGTCGTCGGCCGGGTAGCCCACGACGACCTCAAAAGCCTTGTTGAAGATGGGCCATAGCTTTACGCCGAAGGGTGCGTCGAGCGTTGGGATAGGGATCCGCTCCAGGATGGAGGCAGGCGCCGAGGTCGCCATTGTGAACAGCTGTTCTTTCCTGCACTGCGCAGACGCGGGTCGGAATAAGCTCGAGGATGACTCCGGTTCTGGTTGATTAGGATCCCGTGCCGTGTTAGCCCAAACAAATATGCCTGTGGGATTGCGCAAATGTCGTGATGATTCGTCTGTTCTGGCGCCTCGTGTCCATACGTACAGAGTGGAAATGGAGGCAGCCGGGAGCCGGTAGACTCGGGATCGGGAGGCGCGCAGGTCCCGATTCGAGGGCGGTCAAAAGAGGGAGTGGACTCTATGCGAAGCAAAGGGAAGAAAGGAAAGGTGGTCCGAAGGAGTGACGAGAAGAAGCGCAAAGGCGTAAATTAAAAAGGAAAAAACGGTCTAGGCTGCTTTGCAAAGCATCGACGAGCGCAGCAACTGGCAGCGAAGATGGGGAACGGAGGGAATAAAAGGAAGAAAGAAGAGCGCAGGACCTGGAGATGTAATTTTTTTTCCTCGTCCCTTGCCCAAACAACAAATGCACTTGTTCGTCAGCGAAAAGGAGGTGGACGGTGGATGCGCTTGCATGTGGGTGGCTCCATTGCGGTCAACTGTCCAATGAGGCGCGACCCGCGCGACGTCCAAGGCAAGGGCCGAGGACCCAGCAAAAAGGCGACGTCGACCCGCAGCCAACTCTTCATTTCTTTTCCCCATACGCGGCAGCAGAACCCCCACCAGAATTGACCGAGCAAGCCGATGTCGTTGGGACCGCGGCCCAATGACAAGGTGTGCCTGGGTAATGCAGGGGTTGCATTGGTCTAGGCGGACTAGCTCACGTGATGCCACCTCTCCCTCTTGCAATGTGTTCAATGTTTCATCCCCGTCGTCATCTCTGCAATCTCAACCGTGGAGCCGGGACGGGCCTGCGAAGTTGGCGTATCTGGCTTGGCAGGTTCCCCCGAAACAAAAGCCTGCGCTCTTTCGGGCTCGGGAAACAGGACGGGCACACAACTTGAAAGGGTATAAGAATCCAACAAAGAAAAAGGAGACATTACGGACAAGTGGGATTCCCAATTAGCGTCATCCGGAATTGCGGACTTCTATTGGTCACCGCACTTGGAGTCAGCAATTCCGAGGTGTGCGTGTGTTTGCGACCGCCGCCATCCCAATTGACCACTGAAAACCTGTCGAATGCAATCATGAGTCCAGCGGCCGAATGCCTGTCTCCCCCGCGCATTCGATAGAGTTATCATGTTCCGACTGAAGTCGCAATTCAACTTGCCAGCTTGGCAGACCTTTACTCGACAAACCCACAGCCTCCCATTGGCTCTCGACCTCGGGAGTGGAGCCTTTCAGATGCAGCCCAAAACCTGACGGATGGAAGAGCCTGAGGCCACAAAATAGGCTCAGCAAAGAGTGCTCGGCGAATGGAGCTAAACACCAACGAAAAAGTGAGCCGAAAGATCGTTCGATACCCACAAGCCCAAACAACCGTCAAATCAAGCAGCCGCCCGCCCCCAGTCACACTTCTCGCTGCAGCCCCCCCCAGCTGCGATCGCGACAAGGACCCAAGCCTTTCTCTCGACGAGATCAAATTTTGCCGCACCGAACCACTCGGACGAGGCTCAATTGGGCTTTGGAGCTTGCTTCCCCGCCATAATTTTTTTTTTCTGTTTTGCGTTTCCCCCTCCTTCGAGAAGCCGCGCGTATAAAAACGTCATGTCGGCATCTATCCTCCGAATCGC
>GL876969.1:1697644-1712511 GCA_000193285.1 Magnaporthiopsis poae ATCC 64411 | reverse complement strand
CTCCGCCGCCGCCGCCGTACGCGTTGGGGTTGAACGAAGGACGGTTGTTGCCGTAGCCGCCACCGCGCGGCGGGCCACCACCCTGACCGCCCCAGTTGCCGCCACCACGGGCGTCGTAGTTCTGGCCCTGGTTTCTATGAGGATGTTAGCGGAATGGCGAAAGAGAAAACAAAGATGCGAGTGCCATGTGGTGGCCGTAGTGGAGCGATGATAACGTACCCAGCCCAGGCGGACTTGTTAAGTCCGTTCGCACCGGCCGGAGTCGGGTCGTTGTTCATGTTGGGCGGGGGTCCGTTCATGCCAGGACCACCGACCTTGCCTCTCATATGAGGCGGGATGTATGATCGGGGTCCAGCACCAGGGCCGCCCTGGGGCCCAAGGTTGAGGCCGCTCATGTTGAGTTGATCAGCCATGATTGCGGTTGTCCGTTTTCGCGAGTCCGTCGCGGTGAGCTTGTTCTGAGGCGTTTCTCGTTTTGCGATTGCGTGGCAATCGTCCTTCTGCTTATCTTCGGGCCGGCGAAAAGGCGGCGCGAGAGGGAATCGACAGAGGGAAAGATGGACTTCGGGTCCGAATCAAACAAGTGCCCGGAGACTGAGCGGGAAGAGAAAATCTAAAGGCGGCGGGAAAACGCGACTCGAGAGAATGAAAGAGAGGCGAGGAAGTCGGCACAACTTCCCAAAGGTCGCTTCTCGAACTGAGAAAGGTCTATTAAGTTCCGCGCAAACGCAACCGATTAGAATGAGAGGGACAGAGGGACGTCTTCGAATCACCCTCTTGTGAAGAAAAACAATCTCCAAAAGGGAAAAAGGAAAGACGACTGTGGCAGGGTCCAAATAAAAAAAGAAAAGCGGTTTGGGAGAGGAGGATGGATTAAAAAATCCGAGTGTTTGGGGAAGGAAGGAAGGGATTTTTTCCAGGCCAGGCGGCGGGAAAAAAAAAATCGATCGCAGAAAAAGGTTTGAAGTTGTGTAGGACCCACTAAAACCTCTTTAGGTAAGGACGGGCCCTTGGGACGTGGAAGGTGGCGCTGCTGAGGGAAGGGGCCATGGAAGCGCTGAGGCGACGTGCAAGCCAGGCTTACCTGGTCCCGCCTGCTTACCAAGTCGAGCCTGGTTCCGACTCTAATCGAGCGACTCAGGACAGGGCGGGCAGCAGCCAAGGACCGCACGGACTCCAGTCGGCCGCCTCAATCTCAATCCAACCGCGACACTTGCAGCACCGTCCATCTCATCCTGGCGCTCTTTCCGAAGAACCGAGATGGCAAGACCTGCCGAGATAGGCCCGTCCAGACGCGGTAGTGCCCTGATTACGACAGATGTCTGTCTGTCTAAAGAGGGAGCAGGTAGCGACGGCTGCGGCTTCACCGTGAAGTCCATGCTGCGGCCACTCCTGTCGCTTTCCTCTGCGCCCACCACCTCGCGTTCTCCGACCGCCCAGCTGCGAGGCAAGTGGGCAGGGCAGGCAGGGCTGTGTGTCGGGGGGTAGCAGGTTGGAGAGATCCGGTTGGCGCTCGATGATTCCATGTCGCTGCATCCCGCAACCAAATCCAATCTGGGCACAGGCCTCCCGTCAACGCTGCCTTACAACGCACCCACCTATCTTTGATAAATTTTTTCAGGGCCGCCACAACCAAGAGATCCAAGGACGATGACGCCTGAGCGCCAAGGCTCCGCAGCTTGACTGACACTGGCAGACAGGTACAGTACTGCTGACATTTAGACCGTTGCCCCCATTCACCGTGACCGCGTGAAAACAACAGTCGTCATATGGCAGCAACAGTGGGCTCAATGTTACGTTTTCTCTGCTTGGGGCTTGCTTCAGTTGGGGGTGGGCGGGCTCCAGGGGATGATCCCTTCCCACGAGCCTTCCATGCCTGCCTGCCGCAGACCGTCGTTCTGCACATGGGATGGGCTCCGGCAGCGCTGACTTGACCGCTCCCGTTGGAAGGCTCCACCACGCTGCACGCAGTTCCAGGAGTGACTGAGGGCGTGGCGACCTTGGTCCCCTCCCACGCAGCATCTCGCCACCGTGAAAAACCCACAAGCGGATGGGCAGGCGGTATGTTGTATCCAAAGTGCCTTTCTTTTCTTTCTTTTTTTTTTTTATTATTTTTTTTTTCTGCCATCATCTCCGCCTGCCCCTCCAATGCGAGAGTCGAGTTGAGAGGGGTGGGACACATCTCCCGCCCGCCGTAACCCGACTTTCCAGAAGCCACACCGCTCTATTAGGCGTTTGCTTCGTGTCGCAACAGCGGGCGCCTGCATGCGCAAATTTGGGCTCTGCTCAGTCTCCTTTTTCCATTCTGACCCTCTTTCCTCCCTTTCTCCCCTATTTGCGCGTTCTCACCTCCCTCCTCTTTTCGGCTGCTGCATGCGGCTTGCCTCAGAATACTCACCCGCTGCAGCCCCTGATTTGCGCACATCCTTCCTATTGGCCCGCCGTTGTGTGTGGTTGCGTGTGCACCCCCATTTTCTCACCGTTCTCTTTCAATCCTCTCTTTTCTTTTCCTTTCGTTATTTTGATTTTACGACTGTCTTGGACCGGCTGGCGCGCCCCTTTCTTTGGACGCCCCTTCTACACCTGTGGCCCGCGTCCGTCATCATTGGCTCGCCAGCAGCCTCTAGGCAACCAAGTTCCAGGTTGCGTCGTTAGGTGCTTATCTCCCAGCGTCCCTAGGTCACCGCGACTCGGGCGGCTCTGTGCCGCGGGCCTGTAGATAAAGAGGGTCATGCTGAGACGATAAGGATCACATGGGCCAGTGACATGACCTACAACGTTGGGTTGGTCATCGGGCGTTTGGTCACAGTAACCCGATCGACCTCCCCTGGCACCCGCACCCTCCATTTTCACACCACAGATGGTGAAACCTCACATGTCGGGTTTATTGCCTTTTGAGTCAGCGAGGCCTGCAGTGGTCGTCCAGCCTTCCCAGTGCGGCTTGAACGCTTAGGCGTCGTTGCTTTGCCGTGACGCCTGACTTACGCCTATGCTGTTCCAGCAAAGCCCGAATGTCGCGCAATCGGGCTGCTTAGATGCAAGGTCCGCCGTTTGCCCGCTTTCTCCCATGGCAAGATGTTTTTCCTGTCGTAATGCTCGTGGATCGTACCATACACCCGGTCTAATAGTACAAAACGTGCATGCAACCCAAACGGCAACCATTGACGAAGCGATGAGGGACAGGTGAGAGTGGGCAGCGCTCGAGAGGTATCTTGTTCGCCGTTTTTTTTTTAGTTCTTCTCAGGCACTGTGGACCACCTTATCGTCATCAAACTCGATATCGATTATGCCGTCCTTCGTCACCGCCTTGACAACCATGCCCTTGAAGTCGATCGGCAACCTCCTCTTGAGCTCATCCGTGCACATGTTGAGGATCTTGATACCTTGGTGGAGGGTGATATCAGGGTGGTGGTGCTTGTCGAGAATCGATAGGCAGTAGTACCTTGACAGAGGCCTCGTCAGAACAAATCCTACGCATCTGGGCAGCGAGGGTGGAGTCGGAGGCGGGACATGTCTTACTGGGCATAACCGTGTGCCGCATACGGGACCGGTGCAAGGGCCGCGAGGTAGTCTAACCAGTAGAGGCTGGGCTTGTGGGTGATGGGGTCGACGCCACCCAAGAGCAGGTTGACGGTGTATGGCTTCCGCGATCGAAGGCTTGACGCCAGCTCGCCCCGGACGAAGTGCGCCAGGGCCGAGGGTGACAAGTCCGTCTCGTTGCGCATCGAGTAGAGCTTCGCGTTGGCCTGGATGTACTCGGCAAACTGGACTAGAAGAGGGGGAAGCGCAGCAATCAGCATCACGTCCTAGATAGGTCCGGTCCAAAGACGACATTCGAGGCCGGGGAGGACCGGGATGGTCGGGCATCGGCCGAGTCAATGTGCGTATGTGTGCGTACTCGTATCGCCCGGCTCGCCTGAGAAGGCAATCAGGGTGTGCTTGTTCAGCTGCCTCGTCTTGTCGTCCGACGCCTTCAAGATGGTGGCTCCCCGCATCGCGGCCTTGGAGGCCGCGATCAAGGTGAAGTCCTTGCCCGTGATACCCAGTAGAACCTCCCTAGAGAAACGAGTTAGCATTTAATGCGCCGCTATATACCGTGACAAGCTGGACGGGCGACGTACATCGTGGATGTCGTTTGGCGATGCTGCGGGCCGTGGTGTTGAGTGGCTCCGTTCAAGTCTTTGAAGCTCTCGCGAGTATATCGTGGGACCTTGACGGGAGCTCCGACCCCAAGCTGTAACCAGTGGGCCCAGCACAACTGGACTGACGCGCACTCAGCTACAGCCTGTCGGAACAACCTCGGTGGAGCCTTGGCCAGTCAGACAACCCAGCTGCGAACAGACCCACATCTTAAAAAGTGACGAGTTATTCCGGTGCCCGACTGCCTCTGCAAAATGCATAGGCCAATAGGAGAGGGAGCCCCACCCCCAATTGGTCCTGTCCTGGACCATCCCACCTTTACTGACAGGAAAAAAAAAAGTTCGAATCGCGCGCTGCAGTGCGGACCGTGGCAGAAAAAAAAAAGATGCAGGCAAGATAGAAAGACGGCCCTTTCAATGTTCCCGCATTGAACAGCCGCCAACATGTCGTCTTTCTTCACAGTACCCGGCGCACAAAAGAAAAGAAAACGAACGTCTGGTCCAGAAGCTCCCAAGAAGCGAATTGCCGGAAGCAGCAGCGCGAAACCGAAATTGCCCAGAGCTCCAACATCAAAACCAAGGCAACAGAAGTCAGGCACGTCCGGCCCGGCCAAAAAACGGGTCGAGCGAGATGATTCGATATCAGGCAGCGATGACGAGTCGGACGACGGTAGCCAGGGCCGACCACGCGACGACGACGGCGACGACGGCGGCTCGGGCTCTGATGACGATTCGGAGAGGGAGGCCGAGACGGCGGCTGAGCGGCGGTTGAGGCTTGCGGAACGCTATCTCGACAACGTACGGAAGGAGGTTACGGCGCAGGACGAGTATGCCTTCGACGCCGAGGAGATCGACAAGGACATAATAGCCGAGCGGCTCAAGGAAGACGTGGCGGAGTCCAAGGGCAAGGTCTACCGTCGCCTAGCCGCGGAACTGGACTACAGCCGCACGTACCAGACAGAGTTTCGCTGGAACCCCGAGAACGTCAACTCGGTGGCCACTTGCGCGCCTTACGCCTACGTTGTCACCAAGGACATGTACCTCAGCAAGTGGCGACTGCAGGACCTGCCGCAGCACCAGTGGCCGCAGACGACCAAGAAGAAGCCCAAGAAGCCGCCTGCGCCGCCCAAGCGCCGCCCCGAGCGTGTCCGCTACTCGCGCGGCGACGTCCGCAGAGCCAAGGACAAGGAGTTCCAAGGCCACACGGGTCCCATCCTGGCGGTGGCTGCGTCGCACGACGGCCGCTTCGTCGTCACGGCCGGGGCGGACCGCCGCCTGGTGGTACACGATGCTGAGACGCTCAAGCCCCTCCGCGCCTTCTCCCACCACCGCGATGCTGTCACTAGCCTAGCATTCCGCCGAGGGTCCAACCAGCTCTTTTCGTGCTCGCGCGACCGCACCGTCAAGGTATGGAGTGTAGACGATCTTGCTTACATCGAAACCCTGTTCGGCCACCAAAACGACGTTGTCGATGTCGACGCCCTGGCCCAGGAGCGCTGCGTCTCGGTCGGCTCGCGCGACCGTACCGCCCGCCTATGGAAGGTTGTCGAAGAGACCCAGCTCGTGTTCCGCGGTGGCGGTGGCACCTCTCTGAACAAAAAGGGCGCCAAGCCCGAAGGAGTCGATACCAAGTCGCTCGCACACGAGGGAAGTATGGACCGCATCGCCATGCTTGACGACGAGCTGTTCGTCACAGGGTCTGATAATGGCTCCATCTCACTCTGGAGCCTGCAACGCAAGCGACCCGTCTTCGTCCTGCCCCTAGCTCACGGCCTCGAGCCGCCCCTGAGCCCCGACGCCGCCTCGGCCGAGATCTGCCCAGACCCCAAAATCATACCCCCGCCGCAGCCGCGCTGGATCACGGCGCTGCGTGCCATCCCGTACTCAGATCTCATTCTCAGTGGCAGCTGGGATGGCTGCGTGCGTGTGTGGAGGCTGAGCGATGACAAGAAGAAGCTGGAGCCTGTCGGTGTTCTTGGGCAGCCACTTGCGGGGGACGGTGAAGCTGAGGAAGAGAAAGAGGAAGGAGAGCTGGAATCGAAGCCACAGGTCAACGGCGCCAAGACGACCAAAGGCAAGAGCAAGGCTGCAGCGTCAAAAGCTGACGCCAATAGTGACGAGAACAGCGGTCACTCGAAATGCATCAGGGGCATGATCAACGACATCTCCCTCTTCGAGCGAGGCGACCGGGGCAAAGAAGGGCTGTGCGTCGTCATCGCCGTCGGCAAACAGCACCGGCTCGGGCGGTGGAAGAAGCTAACGGGAGCTCGAAATGCCGCCGTCGTGTTTGAGGTACCGAGGCTGGAGAAGGAGAAGCTGACCAACGGTGCTGCTCACCACTCATCCGAGGAGACGAACTAGTGATTGGGGTGGGACGCTGTGGTTTGGGGCTTGGACTATATGGTTGGCACAAAGAAGAAAAAGGGAATCCTGTTGAAATAGATAGAATCGCACATGCCCGTAGTATTGGTATTATCATGGGAGGGCTTTCGCGTTGTTTTCTTGTATCTGGCAGGGGATAGGCGCTGGCATGTCATCGAACAATATACCAACACAGCACATACACCACACTACTCACCCCACGGCAAGGCCCCTCAGCAGATCCAGGGCATAGGTACTGCTCAAACTCCGAAATACAAATGTACCATACGTAACAAGCATTTTTCTGCAATGGGTGGTGCAACGTTTCCCAGCACAAACGGACGGGCCTCTCGCTGTTGTTGGCTTGGGAGGCCGCACAGGACATACCCGCCATTCGATCATGACATGGAGCAGCACAGTTTTCCATTTATGACCGCTCAAGCAAGATCCTAGATCCTATTCGCCAATGGTCTTGTCACTACCCGCATACCAGATGGAATAATTCATGAAACCCACCACATTTCTTTTGCCAAACAAATGTACTCGAAAAGTAGAAGCGGATACAGCAACAAACAGGGGGGTTTTTTCTTTTTCTTTTTTTTTTCTTTTTTTTTTTTTTTTTTTTCCTAACGTATTAAGACGATTGAAAGGATAAAAAGAAGGAACGAAAGAGTTTAAATAATTCACGCGGAAATAAGAACAAGACGCAACGGAGAAAAATAATATAAAAGAAAACTTACCAAAAAAATGAAGGTGCTCTCCCGCCGGGAATTGAACCCGGGTCTCGAGCGTTGTTGGATGACAAGCTCACATACTAACCACTATACGACAGGAGATGGCCAATTGGTTGTTGTTGAAAGGAGCCGTGTCGTCGCATCCTATATGTGCTGCAACGCTGGGTGTGCCTGGCCCCGCGCCCTCGACTACCTGCTTTTTTTTTTTTTTTTTTTGCCCCGCCTTTTGCCTGCGTGTGACCAGGCATCCATACCATAGGTAGGTACCCTCCAAGATGATCGCCTTCAACGAGAACCACCCTTCATGCCTTGCACGCAGGGCTAGGTTGTGTTTAGGCACAGGGTGCATGACTCCCAGAGAAGCAAACGTTCGACGATCTGGATCCTCCCCCACGACACACACACACCTGGCTCGTCGTTCGTGGCCGATAGGTTTCAGTTGCTTTATTCCTACAGGGTATTATTATACACACATACATCCTCTAGAGACCTGAGAGCAGCATCGCGAACACCGTATATGCCGAGTCATACGCCGAAAAGAAGCGAGGTCAAGAGGAGCAATCAGATTAGAAGTCCCCTTTAGATACTCCCGAAGAAGAAGGAGAAAAAAGAAAAAAAAAAGAAGCATGGAGAGAGGGGCATGAAATGGGGAATAGAGAAATGGTATGACCCCGGTCCGCTCCCGAAACTAGACGCCCACGCAATGCTGCTGCCGTGACGGCCAAAAAGATCGTGAAAAAAAAAAAAAAGAAATTGCCCGGTCCCAACGCCTCCCTACGCCCTGCCACGCCCTCTTGTGAACTTGCATGTCTATTCTCAGAACCCAGGACCATAAAATCATCCGTTACTCCATCTGTCTCTGCCCCGGGTTCGCCGAGCTCTGTCCGGCGCTTGTCGCCTCGGGCGACGTTAGGTCTACACGCTCCGTCTGCGGGAAGCAAGCACTGCCGGGGTGATGACGTGGCATGCTTGGCGTGAGCCTGGAACACGGCGATACTGGGAATGGTGACGACGACGAGTCGGCCTTCTCAATCGCCAGAAATGGCGGAGTCTTCTGCCTTTTCCAGCTGGTCGAGGCCCACCGGACGGGCTCCTTCTCGCCAACGACACGGGGCGCGGCTTGGCTACCAAGTCCCTAATTTGTGGCCAAGACTTCCGAGATCGACACATTGGGGTGCTCAATCGACGGTCGGACAATATCCTCGGGCGGAGCAGCCGCCCTGGGCGGTGAAGCCACAACCTCGGGCGGCCTGCTCGGCGACGGCACTGCTTCAGGGGGCGGCCGGGCCGGGCTACTCCCCGTGACGGAGGAGGCGGCTGCTCGCCCCTTCCTGAGCCGCTTCTGCTCCTGTTTCGCCCTTGCCGCGGCCTCCGCCTCCTTCTGATAGGCGGCGTGCTCCTTGATTATGACGTCTCGTATCTCGCTCCTGGTCTTGGACGCGTCCACATGCCAGCCGGGCGATCTCTTCTCCAGGATTGCCTTGACAGAGGCGTCGGGGTCCTTCATCAGAAAGTCGATGTACGACAGCAGATAGGCGCCGCAGTCCCAGTAGTTGCTCTGTAGCGGTATTGCCTTGGCGGTGAGACCAAACGTTGAAGGCATCTTGACTTGCTGCTTCTTCTTGTCCAGAAGCTCCTCACACAGGTACTGCTTCAGGTGCGTGCATGCTGGCGAGTGGGCCGAGCCTAGGGAGTCGAGCGTGATGACTCTTGGTTCTTTCCCGGTGAGCAATGCTGGCTGCTGGGCCTGAGGCGATTCTCTCGTCTGCGATGACCCCTTGGTCCGAACCGGTTCGTTGGCCTTTGAATCGTTGCTGCTAACCACAAGGGGAGGGTCTGGAGCCTCGTCATCAGGAATGACGACTTGATTGTCAGGCTCGTCGTCGATCAGGATTGGTGCCTGCTTGGCGGGAGTCGCTGCATCTTTCTGGCTCAAGGACATGCTCCCCATTTTCTCCCGAACGCTGGCGGTGCGAGGCGACATAGCGGGAGATGACGGTATGGAGCAATCTTTGGAGGACTTTTTTCGGGACCTCTGGACCCGGCCCGTTTGAGCTTCGTTCGGCGTCTTCGGAGTCGTCTCGAGCTCCGGCCCCGGGTTCGTCGGCCACGCTCTTTCTCGGGCAAACCTCGGGTATCAGGGCCGGCTCGTCGGGGATCAGCTTTCCCGGATTGCAAATTACTGCAACCCACCAGTGGCTGTGTTCGTTGACGGGAACGACGATGAAATCGTATTTGAAAATGTCCACCCGCGAGGTCCATGACTTGACGTTGTCGTAGTTGATGGATTTTCCCTTGGCAGGCTTCAATCTCTCATAGAAGAAGGAATTGTGGAAGTAGAACCGAGCCGCGGTATCCTTGTCCGTCGCCTTCAATCTATTGTGCAGATAATTGAGATAGAAGCTGATGATGCTGTCGTTGAGGAATTCGCCATCGTCGAGACGCGCGACATCTTCCTTGTGGATTATTGTTCGGTGGTACGTGAGGGGCAGTCGCCACTCCCTGTCCCAGCCGGGATGTTCCAACGTCCAAGCCCGGGGAGGTGGTGACGACTCGACTCGGGGGGAGTTGACGGCTACAACCACGCTGGATGCCGGCGCCGAACGGGTGGAACGCCGTTCGATGTTGGGCCGCTTGACTTCCCGAACCTCCGCATCACCTCCTATGGCCACAACATCGTCTGCCATACTCTGTCGAAGTCTCTTCTTCGCACTGGAAGGTTGAGCGGGCTCCGGCCCATTTATGACCACAACATCATCTGCCATACTCTCTCGGAGTCTCTTCCTTGCACTAGGAGGTTGAGTGGGCTCCGGGCCACCCAGCAGAACGCCTGTCTTCGCTCCCTCTCGCCTGCGGTTGAGTGCCGTGAGGATGACGTCGTTATCGATGGGCCCCAGGCGGTCAGCCTTCGCGTTATGCGTCGTTTGCTCTTTGCTTCGCCGAGTCTCGGCACGTTTTTCGGCTTGGCTTCGCGCGAAGTTCTCGACATGGCCTCGCGCATTGTCGAACTGCTTTTCGGTATTTGTTGCCTCTTGAATGACCAGTTTTGCCTTGTCCCCAATCTGCTGTTCGGCCCAGGCCACAAAATTGCGCCCATCTTCTTGGTCCAAGAACTTGAGGAATAGCTTGCCTCCAAAGTCTTTGAGGCTGGGGCGCTCAATGGTGATATATTGGTGACCCGGGCTGTAGAAGAGTCGGTTCATCGTCGTAAGACGGACGTGGAGCCACTCGTACGGAAGGGCATCTTGCGTTCGGTTATCCAGGGGGGCGTCTTGGCCCCCGGGCTGCCTTGGGTCGAGCATTCGTGGGTCGCTCTGACGAGGTACTAGGACCTGAGCATCGTCGCATATAGAACGTGGGGGGCAAACTGCGGCCTTGAGGCGGAATTGGGGCAGATCACGGCCGCTCGTGATCGGGCCGGTCCCGCGCCGCGGAGAAAACGTCGAGCCGATGTCCCCTTTTGAGGAAAGACTTGAGCTCTTCCCGGCTCGTGGAGCCGGACCAGGCATCCCCTTTGACCTCTTGTTTGCCCGTCCTGGCATATAAACGTCATCGTTGAGCTCATCGGGGCTATCGGCTTTGGCCCGTTTTCGACCGAGGCGGTCGGCCGGGATGGCTGGGATGGTAATCTTCAGTTCCTGGCGATGGTCTTGGTCTTCTCCGGTAAGATCGACCTGTTCGGAGCTGCGGATAGCTCCGTGTTTGGGCTTCGGTTTCGGTAGTTGCTCTGGGAGAAGCAAAACGTCCTCCTCCTCATCTTCTATGTCTTCGACTCGACGATAGTTGCGGGCAGGAGTTGATGGGAGCTTGGGAGATGACTTTGGTACATAGGATGATTGTTGAGATTGGCCGGGTTGCCTTCGCGGCCTGCCTTTGCCAGAGCAACCATTTTTCTGATGAACGCTCCGGAACTCGTGCACAGCCGGTTGCGACGACTTCCTAGTAGCGGTAGGGCTGTCGCGCTCTGTGCCGCTATCGAGTGATTTTCTGCCGCCTGTAGATATGAGAGCGAACACACCAGTCGAGTACTGGTCTCCGTCCCTAGTCGGAGGTTTCTGTGACTCCTCTGATTGATCGCGAGCGGGCCGAGGTGTCTCGATTCGATTTCGGTCGTGGGTGATCGGTGTTGCCGGAGGCCTGGGGGCCATAGTGTTTCTGGGCTTGAACGCACCCTCGAACTAGCAATAGTCAGCAAGGACTTCCGGCAGCGCGCTCTGGCGGTAACACTGCCACGTACGACTCGCTTTAGGGCCTCCATCATCGCCGCCGATCTGTGGAACACTCGAAGCGTACGATGCGCCTAGTGACGTTCGAGAGGGTAGACAGGCGGGACGGCCTTCACTGGCGATCCTCCAAAATATGTTAAGGACAAACGACCTGGGTAGTGCCAGCCTCCTCCTATCCTCCGCTGTCGTTTAGTCGCGTGCTGATTTTAATCAAGGCGGCCGGATGTTTGCTCGCGACGGGACCAACCATAGTATCAGCGTCCCAGGTGGGTAGGACGGTTTGCTAACAGTCGTGTGTTTCGTCGTTTGCTTGCTCCCTTGTTCTTGGCGAAGGATGAGGCGACCTGACGGTTGGGTGGGAGAGGATCGAATCGGTGAATCCCGATGGCCGTTGTGGGTGCGGGGCGCGACTGATGCGGCGGGCGTGAGAGATGAGTCGACAGTCGACACCACGAGAGAATTTGTGCCAGGTTCCAGCCCGTACGAGGTTCGGGATTTCCACGCGCCCTCGTTGTGCCGGTCCCGACACGAGGTTTGTTGGCGGGTTGGCCAGGCGGACAGGCGAGGTGCGCGGGGCCAGTGTTTGTCTTTGATGCGGCAACCATGCAGCGGAGTTGAGCGACAGTGAGGTTTGCTCAGGGGACGGGACCGTTTTTTTTTTTTTTTTTTCCCTTACTTGGATGGGAAAGTGCAGCCAAGGGGCCCTGCCTTGCCTCGGACTCCGTTGCAGGGATGCAGCTGTCCCGCCACGGATGTTCCCATCGTCAGTGACCAGGCGTCCCAAAAATTGGCTAAGCGCCAGGAGGACCCACCGACGGCGAAACCCTCAGTTGAAACTGAACCAATCGCAAAGGCTCCATCATAAGTCGATTGCTAGCATCGCAAGTAAATGTTTGCAGTCCGTAGAAATTGCACGATGAGTTAGCTGGAAGTATTGCATCTTTTAAGTTGGATTTTTTCTCTACCTACAGGAAATGGGTGCCCCAATTAGCTTTTTTTGCTCGATATTTCTCGCTGTGGAATATCAACGTATATTGGCACTTACTGACAGGATACTGCACATGCGACTCAAATCAGGTCATTTCACGGCTGGCTTCGCTACGGAACTTTGCGACATTCACATCCCAAGCCAGTTTGCTCAGACACGGGCGACGACTTCCGGTTCCAGGCGGGGTTCTTTGTCCGTCCCGGCCTTTTGGCGATGCCTCGATGCCAGAGGGCGGAGCCAGCCGCACGTGACGAACCCAAACTCCGACAAAGAAGAGCGGAGCTGCCTCTCTTTGCGGTGTGGCTGAGGACGCTGCACTGCCAAGCCAGGGACCTCAAGCCTCATTCGACCCACCAGCCGCCGACTGACTTGTAGCGAGTGATCGCGCGCAGTACGGCCACAACCACCACCTCGATCAGCCTGCTGCGTCGCCTCTGGAGACTCGCCATCGCAAATTGCCATACAAGCAGTTGCTGCAGCCTGGTCTGTGATGCGCGCGTGGCAGAGCCCTGGTCTCTCCAATTCCCCGGCTTGACTGCGCGGCCGCCTGAGCAAGTCGGCCAGCCAGACCACCCCGGCGCAGCGGCCAATCACAAGACCACCGCCAGAGCCCACGCCATCCTTGGCTATGGAAAGGCCGGTCCGCCAGACACCGCTCTCGCTGGCCGAGCAGCAACAGCACCCTGCGGCAGGAGCTGCGTCGTCTCAGCCCCTTAGATCGCCGTCTGACGTGCTGCCCTCCATGCCGCCGCCTCCCACTGTGTCAGGGCCTGACACAACGAGCAGCGGCGGCGGCGCTGGGGAGCTCTCTGCCGCCGAGGTTTTGAGGAGGGCCTTGTCTGCCAGCTTTCGGGCCGAGGCCATGGCCGAGTCTCTGGTCAGCAACCCACCCGCCACCATCGCGCCCTCAGACCTGATGGCGCCCACCACCGCCGAGATCCCTATCCTCGATGCGGCCCCAGTGCTCCCCATCATCAGCAGCTCCTTGGAGTACTCGCCTGCTCCTGAGGAGCGGCCGGGCACGGCCACGGCGAACGAGTACTTCGTCACCCTGCCGCTGGCAGCCAACATGCGACAGAGGTACCGAAAGGTTGTGGTGTCAAGTAAACCCGCAGTGGTGGAGTTCAACAATGTGTTCAGAAGTTGCTCTTCAGTACCCGACGACGCGCTAGTAGCAAAGGTCGACCAGGTGCTCTCGCAGCTTCTGGACATCTGTGACCTGCCCGCCTTCGATGACGACCCCGCCGGCATGCCGCGCCGAGAAATGATGAGGCACGCCATGGACAGCTGCTCCAAGATGGTCTTTGTATACGAGCTTCTCCATGCGCTCCGAGATGCAGAGCTGCAGGCACTCATCCTCGTGCGCCGCGGCCGGGCGTATGACTTTCTTGAAGCCATTCTGGATACTGAGGACTTTAGGTATCACCGGCTGGAAAGTGCCCCGCGGCCCGATACCGCCGAGCCTAGCAGGCTCAAGGTGATACTTGCAGCCACAGACCAAGACCCAGCCCTGTATCCAGCAGGCGTCAATGTCGTGATCAACTACGACGAGTCTGCCAAGGGGCTTTTCGTTGTCAGGGACGCCATGCCATCAGAAACCCGGCCCAGTGTCCTGACACTGGCCGCAAGCTATACTATCGAGCATCTCAACACGACCATCCCGACAACTTTGGAGCCCCAGGAGCGGAAGAATGCGCTCCTGATTGCTGTCTCCAAGGCCTGGGACCTCGTACTAAACCCACCACACCTGGGCGATCGCGGCCAGCCGCATCTTATCGCGGCCGAGTTCGCGGCCCTGATCAGGGATCCCAACTACGATTGGGAATGGGAGCCGCACGCAATCCCGGAGAACGTATGCGACGTCTACTCCAGCTCTGAGAACCAGGGCGACCTCGAGCCGCCGCGAGTAGTCTCTCGCTCTGCCAGCAAGAAGCGCCAGCTGGATGATGCCGAGGACGACAGGGACGACAACAAGCGTGTGAGGGCCCATCCGCCGTCGAGCCTCGAGGCGTCTCGCACGCAGCCACAGCTCAGCTCAGCCGCCGAGGCACTCCTGGCCCAACTGCCAAAGTCTAGCGCACCCAGGTTTGCGGTGCCGGTGGACCATCTAGATGCGATGGCCAACAGGATATTGGATATGGAGAAGCAGCTGGCCGAGAAGGACGAGCTCAACAAGTCCCTAAAGGCGCAGGTCAACAGTGCAGGGGAGCAGAGGGATTCGGTAAACAAGTCACTGCGAGGCATGTACACGAGGTTCAACAGTGCGCTCCGGGACCGGGCCCGGTTCGAAAAGGAACGGGATAGCGCGGCAGCCAGCGAGGGCAAGCTGAAGGCCGAGCTGTCGGCAGCAAAGGCGGCACAGGCGTCGCTCAAGGAGGAAAACGCAGCGCTGCAGCGACGGCTCGCCGAGTGGGTCGCC
>GL876969.1:1685280-1697543 GCA_000193285.1 Magnaporthiopsis poae ATCC 64411 | reverse complement strand
AGTAAGGGTCGTGACAGATGGCGCCAGGGCATTGCGTGCCAGCGTGGCCTTGGAACCCGCGACGACCTGGCGGCGCGTCAAGTTGAGAACCGTGGTGGCCGCCACCGTCTGGCCCCTGAAGGGCGGGCAGCGCTCGCCGAGGGTGCCGCCGCTCATGAAGGTCACATCAAAGACGACGTCCAGTAGTTTGGCCGTCGGAGTTCGACTGATGCCCACAACGGTGCCACGCATCGCAATGGGGACCTTGCCCGACGAGGATGCGTAGACGACGCGGTCGCCCAGCGCAAAGTCCTGGTTGCCAAGTCGCTGCTCCGCCTCGTCTGGCTTGAGAAGGGCGCTGCGGGGCGTGCCCTTCAGCGTCCTGCCCTCGAAGGGCGTCTCGTGCAGGTTGAGAGAGTCGGCCATCCGCGTCAGGTTCATGACCACCTCCGAGTCAAGCTGCTCGGCGTCAAGAGGAACCTTCTCAAACTTGTTGGTGTTGATCGACTTCAGCCAGGCGCCGATCTCCTTAACACGCGCCCTGGCCATCGTCTCGTCCTTCCAGAGATCCGTGTCTTGGATATCGTTTCCGTTGGGCCGTGACTTGAGGGCGACAAAGAGGTCCGGGAAGTTCTGCATGTATTGGGCCAACAGCCCAACCGCCAGCGGGCTAAACTCCCACCCGGACTGGGACTTGCGCGAGTAGCCGAGAACCTTCATCTTCTTGCCCTCGAACTTGAGGTTGAGTCCCAGATTGACCTTCAGGCTCCCGCCCATGGTGTAGATGAAGAAGGAGGCCGTGATCTTGCTGAGGACGAGCGGGTGCAGGTCCAGAGTCTTGGCGACGGTGTATGAAGGCATGTATCTGTTGTTGCGCTCGGCCTGAGAGATGACGTTCTTGGTAAACTCCGGCTCGTCCTTCTTAAGCTTGGCAACTCGAACTTCCAGCCGGTTATCATTGTGGCCAATCACCTCGAGCGGGCGTCCGAATGCGTACTCGCCCAGGAAGAAGGCGTGGCAGCCAAGCGGGAACTCTTCTTCGATCGGGAGAGCAGCCCTCTCTATGAAGCGCTGGTCCTCGTGGACGACCTCGTCTACAATCACCTGCGGTGCGTAGTCCGTCTCCATCCCAGGCACCTCGCCGTACTCCTTGAGGGTGGCACCCTCGTCAGTCTTGATCAGGCCCTTGAGCATGTGCACGTGCACCATAGACTCGACACTGCCAATCAGAATACCCAGACGCCTGCTGTAGAACTCCTCGATGCGCCGAGACTTGGAGGCAAAGTATTCGATCTCCTTGGTGTGGTGCGGGGTCTGGATGACCTGCCCATGGGCGTCAAGAGTGTAATCAAAGAGCTCGTCCGAAACACGAACGACCTTTGCCTCCTGCAGGAACGGGTAGCCGACATGGCAACGCTGCCCGAGCTTCGCCTTGGCCGAGCTGACAGTCGTCTTCATCTCTGTGCCCGACAGTGTGACGATCATGCTCTCGTTGCGGCTCTCCTGCTGGAAGACGCTGACGCCGTGGAAGCCCAGGGTCGCCGAGTAGGGCAGCGTGGCGAGACTGGGGAAGCCGGCCAGCGCCGACTCGTTGAGGAAAGCACCATTCGTCAGACCGTGGAGGAAGTCCAAGCCTTCGGTCGGAGGGAGCTCGAAGATGTTCATAACGCATCGGCAGTGAGGAATGTCCGGGAAAATTCCCGGAAGCGACGAGGGGTACACAAAGTCCAGGCTTGGATCATGAGTGAACTTGAGGGCCACGCCAAAACCGTTGCGCGCCTTTTCGTCGTCGGCAAGAAGGTCGTTCTTGGTGGCCATGGCGTCGAGCAGCCGGCGCTCGTCGATGAAGGGGATTTTAACGACGGCTTCCCAATCCTGCTTCTTGCCGTTCATGTCAAGCACAAAGTCCCGAGGATAGAAGTCGATGATGGGGGAGTCGGCTTCCGTCATGAGCGGCCAGTAGACCGTCGGGACGATCTTTTTACTGCGATCCGGCAGAACACCCATGAGCTGCTCAAACGGCTTGAACGGCTGCCCGAGCTTGAAGTTCATGTCGGCGTTCAGGCCCTTCATGACGTCTGAGATCATGGGCGAGTAGTGGTACCTGTAGAACCACGGCCATGAGCGGATGCCGCGGTAGTAGTAGTACAAAACCCACTGCAACCCCTGCACGTAATTCTCGCAGAGCTCCCTGAGCCCTTGCTCCTTGAGCTCTGGTGTCGACCACTCCTCGAACTTCTCCGAGTAGTACTTGTCTTTCCACTCCTGGAACTTTTGCCGGTACAGGCGCTCCATGGCCTCCTTGGCCTCCTCGGGAGACGTGTCGACGACGGCGGCCCGATCGTACTTGAGCATCTCACGGGTTGCGGCCGCGTTGCCCTCCTCCTCAAAGCCGTCGTCGTCGCTGGCCTGGGGCGACTGTGGGAGCGTTATCACCAGGCTTCGGTTGCCCTCCTCGTCGGGCAAGCTCTCCCACTTGAGGCGGAAACTGTCTGCTACCTCCTGGACGAACTTCCGGTCTGCTGCGCTGAAGCCGCTGCCCAGGTTTAATGTCTTGGTCGACCTCTTGCTGATAAAGGGGCGCAGGTTGTGCTTCCAGATGTTCTTTTGCGACGTCGTCACCTGGAGTTGGCCTTTTGGGCGAGCCTTGGCCATGGCTGTTTCGGGGTTGTCCATCTGCTGCTTGGCGCGGTACCAGGCCTCGTTCTGCATGTCCACGTCGAAGAAGCGGTACTCAGCCTCGCCCAGGCCCTCGAGCAGCAGGCCCAGCCTATGGAGATTGACGGTGCCACCCTCGTTGATGTAGCCGTCACATTTGGGCAAGATCTGCTTGTACAGCTTGAACATGAGGGCCAGCGCGCCTTCATTGATGTGCAAGTGTGGCAGATTGGGCAAGAAGTCGTTGCCGACGAAGAAGGCCATGAGAATAAAATCATCAATAATCTTCTCCATGTCGAAGGGGAACGACATGGCGCCCTCCTCCTTGAGTTCTTGGAACTCAAGCTCGAGATACTCGCGCACAATACACAGATGCAGCAGGTAAAAGTTCTGGTGCTCCAGCTCCTTGGACTTGGTCTGCGACTGGCGGCCAAACGTGACCTCCTCACGTAGGAGGCAGAAGTGGGGGTCGTGGCTGAGCAGGCCCAACATGATGAGGTCGGCATCGAGACCGTACAGACAATGGCGGACATTGTCGTTGTAGTCGGGCTGGGCTTTGGCATTGCGGATGTACTCCATGATCTTGTGCTCGCCCTCGCCAGGAACCTCATGGCCGGACAGAACGACCTCGCAGCCCTGCCACTCCTTGTCCTCGCTGACCTTTTTGTTGACAAAGTACTTGAGCTGCTCCGACAGCTTCGCCATGAAGGCGGTGCCGGGCGTGATGCAGTTGCTATCGAAGGGCTCCTCCTTTGGCAGCTGCTGGCCCTCGCGCACGGCCCTTTCGCGGGCCTGCTCGGCGTCGAGGGCGGTACGGAAGCGGCGGGCGCGCTGCTGGTTCATCTTGGCACGCGGGGCGACGCCGTCGATGGCCATGAAGAAGAGCTGCTTGGGCTTGATCTTGCCGAAGAGGTGCTCTATGTAGTTGAAGATGCGGATAAACATCTCCTCCTCGCTGAGCCGAAAGGACGTGTCGTGGGTGTCCTTGTGGGTGCAGTTGTGGATGATGCCGTTCATGTCCAGGTACAGGCAGTCGAACTCGGGTATGCGGTTCTCGGCGATCAGCTGCGAGATGGCCGGATAGCGCTCCGAGAGCCACCTGAAAAACTTGGGGACGCCCATCTTGGCGAGGTTTGCCGCTGTCGCGATGGACTGGTGGTAGCCCTAAGCTGGATGCGCGCCGTGGGCGCGAGGGGGGTGCGGTGATGAAGAGAAAGGGAGGATGTAGAGGTCAAGACACTCCTCTCATGTCCTCGACATGCGCGTCTAGCGATGCTGTTTGGTCCGCGAACCCGTCCAGAGGTTGCCGGCTTTCAAACGTCGGCGTGGTTTCAAGCGCGAAAGGCTCGACGGCGTTTGTGGCTCGGGTTGGGTTCAGGCGCGGGCTAAAAGACGAGGCGACAACGCCGCTACCAGTCTGTTGCAAGTACAACAATAAAGGAGGAACCGAGCGAGCAAAAACAAAAAGCACACCGGAGTGTGCTGGGAAAGATCAGCGCAATATACCTTGCGGGTTTGGTGATCTCTAGTCGGCGTCAAAAGACGATTGGGGAGCTTTTCAAAGGGAAAGGCGGCGTGGTCGCAACATCGGGCGAGATGGATGGCCGCCGCCTCGCTGGGGCAGCTGGGGTTGGTGGGGCCGAGGCGGGACTGCCGTAATGCTGTGCGCGGCGTTAGCGGGCGAGTCAAGCCGAGTCATGGGAGGCCTAACATGCAAACGGGCGGCGTGCCTGCCTACTATGATCGCATACGAAAGTAATCGCCGCCTTTAAAATCAGATGAAATACCCCATGTTAACCACCTTACCAAACACGAATAGATCGACGAAGGCTTTGCTCCCCAAATCAAAGCCTTGCATTTAAAAGATGGAAGTCGAGATACAAAACGGAGGGCTGTGAAGGGTATAGAAATTAGGGGGAGAAAAGAGGGAGTTGGTGCGGTGCCTAGGAACATGATACGTTGGATAGGCTGCTAGAATTTTCGTGCCTACGAAAAGGATACTTCCTAGCAAAAACTCTGCTCCGGCAACTTGCGCCGCTCGGCATGATACATACAGACTGCAACCTTCAACCCTGACATATGATCCCAAGCGGCGGGTGGCGGCGGGAAGTGGCCTGCCTGTGTCGCTCGATCCCGCGATCTTGGGCTGGTTCGTGCGGGAGGCCCTCCGCCCAAGCTCAGCTGAGGCGATGCGCACGGGCCACACCGAACTGAGCTCGGTTTCTGCCGCCCGAGGCCGCCTTAATCACTTAACGCGTTAGCTAGCTCCAGGCGGCGCGTCAACTTGTGCTCGCAATTCCGCGCCGAGATTGGAGCTTTGACTTCCCTTGACTCCGGCCTCTGCCCCCTCTCCATCGCGCAGCACATTCGCATCAGCGCCATTGCGCCGAGTAAGATCCGAGTCTGGTACTTAGTACCTGCATATTCACATTAATTCTCCCCGAACTGTATCCGGACTGCGGATATTCTCGCCGCGATGGCGCCTCCCCAGCCGATGGATGTCGATGGTGAGATGGCCAACCCCTTTGGATGGCGCACCTCGTCCTAGGTTCGGTTGCTAACGAGGACACCCAGATGTGGAGATGGAAGAGGATCATGATCAGGAGCATAGGCTCATCAACGAGGGTATGGCGCCAGATGCGCTGGCCTCCTGCTTCCCCAATCGCGATGGAAGCTGATTTCTCCCCGCGCCTCAGAATATAAGACATGGAAGAAGAACAGCCCCTTCCTCTATGACATGATCCTTAGGTAAGGTGGCTCGCGACTATTCGGGGAAGAGACCATATCCACGACTAGGTTACCTGGCTAACACCCATCCTGTAGTACCGCGCTCGCTTGGCCAACCCTGACTGTCCAGTGGCTCCCTGACGTCAAGGAGCCCGAGGGCAAGAACTACCGCGTCCACCGCGTACTGCTGGGAACGCACACGTCAGAGAGCGCCGATGAGTATCTTCAGATTGCCGAGGTGGAGATTCCCAAGTCGATCGATCCCAATCCCGACGATTACGATGAGGAGCGCGGCGAGATTGGTGGCTATGGGGGCGGCAAGGGCAGCGAGGCGGCCGCAATAAAATGGAACATCACCCAAAAGATCAACCATGAAGGCGAGGTCAACAGGGCCCGCCACCAGCCACAGAACCCGGATATCATCGCCACGGCCTGCATCAACGGCACCATCCTGGTCTTCGACAGGACCAAGCATTCCCTCACCCCCAAGGACAAAACGGTCAGCCCCCAGTTTAGACTCGAGGGCCATAAAGCAGAGGGTTACGGCCTGAACTGGAGCCCCCACGAGGAGGGTTGCCTTGTCTCTGGCAGCAACGATCAGACCGTATTGCTTTGGTAGGTTGCCGAGGTGGTCCGCCAAGGCTCTTGCTCGCTGTCTTATTGACCTCCTTGCTCACCCGTATTGTCACTCTCAACAGGGATCTCAAGAATGTTCAGGCCGACGGCAAAGCTCTGAAGCCCTCGCGCAAATTCACCCATCACAGTCAGATTGTGAACGACGTGCAATACCACCCGATAGCCAAGCATTTCATCGGCACGGTCTCGGACGACCTAACGCTACAGATACTGGACACGCGCTCAAACTCCAACGAGCGTGCCGCGCTAGTAGCGCGCGGTGGTCACAGCGATGCAATCAACGCTCTCGACTTCTCGCCCTCGTCCGAGTTCCTGGTTGCGACTGCATCGGGTGACAAGACCATCGGAATCTGGGATCTTCGAAATGTCAAGGACAAGATCCACACGCTTGAGAGCCATAGAGATGCCGTCACCTCTGTTTCCTGGCACCCCCATGAAGCTGGCGTCCTTGGCAGCGGCTCATACGACAGGCGCGTTCTCTTCTGGGACCTCAGCCGCGCCGGTGAGGAGCAGCAGCCCGAAGACGCCGAGGATGGACCCCCTGAGCTGTGAGTTACCCTGAGTACCTAGTGCCTGCCCCTGCCTCCTTGTCCACAGTGCTGACCTATTGCCGGCAGGCTATTCATGCACGGTGGACACACAAACCACCTGGCCGACTTCAGCTGGAACCCCAACGAGCCCTGGATGGTTTGCAGCGCTGCCGAGGACAACCTGTTGCAGGTTTGGAAGGTCGCCGATTCGATCGTTAGGCGCGACGATGGTGACTTGCCTGTAGACGAGTTGGGCCCTTAGGGGGTGGTCAAACTCCGCAGCCGCAATGTCGACCGAATCGACTGGTTCCCCAGCGTCTGACTCCCCAATTTCCGAGCCGATGCCGGGCATGGAGTCGGAGAGAAGCAGCTCTGCCAAACGGCATGCTCATGGGGGAGCTCCCATGTCTCTCGTTGTAATGATTGGTGATGGGATGTGGCGCAATGCGGATATTCTGCGTGAGATGGCACCACCGGCAAGTGCCAAATGAACAGCCATTGCTGTATTTGTATAACGCGGGACCATGGAGAAGAAAGGGTTGGATTATTTTGGGAAGGCAACGAAGCCCGCCAAGATATTTATTCGGCTTTTTGCTAGGTATCTGGGTGTCGAGCTATCTGCTACCTAGTTACCTACCTATGTAGTAAACCATCGATGTTTTGTGCGAATGGCCACAATTGTTCATGTTCCGACGAGTGGTGCACCCATCCAAGTGTTCTGTGGCGCTGACTGTTACCTAGGTGGTACCAGATAGGAACGAGTACCGGATGGTGGAGAGGCTTAAGAAGGGGCCCCTTCTCCCAAACAGTATAAACAGTGTAGACAGTAGAGACAGGAGGCAGAACTCTAGAGTCCCATGTAGGATTTTCATGCTAATATAAAATCTCTACTATTCCTTGCATGTCCGAACATTAAATAGGGATTACTAGGTAGGTTAGGTTAGGATTTGCGTGAATTACATCGCTATTTTCAGCATCTCGTTGGCGCCGCCTTCTTCAATGCTCATGCATCACCGCCTCATCAGATATCTCTCACCATATTCCATGCTCTATGTCCTGTCTCCTCTTAGAACCTCCTGGCTCCCCAACGCACCTTCCCAGACCACGTCGGGTGGCGACAGTTGGTCAGCTTCTGTTTCATTCCATCACCCATCCTTGGAAAAATCCCACCTCCATCATCCCTCTTCGATAGACCCAACCTCCCCCCACTTGGGCCATCCGTTCATTTTCGTGACCATCACAACACCTTCTCTTATATCACCGATTTACGTCTACCTGCCACCTAACACAACCACCACCAAGCTCCCAAGTACCGAATCCACGCGCACCAGTTGACTGCGTCGCCCATCCAGAATGGCTAATGCCTCGCCCGGCCAGGGATACGTCCCGGAAGGCAGCGGCAAAGGCAAAGAGCCAGAGCAGTCCGTCCCAAAGCCGGCCGCTATCAGCCCTTTCCAAGCAGCTCTGATGGCCGTCTGCGACCAGTTCAAGGAGACTTACAATGGCGAAATCGGCAGCAGTCCTATGCTCGACAAGATGCAGGCGCACGGGGTTCCCGAGCACAAGACAGCCGCTCAACCTTCGAATGAGGCCGGCCCAGCGAGCCTCATAGAGAGCCTTGGCCTCATCCCCAACATAACCACCATCATAGACTCGCTCCACAAGAGAAAGATAGACCGGAACGAGGAGATGCAGGCCCTGATAGCTGCCGAGAAGGCGCTCGAAGACGGCACTGCATCGTCATCAAAGAGCGTCAACCCCTACAAGCGTCGTCGCATTGTCAGCTCTGAGCTGATGAGCAACACCAAGTACTATATGGCGAAGACCCCCGACTCGCTTCACCCGGCCTTGGGCGAGCTGTCCTTGGGTACCCGCTCCTTCAGGAGGCGTGTCACCCCCACCAAAGTTGGCAACCGCAGCTTCGATCTGGTCAGCTCCCTCGCCTCGTTCAATATCCTCACTGCGGAGATCATCCAGTACCTCCACGCCCGAGAGGTCCTGACTCTCTACTCCATCAGCCGTGTCTTTCATGCCACCTGGAACGCCAGCGAGCTCTCTTTTGCTCGAATCATGGCGAGCTTGGTCGATCCGGTCGCGGCCGTCGCCTTCCCCTGGGAGATCTACAGGGACTATCTCGTGCGGAACCCGAAGGGCTACATCGATATTGACTATACACAGCCCAGCTGGATCAGGGGCAGAGACATCGACAAGCCAGAGGAGTGGGAGAAGAGGGTCTCGTCGTGTCAGGGTGTTCGCCTGGATGCAGCGGAAAACAGTGCTGCTGCGGCGCCAGGAATCGAAAACGCCGTGACTGCGAAGCCGGGGTCGAGGTTCTGCGTCGGCTTGGCCTGGGTCAACATGCTGACGCAGCGTGAGCGCCAGTCTCGGGATATCCTCGCATACTTGGCTCGCAAGGGCCATCGTGTGCCCGAGAGCACGCGCTGGACTTTGCGCAAGCTCTGGCTGGTGCTTGACTGCTCGACCAACGATGACCGCGCCAAGCTCATGGCGACCTGGAGTGACCACGATCTCTTCCTCGCACAGCTCTTCTTCATCAAGCTGAGCATGGTGTTAATGGACCCGTACTATGGACAAGGGACGACCGAGCTCAAGGACCTGATGCTTGGCCAGCCCACCGGACTGCGCTGCCTCTGGCAGCTACTGCGCCAGAAGCGCTTTACGGACAACGTAGAGGAGCTTCTCAGGCTCCAGCTGATGTTCGGCCACGAGATCACGCCTGAGGAGGCCCAGCAGAAGACAGTGTTGGGTGTCCCCGTAGCCCTCCTCGGCATCGTGCACACCGAGGGCTGGGGCCACGGCTCGAAGCACTTGATGCAACCCGACGAGCTGGTAGCCATCGAGAGCCTCCGCCGGAACCTCGGTCTTGAGCAGAAAGTCCCACAGATGATGTCGTGGGGCAGGCGCGACCATAGAACCGGCGAGCACATAGTGCCCAGAATCGAGGACATCTACATGAGCGACGACGAGCTCGGCCCCGCCACGAGGGGCATCGATGGGCGCGCGGGGAATGTGCCCTTCGAGCCGAACGACTGGATGCCACATCACTACATGCGCGCCGTGTTCGACACTCTATCGAAGGATGAGCAGCTCGCCGTCATCGCCGTCGAGGAGGATGAACTCCTCAAGTCCCAGGCCTGGCTTCCCGAGGACGATTTGAGCGACGAGGACGAGGACGATCCCGTCGATCCCGGTGATGATGATATCGATGACGATGATGTGGAAGACCTCGAGGATGATGGGGACGCCGAGGATAATGGCGGCGACGCCGAGGATGATGAAGACGACCTCGATGACGATGGAGACGACGAATACGACTCGGACGAAGACGGCGAAGATAATGACGACGACGAGGACGGAGGTGGTGCGGTCAACAACCCCGGCTTTCAGATCACAACGGTGGCTTCCAGCGGTGCCATGCCGCTTTCTGGGCCGCCGCTCGCAGCGCAGGGGGGCCCTAGCCTCCTTCAGAGCACGCTGGTGTCTGTCAGCAACCACTTCGTGACCGCCCCGGCCCCCGGCGGAGGTCCCACCGCCAGCAACAACAACAACGGCAACTCCGGTGCCACGGTGCAACAGCCAGGATCACAGAATCAAACCACTGGAAATCCGCAGCCGCAGCCCAGTCACAATTTTGGTCAATTTCAGCTCTCCTTGCCCCATCGGGGAAACTCGGCAAAGGGCAGTGGCACCCTCGGTGCAGCACCCGGTCCTGGAAATGCTGCTCTCTCTGCTTGGAACGAGACGGCCGACGACGCGGAAGACGATTACGATAACAACTGGATCCACGGCCAGGAGACGGCAGATTTTGGAATACGCGCCCGGGACGGCGGCTTCCTGGTCCCTCGCGGCACCCCGAGCACCCGAATCCGGTACCGGAAGCCAACTACAGAGCCGGCCATGATACTATGCACGGCAGAGCAGCTGAAGGGCAGTGCGCCGCTCCCTGCGGGCGTGCAAGAGGCCATGGACCGACGCCTTGCCGACTACTCGCGAGTCTACGAGGAGTGGCAGGCCCGGCACGGTAACGCGCAAGCCATCATGGCTCGCGCTGGCGCCGGGGAGGGCTCGGCTGCTGCTGCTACTCCATGCACAACCGGTGCCCCCCATGCAGCTGGCCAAGGTTGCGCCGGCGCGAGCATGCCTGCCGAGACTCCCGGCTCATCGACTGTGGCTCCTGCTGCCCCTGACGACCAGCAGGCAGGATTGCAGCCTTCGTCTCCGCAAGGCCCAGCCACGGCGAGACCATCCGTAAACGACGGCCGTGCTGATGGGGCGACAGGCCAGTCCGCCGCTGCCGAAGACCCTTCCGCCTCGCCGCAGCAGGACAGCTCGCTCGCAGACGCAGACTACGACCCGGCGGCGGGCCTACCAGACAACATGGACATGAGCATTTTCACAGTCGCCGCCGACGCCTACCACAAGCGATCGAGGTCGACGGATCCCACACTTGACAACGGCAAGTTCACTGCTCCCGCCCTCCCGGATCTCCTCGAGGGCAAGGGACATTGTACAGAGGCAGGGGTAAGCAAGACATGCGGCCCGCATGATGACCAGCAGCATCGTAAGAAGGAGCCCTTCGCCGTATCGCCGATAAACGGCCGCGGCGGCGACGACGACCCGTGGTCCACGGACTCGGACGACGACGTCATGTCCGGTTACGACGCGGACATGGCGGACGGCGAACAGGCAGACCGGGAGAGGCAGAAACAAAAAAAGAAGAAGCAGCGTACCGTCCAGGGCCTGCGGAGTATTGTTCGCCAGCGCGAGCCTCGCGTCGAGGTCCTCGACCACCTCGGCCACGAGTGGAGCTTCCCGCACTCGGGCCCCGACGAGGCGGACCAGCCGCGCAGGCACGTTTACGAGGAGTTTGACCCGGACCAGACTCCGTACGAGTACCGCCAGTATTGACCGGCTTGGCTTGGCCGCTGTGCTGGTCTTGGATCCCGCGGCGCGTAATGAAGCCTGGGATTGGGCGTGCCTAACCAGGCCGCCTTGTGGTCCTTGCCGCTTCCTTTGATACTTTCTTTGCACATCAAGATCTGGTTGTCTCTCTATCTCTCTCTACCTCTGGCCTCTTCTTTTTTTTTGTTGTCTATTTCCCAAGACGTACTATAATCTCACAGGTCCAGGCCCAGAGGAGGAGGGAGATGGATGAAAGGGACAATGTGTAAGAGTTTTTAAGTCAGGCAGGCGAGGGGATTTGTCAAGGGACGTTCTATATCGCCAAAACGTCCTTCCTCGAAGAGCCCAAGGCTCACGTATGTTTGTGTAGTTATGGGCGGGCGCCGGGACGGACCTGGACGAGACTTTACGGCCTTGGAGTCGTCACAAGAGGGCTCGAGTTGAAAGTCTATGGCCGTCCCTGCCACTGCCTTGCGGGCAAAAAAAAAAAAAAAAAAAAAAAAAGAACAGAAAAGACGTGGGCGGAGGGTGTTTCAGCTAGGTATATAGCTTCCATAGAAAAACTCCCCTGCCAACCAACATCTTACGCAGTCGTTTCTTGTGTAATTCTTGATCTCCTATGCCTCTGGATCACGAAAAGCCCTACAGTGCCAACATAGAGTACACGTGGACCACCTGCTACCACCTCCGTCACAATCAGTGCGCATGGCATGCATCACCGCGTAACAGACAACCGCGACGAGCGTGAGAAATCAACGTACTACTAGTAGTATTGATGTGCGTTGTATATGTGTGAATGTGTGTGTGTGT
>GL876969.1:1672727-1685025 GCA_000193285.1 Magnaporthiopsis poae ATCC 64411 | reverse complement strand
TGCTTATTGGGGGCTAAACTGAATAATAAAGAGGCAAAAAAAGATGTACCAATTAACGATCCGGGGGTAAGGAACGATGAGAAGATAAAAAGTTCAGGAGGGTAGGGCGGTGAGGTATGGGGAAAGGGAAAAGCGAAAAAAAAAAAAAGAGGGGAAAAATGGAAAAAGGAGTTAAAAAAAAAAAACGGAAACTATGGCACCAAGACAGACTTTGACTTTGTAGAAGAAAACAGACAGACGACCAGGCAGTTGGCTTCCCAAGTATATCCCTTTAAACACTCCCCTTCGCTATGCACGCGCCGTCCAAGTGTAAATACCCTTTTTAGTGTGTGTTGTATGTCAGTTGGATGTTGCGGGTTGCCGGCCAGGCTGCTGGTTATTCCTCAACACGCTTTTGTCCCCCTCCAAGACACTCTGCTGCATGCTCCGTGATCTTCCCCCGGTACCGTCTCCCACTCCAACCCATCCTCGCGGACGGGATGGCGTGATGAAGGACCAAAAAAACAAAGAGATACGCAGAGTGAAAAGGGGGATAAACGTAAAAGAAAACACCAACCCGCCACGGCTTCCCGGCCATCCGTCCAAGTCCAGAACCCCCGCCTCCCATGTTACCAGGTGTACAAAAGCGAACCCCACTCCCTCTTTGGCTAATCCCACTCCGAAGCGCAAACAATCTGTTCTTGTTCTTTGGGATGGAGGGATGCGAATCCCTCCCTCCCTGGTCGAGAAAGAAAAAGAAACAAAAGAGAACAAAGAAAAAAAAAAATGAAGGGTAAGTGAGTTGTTTTTCTCTTTCCCAGGCCAGGACATCTTTCCGCTTTCCCCTTTTTTGGGTGTTTGGCCAACGCACGCAGACAAAGGACTGACGGAAAAGTACAGTCTTTTTGAAGTCTGTAACGGACAGAAACAAAACATCGAAAGAATCCACGCGCCAGCCAGAACCAACCTCCATAAGTGCCATAACGCAACCCACCGACCAGCCGGCCTCCCTTTCCCGCCACCCCTAGGCTTAAGAAACAAACAATAAAGTTCACCAACCGAAACCACCTGTGGCCGCCGGATATTTTGCAAAAGATATAAGGCAACGAATAAGAGATACGGGGAGATAGACATGAAGAAAGTGATGAGGGGCTTAAAAAACGAATATGTATGTGAGGGGCGTGGTTTGTCGAGCTCTCCGCGGGGAAAAGGAAGAATAATCGCGTGCTGATGTGATGCTTGTAAGGATGATAACGAGTCCAAACGGCAGAGAGGTTCCGTTAGTATCGCCAACATATCTCGATATCGCAAGATGCATCTTCTCTATGTGCTAACACATAGCATGGAAGCGAAGACAAACAAAAAATGGGTGAGATGGTGCTAAGTTGGACATCGCTTCGAACCAGTGAGTCGGCGTTTGACAAAAGCTTGATGACAAGGACATACGAATGATCCTGTGTTGAAACTTGTTGGAGGCGACGGCTCGACGCGCCCTCGAGCATTGGCGCGTTGTGACTTAGGCGGGGGACTTGCTCGGCGGGGCGCCGCTGCCGTTCTGACGAGCGTCACCGCCGCTCACGCTCAGGCCACCCATGCCAGAGGACAGGAACGGGAAAGGATCGTTCTCGTTTTGAGACGCATAAAAGCTGGAAGGTCCAGCCGATGCGGGGCCGTTGGTGGCAGACTGGAACGCTGCCTCGGCGGCACGGCTGTCGAATGGGCCGGCCGAGTGGATGCCAGGGGCTCCGGGACCGCCAAAGTGCGTGTTGATGGCTGGGTACGGGGTCGCACCCCCACCGATGCCCGAGGGGAGAGCATAGGTGCTAGGAGGCCCACCAAAGTGTTGGCCATAGCCGCCCCCAGACTGGAAGCCGCCGCCTCCAGCAGAGAAGGGTCCGCCAGGGCCTGGGGTCCCACCCATCGACTGCTGGTTCATGTTGTAGTTGGAGGGCGTATCGACCATGGGAGAGGGGTATCCAGAGTCGCCGACGACGGCTGCGGTGGCACGGCTGGCGCCACAGCGAAGACAACACACGTTCTTGGCGAAGTTGTGGTACCCGCAGATCTCGTTGCCGCACTTCCAGTCGCCGGCGCGGAAGGGCACGACGCCGCCTCCGCCACCCATGCGGCCGCCTCCGTGCATAGGGCCGTGGTGGCCGCCGACATGTTGGGGAGGTGGCATCATAGCCGGGGGTCCATAACCACCATAGCCGCCGTAGCCCATGTCTCCACCCGCAGGACCGGAGTTGACCGCGGGGTACGAGCACCGGAAACATGCTGTGCGGCGTTGGAAGTTAGAAAACCCGCATGACGGGCAGGTCCAGTCGCCCGGGCGGGGGCGGTTCTTGCTGGGCGGAAACGGCGTGAGAATTTCCGCCGCACGATCAAGAACGCGGCTAGAAGAAGGCGAGACCTCGATGGCCTTTTCGTTGAGCGCCCTCCCGTTCATGCACAAGCTCTCGGCAGCCTGTGGAAGAAGAGTACGGTTAGAGTATGCTTTATTGTCACTCGTCCCTTAAACAGAATGGTATGCCATGTGAGTCGAGCGGTGAGCCCCCAGTTGATAAACTGCAGTCTGCACAAAACGTACCTCCTCGTGGGATGAGAAAACGGCAAACCCGGTGCCCGTGGGCTTGTGCTGTTCCGGGGTACGCAGCGTCCAAAAGGCGATGGGACGACCTCCAAACTGCGTAAACCAACTTTCCAGCTCCGACTGTGTCGTGTCGTGGGGGAGGCCAGACATGTGGAGGACCTTGCTGCGCTCAGAAAGGAAGGCACGCACATCGGCCCGGGCATCGAGCGGTCGGGCAAGCACGTCCGGGTGGTCCTGCAGCGGTTGCGACTTCCTAATCAGGCCACGCAGCACGCGGGCCAGCGTGACCGCCTCCTCCATGGCACGGCGAGGCGACGCCGGCGCCAGAGCCTGCAGGTGGAAAGGAAGGTTGTGCTTGATAGGAGCGCTCGACTGCACCGCTTCGACCTCGAGGGCGGCGCAGATGTTGGTCAGAGTCGAGGTCGCAAAGGTCAGGGCCTCGGGGTGGTGCTGCAGCCAACGCTGATATTCCGTCCTCAGGTCGAACGTCCGCGAGTGTTGCAGGTACGGGGGCAGCACAACAGTCTTGTCCCGGGCTTCGCGAGGAAGCTGCACGCGCAGGTCCCATGCCTCAAACGTAACGAATACGAAATCCAGGTTCTGTGAAGTCAGGTGTTCGGAGGCGAAGGCGTCGAAGCGGTTGATGGCGTCCCGGAACGTGCCTGCGTTGCGGACATGTTCCCAGGTCAAGGTCGTTAGGCTAGCTATTGCGGGGCAGTAGTTGCGATTAGCAGGAGTCTCAAGAGCTTGGTAGACGGGTATCCTTCATCTATCCACGTATGTGCGCCAGTCGCCAGGAACCATTCGGGTGGCTGCCGGACGGGCGCAAGTCGGCTGGACGTAGGGAACAAGGCCCCGCTGCGAGGTGGCGCAGAGATTACATGGAGCGAGTAAACCTACTGCAGAGAGGTGTGATCGGAGTATTGACAGGTTTTACGAGGACACTCTCGCGGTGAAGCTGTGCGCCGGGAAAACAAAGGCTTGGTGTCAGGTTCCGTTGATGCCAAACTGAGGTTCCGGTGCGGGAAAGCCGTCTGTCCTTACCTCCTCCAGGCTCTTCGCGTCGAGCAGGATCCAGCCGAGCTCAATAACCTCAGCCGAGTCTTTGGTGACGTAGACGCCATGCTCGTCGCAGGTGGTTGCGACGTGGATGACGACGTACCGATCCACGGCGAAGGGCGCCTGGATGTTCTGCGGGTTTGCCATGGCTGGGGTCGGAGAGGGCTCGAACAGGTCCGGCTGGGCAGGTAAGCTGGCTGGCAGGCTGGCAGAGGCGTTGAGGCTCGGTAAACTCTGCTGTATGGCGGTAATTGGCGATGCCGGTCAATATCAACGTCTCCCAGCAGTTGTCGGGGGCGAGGAATAGGCAGCAAAATTTTTAGGCCTGTGGCGGGCGGCGGGCGTACCGGGCGAAGTCAAACCGCCGGGTTTGTTGCAGAGCTCGGGCTTCGGCGCAGCTGATGTGATCAACGAACGATCGGGCGGCGCGTTCCGGAAGCAAATGGGGCAAAAGGAAACCGGAGGCTAAAAAAAAATAAAAAGAGGCAGAAGTGAAAGCTGCAGTTGTGGCTTCAGTAAAGCGTGAGCCGCTGCGTCGGATGCGAGCAACGTCAATCGGTGCCTTGACTTCCAAACAGACCTCCGCGGGATGACCAGCCTATACAACACAACCCTCGGAATCGGCGAAGCGAGCGGGCGATGGGAGGGCCGGGAGGTGAAGGGAAGGGCGGGTAAGAGAAATAGATGAGGCAAAAGAGCGTTGGGGGAACAAAGTTGCAAGGTTGCGTGGAAAAAGCAGGCCGCAGTCGTTGGCCTGGCGTGGGACCGTGGACGGGCGGGATTGGCGAGCAGCAGCGGCTGATGGAGCCCCGGTGGAGGAGCCCAGGATTGTGAGCCAGTCCTCGACCGCGGGCACAGGGCAGAAAATGATGGCTGTCCCGGTGTCCGTGGTAGTTTGCACAAGGAAAGAGCGCTTGGCCCGCCGTGGGTCAGAGGTAGCTAGAGGTACCTAAGCTAGAGGTACCTCACCTCCCAGCAGCCACCGATAATTACGAAACTGTCCCAGCAGCTCGGCAACCGCCAGCGCCAGCCAGGAGGGCATGGCTCCATCCAGGCGAGCCCGGAGACCAGCCCGAACCGTGCCATCTGCAATCTGCGGAAGGGGAGCCGAGGCTTTCCAGAACCTCCAATTGACCCAGCGAGGGACCCGCCACGCTAACAGGTCGAAGACGGACGTCGCCCCTTTGAGGAATCCGTGATGCTGGAGCTGTGCTAAGTGCTGCGACAGGGAAGCTCTCTGCGGTGGCGCCGGCCTAGCGTCCCAGAGCGTTGAACGGCGGAGCTATTCGCTCCACGGTAACACAGTGGCAGCAACGAAACAACAACAGTGGCAGTAACAGCGCAGAAACAACTACGACGGGCTCTTCCCTGTGCTTCCTCGTTGATTTCAAGAGCCACGCGGTCCTCCTAAACCTTCCCCGACTCTAGGTTGTTTGACCGTTCCATCTGAACTCTGCGCTGCTCACCTGGACCAAGTCCCAATTAAAAAAACAGGGGAGTACACGCGGGGCAACCCTAGCACGGCAAAGAGCTTCAGCCATTTTTCCCCTGATGGAGATGACCCGCCTCCCCTATCACTGCGCTCCGCCTGGCTGGGTGGTTTGCCCGCCCCCAACAGCCGCAAATTCAACAGATGAGGAGCCGCAAATGGAAAATCAAAAATCCCAAAGACAGGATGGCCCCGGGTAGCGACCGTATGCGTCCCCAAAACGAGCAGTCGTTGTCTGTAAATTCCCCGATCTAGGTTAGCGGCAGGCTGCCCGCCTGATCGAGGCGCCTCGACGAACAAGCCGAGGTAGGAGCCGGCCAGCAGCAGCAGTACGTTCACGTACTGCCACCTCAAAACGGGGACAGCGTTGGGGGTCATTTTTCCTTGCTTTCATCTTTTCCTCTCCCGTCGATTGTTTCCAACCGGCAAGTACTGTCCTCGGCCGATCGAAGTACAGAAATAGCCGTTTAAGGCGGTTTGGCCACATCACCGTGAGCTACGGTCTGTGGAACAGTCTGGGAGTCCGTTTAGATCAAACGGCCCGACGACGGAAGGAATCGAACCGTTCGCCATATTAATCTCTGCTTTCTATATATATGCACACGACACATTTCACGCTATCTTGCACCATGGCAATCTCCTTTGGCCCATCCCGATTTTATCGTTCTCGGAGTCGACAAGCCGAAGCCCAACGCGCGTTGCGCGCTACGTGTGCGGTGCGGCTTGATGCATGGGCCCATCCGCCGCGGCCCGCCGCCCTGGCCCGCATCTTTGGTACAGTGTGATCTGCGTGCCTGGCGTGCCTGTGCAGGACAGACGTGGGCAGGTACCTCAGTGCTGAGAAATGGGAAATGCAGGCGGACGAGACGCACATGCACATGCTCGTACGGGCACATGCCGAACAAACGAACGGTCAAATTTGCGCTTCTCAAAGCACCAAGACCTGCTGGGCGGAGATGACCCCATTATTCTCCGAGGCGAGGGTGAACAGACACAAAGTCAACACAGACGGACGGACGTCTGCAAGCACTTTTCCGACCCTTCCGTCGGACCATTCATCCCGGACCGCTGATCTCGCTACCGTAGTTGATTGTCGAAACATCGGACAGCGGGCTGTCTGGCGGCGAGGGCGCCCTGCGAGCTTTGGAAGCGGTTTTCCATGGCAAGCTGCCGGACAGAGGTGCACTCAGGGGTGAGCGCAGGATCAGCCCATCACCTGTCAGCCTGATCTTCTGAAACCCACGACACGTAGCGGCAGGCAATCTGCCAGGTTCACTCAGCAAATACAGCCTGGAAGAAACCCTGCTCCAGACTTGTATCTGGCGTAAATCAGCGGGTGCGCGACCATACAGCCGTTGCAGTTATGATAACGATGCGCATAGCCATGGTAAACAACCCGCAGCATTAGCGCCCCGTGAAGGAAGCAGGATCGGCCATTTGCAAATTTCAGGCGGCTTCGGTCCCGCCTCAATGGGCCATCAATTGGGAAGCTTTCCAAAGTGGCGCCTCACAATTGGGTTTAGCGCCCGCTGTGGCTCTGCCCAGTGTGCTGGGGCGCAACGGTAATTCCCCGCGGCCCGCCCTGGACGGTGCACCGTGCGAATGACTGGTTGGCCAGCGAAAGGCGTCGGAAGATGCCTATAAGGTGTGACGGGCGGGAGACGGGCAATATCATCCCGATTGTTGAAAGAGAGTGACATGGTGGAATACAGGTAATCAATAGGAGGTGGCTTGAAGAACGCTCACATGGGAGCCAATCCGAATACAGTGCAGGCCAGGGAACGGCTGTTTTATTGCCTGCCTATGGACTGTGGATGAACGTTGTAGTTGTGCCTCGCACGGCAGGCTCAGAACAAGAACGAGCGGGCGAAGGGGCGGGCCACCCGTTCAACCATTAGATGAACAGACTCAAACTCCCGAGACGGGAAGACGGGAGCCCCGTGGCATGACGGACCTTGGCTTCGAGGATTGGTTTCGAAGCAAGAATGCGCGAAAGATTCTCTTCGAGCGCCACATCAGCTGTTTCCGCATCAGCCTCGGGTGGCGGTGTCGCAGTTGCCCTCGCATGAATGACTCGACACACGTGTGTTGTCATGGATCGTGCATCGTCAGCACACCTACGTCATGCATGAATCCCCATCTCCCACAAACATTCTGACACCCAAGTTAATACTCGTGATATTGGACTGCCCGCCCATTCAGGGAGATAACCACGCCACACAGACTTTCATTTATTAGCACGCTGTTGGTCCGTTTCGAAAAGCCGAGCACTCTGCCTTCTACCCCTCACTTTGACGATCTATGCTTTCGTGAACAACAGCCCTGCCGCCTCCCCTCGCCAGCAGACTCTGACCATTCACAACAGCACAGACAGCGAGCGAGTCAGCAAGATTCTATAGCCAACGCTCGAATAAGGCGACACGACACAATGGGTGCCATATCCGCCGTCCTCCTCGTCCTCGTCACCATCCTCTGTACGCTCGATTTGACCCGCATCCACCCTCTCCCGGAATGCGATTCCGAAAGCTAACAGATCTCCTCACGGCAGTCCCGCCTTTGGGCGTTTGGATGGTGGCGGGCTGTGGTGCCGACTTGTTTGTCAACATCTGCCTGACGCTCTTGGGGTGTGTGCAATCAGAAACCCCCATACGAGGCAAAACCCGTTGCCGCCTCTTCGCCTCTCCCTCGGCCAACAAAGAAAGGGCCGGAGCTAACCCGCCGCCTCCTCTAGGTACATCCCGGGCCATCTTCACGCCTTCTACCTCGAGTACGTCTACTACGACCGCCGCGAGCAGGCCAGGGAAGGCCGTTTCGCCTCGGGCCCCGCCCCCGGCATCTACAGCGACAACGTCCAAACCGGCGGTGGCGGCTATGGCACCATTGTGGAGCCGACCCGTTGAAGTCGCTGTAGCATTCTGGGACCGAGTATCTTGAAATGGGCTTCTCCTCGGCCATCCGTGGCCCGCCTGCCGTCGAGACTGCACGACACAGGTATTGCAGGCTTTTGAAGGCTTCTGACGTGGACATCTGGAGGCTGGAAAGTTTGGATCGGCGGGGGACGGATGACCATCCCCGGGGGATATATGGGACCACAACCCGTGAGGTCTGGCGCAGGCATGTATACGACGTATCGTTTCTTGCATGGAACTTGTTTTCTTCGTCCCCCCGCTTGCAACAGGGCGTGTAATTATCTGGAGAATGCAGCTGTTGCACAATCGGCAGGAAGCCAAGAGATACGTGGCAAGCATACGGACCTTTCAACATGCCCGCCATACTTCCGAGGCCAGCCGTCGAATAAACGGGCAGCGTGCACGCTGGCGAATCGGTGCTTGGAGCTAGAGACTGCCCAGACGGAGTCATCGGTGATAAAGCGTAATATGAGGTTTCATTCGTTTGGACTCACCGGCCTGCCTTGCATGCCACGAGGGAAGGCCCAGGTGCATCGGAATGTAAGAGAAGGAAAAAAAGGGGGCAGGGAAAAGGGTGGGCCGTGTCGGTTCCATCTGCTTCTTGCAAAGGGATCGATATATGTAGGTGAGTGCTGGCAACTGCAGATTGGATCGAGCAGCCATGCGTAACGACAGGCAGCAGAGCCCGTGGCGTAATGAGATATTCGCTGCACACGCGTGCTCTCGGGGTTTTACTGTCGCAACGTTTTGCTCGGAAACGCGGAAGGAGAAGGTATGCGCCAGAAAGGAGGATCCTTGTACAGTGATTACCCTTCCAAGACACGCACACAGGGTTCCCGTATCGGTGGGTAAAGGTAGGACAGAGCTGCAGACACGGTGCTTGTACTATCGCTAAGCGGCCGGGACGGTATGTGGCGGGTATTTTATGGAAATAAGGAAAAGGGTGGTGACGACTGAGTGAGGGATAATGTGCGTCGATCTTACTGTGCTGTGCCTACATGGGCAGCAAGGACAACACATGCGTGATGCGGGTTTGCTGCCTCAGCCTAGAATTGGACGCATAGGTATGCTTCTTGGCGCGGAAAGGCAGGGCCGAACTCAGACGCACGAGCTCGAACTTGGAACTGGCCTTGCCTGCGGTCACGAGGCTGTAACTGGATTTGTAAACTTGGGCTATAAACTTGAAGTGGTAGCAGCAGCAGTAGCGGCAGGAGCAGAAACGACAACGACGGGCGTACCATAATCACACGCCAGCTGGCTTGTGAGAATGGAGCACGTCCGGGCGTGCATATCGTAATCGCCAATCGCTCCCCTCCAGCCAGTCTGGCTCCAGGCCAAACGACTCGGGACCACCCCAACCGACCCTTTCGCAGACAGCCACGACTGCCTGCAGCACGCATAGCCCCGCGCGCGGCCAATGGCATCGAGGACGTGGCCAATTCAGAAATTCTTTCGCTTCGATAGGCGGGCGCGAGAGGAGAAATCGGAGAAGGCGGCGGGGATCTGCGCCAGAGATTGGCTCGTGGTTAAATTCGACAGTAAACAAAAAACATGCGAGAAGCGATGGAGGCAGGGAAAAGACAGGAAGGCTGGCTATCGCAGGCCGTTGGAGGTTTTCTTGATTCCATGTTTTTTTTTATCTCTCCCTTTCAGGATCTCTCCTGACTCTTAGTGTCCTTCGTCCGATTACCAGCAGCCACACAGCAAGCAAGGCGCTTGTCCATGCTGAAAGTCTGGGTCAGGCTTATTAGCACGGTACGGGGCCACAATATCCACCAAATAAGCTCGCGCAGATTGAGTTCCCCTCCCCACATGGAGTTTTGACAACACATCAAGCGGGAGCTCGTACCACCGCCCGAACACGGCCTGGTTGCTTCCCCTGCCTCGTTCTCAATCCCTTTCCGTCGTTCGCTTGTCGCTTTCGTCTTCTTGCAGCCGGACACTAGACCAGCAAGAGAGGGGGACCGGGACTGGATGGCTGGGCTGCCTTGCTGAGACACACAGGGTCGGTCATGTCTCTGGCGAATCTGCAGCCTCTGCCGCGGCATCAGTGAGCCATCTGAGACAAAGCCGCAGCATCAAGGAGGGCACCAAGAAGGAGACCAGCCAGAGACGCCCAATCCAGGAAAAAAAAAAAAAGACCCCGCCGTGCAGCTACGCGTGCCCAGCTCCAGCTCACACACTCGCCGCGCCGCGCCTGATTTCCACGCCGCACATACGCCTAGAGCTGCCGCCCTCCTTCGCTGGCGTGCATGCCGGGTGCGACCACTGGACGGGAGAGAAAATAGCAAAGAAAAAAAAAAAGAATATCTTTTTTCTTGTCCTCTATTGTAATTCCCTCGCATCATCCGACGACGCAACGCGCCCCCCTTTTTCTCCCACCCCCATTTCCTCCTGGGGACCGGCAGGCCCTCGGGGATTGGATGCCGCCACCATGCAGAATATAAATAACAGGACTCAGGTCCGCGGGCCGCCCGAGCAGAGGGTCGCGCCCGATGCGCGCATGGTCAGCGTCGTTGCTGGCCGTGACTGTGGTCCTCCGTCATCGGTCTCGCCCAGGTTATACAGGCCCTTCACTCCCACCACCACCTCTGATCCGTCCTCGCCCCGGGCACACCCTGCAACTCCCGGCCATCCTCCGCTTCGCAGCGGCGCTGCTGGCATCGTCTTGCGGGCATCACCACCACGCAAGCGACGGTCGAGCTCCACGCCTTCCACGACCCGCCCAACGACGACGACGACCACGGCGGCAGCAGCAAAGCGTGGACCATTGCCACCTTCGTTCCCGCTCTTCTTCGGCGCCGCCGGCAACCAATCCTCCGCGTCCATTGCGCCCTCGACCGCCGAGGTCAGGCCCGCTCCCGTCGACGGTGGCACCGCCGCCCTGCGCGAGTTGAACACCAACTTTCCCTCCAACGTCTACCGGCACATCTCGGCCAAGTCATCGGGCGCCCAGAGCAAGACGTACTCGCAGCCCGTCATTGTGAGGACGTACAACGGGCCATACGGCGGAGGCAACAAGAACCGCAACAACAGCGGCAGCCGGCCGGTTACAACCCGGACACCTCTCCCGGCGTCCTCGGACTTGGCCAACGGGACCAGGACGACTCGAGACTCTGGGCAGATACTCGCTGGCAAGGAAAATACCAGTGACGGCAGCGGAAGAGACGGCACAAGCGACGACAGTGGCAGTAAGGAGAATGGTGTGGTGAACGATCTCTGGACGTCGACCAGCAATCCACCATCCAAGCCCAACATGCCTCGCCAACACCCTCCTCCGCCCAAAAAGCGGGGATTTGCGCTGATGCTCCCCTGGCAGCGTGGTGATCGGTCTGCCGGCGATGGCGGCGGCGGGACCACGGCCGAGAGGCCAAAGTACCCTCCTCTCGAGGCCTTCACCATGAAGGGAATCATACAGGCAGAGCGGTTCCACCAGAGTGAGCTTGACGTTTCGCTCGACCAGATCGCAGAGCTGTATGCCCGGAGCAGGTACAGCCTGAGCAACCAGTACGAGGTGCACGTGACGCCACACGGCTCTGGCCTGGACTTTGCCGAGCCCGGAGCTGCCGCGGTCGGAGTCGGTCGCAGGAAAGCGGGGAGCACGGCCAGCACCGCCGGAGGATCGTACCACCCCGGCAGCTACCGCAGCGGTAGTGTGCGGAGGTATCATGGCCACCAGCTGATCGGGCCCACGCTGCAGGCGACGTGGTCTGAGGACGAGGCGGACGAGTCGTCGGTGGCAGCCGCGTCCATGTCCACCACGGGTATGGCGGCCAGGTCGCACCGCAAGCGGAGAAACGGTGGCGGCGGCGGCCAGAGGAGGAAGAGTGCGGCGTACGGAACGCTCGAAACCATCATGTCTAGCAGCCGCTCGTCGTCTGAGGATAAGGAGAAGAAAAAGTCGGCTTCGGAGCTGACTGAGGAGGTCCGCGGACGCGCCGAGCGGGCCGCTGGTCGCAAGAACGGCAAGTATGGCGAAGGCGGCAGCGCAAACACTGGACAACAAACAGATCCATCCCAGACTGCAGCTCGTGGCATCGATGGACGCCAGACGAGCAGCAGGCGGGGCGACGGGAACATGAGAGACGGCGGCGGGTCTCCCGGTAAGAGAAAGGGTTCGGCTTCATTCGCGCACGCCGTAATCGACAGCTCTAGATCGCGCTACGACACGACATCCCCAAGGGGCTCGGCCTCGGCTCTGGTTAGTGAGCCTGCACTACCACATACCTCGACTGGCGAGGTGGCGAGCCAGACTACGGTGGCTCTGGG
>GL876969.1:1650875-1671846 GCA_000193285.1 Magnaporthiopsis poae ATCC 64411 | reverse complement strand
CCGAGAAGAGGCGCGTTGCCCCCGGCTGGCTCGACAGCGACGCCAGGATCCTGGAGCCCGAACGCAAGCTGGCCGACGGCATGGAGTCGCTGACCCTAGCGGGGCGGCCCGTCGGTGGCGCCGGCGGTGGTACTAGCGGTCCGGGCATGCTGCATCAGGAGGGCGGGCCCAGCGAGATGGCGGCGCCTGATTACGATCCGGGGTCGGAGATTGATCGTGCTTTTGCGGGCAGGTGATCTGGCATCATGGAGCTTGACTGCGGCGTTCGGTTGTGTGGCAAATGGATATTCGGGGTGCCACTCTTGTACGATACTTTGTTTCGCCGCCCTCGGGCGCATCCTTGATGCTTTCTTTTTTTTCTTCTTTCTTTTGGTATAGGTACAGTGGCGCGAGGGCGTATATGCGATTTCTATTTGTCCGCGTTTGATCGAGCTGCCACTGATCTCCGACTCTCCCAAACCCCCAAGGGATGTGATCTGTGTGCTTAATGTCCGGTTCCGGGCTGGGTGTTTCAACCTGGAGCCACTGCCGGCGAAGTTGCTCAAACAGCCCCGGATAGGAACGGAAGACGGGAAGCTTAGTAGTATGCCTACCCCTGCGTCTGTATAAGAACTGTATCGCCGCAAGCACAACGAGGTATCGCTCGGGATTGTAAGGTTTCGAGCCGGTGGACGCAGTCCTTCAAAGGCTCGTCCTGGACCACGCAGGAGCTCTGCGTATTATTGAGAAGGACGGGATGTGGGTGGGCCTCAGGCGCATCAGGGCGAGGTTGTGTGTGCCGCCAGGCCCTTGGCGCAGAGCGAGAGCTGATGCTTCGTTTTCCGGCCTGGGGTCTTCCGGCGTTCCCAAACGAGATGGCAGAGCTTGAAAGCGCATCTTCTCGTCCTTAAATAGGTGAATAGTCTGTGGAGCAGTACTATATTGCTTCATACGGCGGCAGAGGCAGAGGTTGATACCGCCTGTTGGCAGAACTTACAGCTCGGGCCTCCTCAACGCTTTTTAAAAAGGCAACATAAAGGCGGTTGAGCGAGTTGTTCAGTTCGTATCGATTTTTTCTTGAATGTAATGGTATCTTGTGCTTGAGCCCGTAAGATGTCGAGAGTTGATAGATAGCCCTTGGATTTTTAAGCACAGGCTCCAGGAGACGAAAATTAAAGCTGTTATAAAAGTACAAGACACCATACGGGCAAAGGCTGCAAATAAAAAGAAGAAGAAAAAGTCAAAAAGCTCACTGTCGCTTCGGGGCGACAGCTACGAAACATCCCGATTTGGGAGGTTTACTCCGTGCCGGAAAATCCGACGTTGACCCAAGTAGGGATCGAACCCTAGACCCAAGCGGCTAACGTAGCGGAGTACAGGTAGGGTCCCGGTGTCGACTCGACCCATCCTCATAACCGCTACACCAACTTGGCGTCCGTGGTGTTCGATGCTTACAACAAGCAGGTGCGTTGATGATAAGGCCTGGGGCACAGAGATGGCAGGAGCGACAGCTTTGGCTCCACATTTTGGCAGCAGCCTGGCACTGTCTCCATCAAGATATTCCATGTGCGCCGATAGATTGGATGCATCTGCTCGGAGCCGTGCTTAGCGGGTGCCTACGCCCCGGTCTGGCTAGATAATGAAAAGTGGGATGTCCATGTAGAGAGCTATGGTGGTTCTGTTGAATAAGAGACCAACGAGGGGTAGAGTGGCAATAAAGGCTGGGTTCCTGCTGGGCTACGAACACAAACGGAAGAAGCGGTAGCCTGGCCGATGTTCCCAGCACAAATATAAAGCATCCTCAGGCGGCGTGGTATGGCAGCCCGGCCAGAGGGGAAGGAAAGAAAGGAGGTACTTGTGTATCCCGGCATGATGCGTTTGCAGTTGATGGTCGCATATAAATTCTTCTAAGTAAGCGTACCATGCTCCGCATATCTGCAAGGAGATCGTCACGCCCACAGCCAGTGAAGTCACATTCTCAAGTAAGATAGGGTGGAGTGGAATATAATGGCCTCACGCATAGGGCTCGATTATTCGACATGCTGCGAAAACCGTCAAAGCGCCATTCTGAATCCCCCGGACCATAGGCTACGCGGCCTTCAGCGCCGTCCCCACGTTCAGCCGCGACGACAGAGACGTGAGGCCACCGGGAAGTTAGCTGGCTCTGGAGCGGGGAAGCTGATGCCATGGGAAAGACGGAACTGTCATAGGGGGCGGAGCCGCCGTAGGGCATAAAAGTGGCCTGGGTGGCTTAAAGGTAGCCGATCTGATGATTATGTGCATCGAGTGTCGTTGTGGCTGTATATTAGCATCGCCTACGTCCTTGATGGCCTTTTGCCATGAGAGCCATGCTCGAGAAGTGTCGAGACTAGAATTGGCACGTTCCGCGTCCAGATGACGACATGAGCTCAAGACACCGGACTCTAGTGAGCAGCCTTGGTAGGAGCTTATCGAGCCGCTATAAAGGTATCCTAGCTATAATAGAACATACGGAGGAATTTGCCATCAACCGCCGTGCTTTGGGAGATCACCCTGCTTTTATCTGGACCGCTCGTTGCTTGATGGAGGGAGCCGTTGTCGTCCAGGACATCTCCTCGTGGACAAGTTTGACAAGGCCCTGAGGCTCTCGATCAGATGCGGAAGGGCGGCAGATTCTTGATTAGGGTCTACGGCATGTTACAGCACTTCCTGTTGGGCTGTGGCACCAAAGCCATATTTTCGGGCGAGCCTTGGAGAGAGCCTTGAAGAGAGCCTTGAACAGAGCCCATCTGCGCGCCAAGTAACGCAGTCTCAGCGTCTGTGAGAGATGCTAAATTATCTTTTTAGTTTTTGTTTAATCTTTGTTGACTGGATTGCAGTCATCAAGCGTATCATGCAGTCAAAAGCCGTGATCCCCTGCCACAACTGGATGGTGATATCCATTGTTTCATACAAGGCATTTCTGCGAAAACGGCATGCTGGATATACGTGTCCAAGACAGGTTGCTTTGGCAATAAGCCCTTTCTGCTCTGGAGAAGGGCTGCAAGGCCTTCTTTTCCAAGCCCGGCCTGAGCCTCTTCCACAGCCAAGTATCGACATTATCACCCGGCGTATTTCTAGCCCCTTACTCTGGGCCCTCAACCTAGCCCAACGGCCAACCCCGGTTCGGAATCTGTAAAGTAATCATCTCATTGCCGCCAGCGGTGAGCCACGTGAAGCGACCGCTCAGATAACCGCTCCCTGTTGCGCGTAGTAGGCCGTGTTTGCACGCCACATCCGGAAATCGTTTAGAAATTTTAAGCCAACATGGAACAAGACGAGGCTAGGTCCATGGCCATCCTGCTATCCTGCTGGAGGGCTCACCCATATGTTGGAGATTACTCCACGCTGGAATCGTACCAGTGAATGGTCGCAAGTGGAAAGAGGACAAGGTACAGGCCAAGAGATTATTATTGTGGGCTGGCTTGCGAGGCCAAATCTACCTAGTCTTTTGTATTGAAAGCTTAGACAGACATTTGCAATGAAAGATTCCCCCCGAATACCTGGCAATTTTGAGACCCTGAACGAGCTGGCGCCATATGCTGTACCGGATTGACGATAGATGGCCGGGAATAAAGAAGCCGGCCGAGTAGCACGGCTGGGCGAGGTGCTGCTGCTAACAAATCAACATATCATGCTCACTTGTGTCTCGGCCAAGTTGCGCGCCTCGAATGCCTGGGAACAAGATGCCACAACACGCCAAAAAGGGGCGTTAGTCAAGATCCATCTCCACGGGGTAGCTCTCCGGATCACCAGGCCGGACGTGGATGTATACCATAGAGGCGCAGTCATCGCACTTGCAGGTGCGTATCCACTTGTCCCAGGACCCCTCCCACCGGTCCTCGCCCTCCCACTGCCCGTCCGGATCCGGCACCCAGAGCGTGTGGGCGACGATACCATGGCGGATGCCCCGCAGCGCTCTACGCACACGGGGCCCGCTGTATGAGATGGTCTTGTGGTGCCCGCCGGGGGCGATGAAGACGTAGCCCTTTGGCGGGTAAGGGCCCAGGTTGGGGCTCAGTGTCGGTGGGTTGGGAGGCTTCGGTCCGCTGTGCGCGATGTGCGAGAAGCGGAACGAGGTCAGCTTCGCCGCGAGCGGCGTGATGACGGCGAGGAAGTTGGGGAAGAAGTCCCTCGAGGCCGGCGGGTTCGGCAGCGCGACGATCGCCGAGGAGTGGTGCAGCGTGATGCGGTCGAGCTCGAGGCGCTGCAGCGTCGGAGTGAAGTGCCGGACGGCGTTGATCAGCCTGTCGACGTCGACGGAGGCGCGCGAGAGCGAGAGCTCGGCGAGGCCTGTCCAGGGGAACAGCCGTACGGGGGGCAGGTGCGGCGGCGGCGCCAGGACGGCAAGAAGGTTGTCCATCCGCTGGTCCGTCGACGAGCCCAGGTCGAGGTGCAGCGTCTGCAGGTTTCTGGCCCTGTATAGCCAGCGGAATGTCGGCTGATGGCGTGCGTGCAGCGACTGCAAGCCGAGCCGGAGCTCACGGATCGAGTCGATCAGAGGCGCAGGCTCGAATACCGACCTTAATGGCATGTCGAGGACTCGGTAGCTCAGGGGCCCGAAAGGCCCCGAGAGGACCTCGAACGTTTTGGGCCGGAGCCCTGCCGCCGACACGGCAGCAATCACTGCGCGGACGCAGAGTGTTGCGTCCTCCTGCGCTCTGCTGTCGGGTTCCTCAGCCACGGTAAATGAGGTCTTGGGGTTTCTGCGGCCGGGCGGTCGATCGACGGGTCCTCGGCCAGTAAGGTGGGGGACTGTTGCGGCATGGGGAGAGAGATTCGTTGTCAACCGAAGAGTCCTGCTCCCCAGTATCCCCCAAGAGGCGCAGAGGCATACCGTGAGCCCCAGCCGCAGGACCCCGAGGTGTTGCACGCCCACGGTGTGCAGGTTGGGGAACCGCAACAAGGCCGCCGTCAGGAGCTTCATGTCGCGGCCGTCTCTGATCATATCGTGCTGGTTATAGGCCTCCCAGTTCAGCTTGACCTCATAGCCAGGGGCCATGCGTCTGGTCGCGACAGTGGGGAACACGGCGACATCCACGGCGACCCTCTTGACCATTTGGCGAAAGTCCGATTTCGATATCTCGTCCAGCATACAGAGGCTTGAACCCTGCCGCATCACCACCAGGTCGCTGAAGAACGTTTCGACGAAGAAGGAGTGCACGGCCCGGGCGGCCCGCCTGTTGCATAGCCTGAACGAACAGAGGCTGACTGCGTCGGGCCCGGAGGCGAGATAGGATCCGATCTGGATGAGCAGCTCCGTAGGGAGCCTTTCGAAAGCTGATGGCCCCGGATGCTTTAAGTCGAGGTTCTGGTGGGCGGCCGGGTGCCATGGACGCGTTGGGCAGTCGAAATCGCGCGCGTTGCTTGAGCCTGGGAAGGCTGGGCATGCTCGGTGATTCTCCCACGCAGGTGGACATCTCGGCTGGATTGCATAGCCGGGGACCGCTGGGAGCTGTTGACCAGCGACCTCATGTTGTTGCGGCATGGCGGCGATCAACAAGTCGATGATGCCCGCGCTGATGGCAAGGGTCGTGGACCCCAGGTCAGGACGGGCAAGGTTGAAAGTGTATATGGCGACAAGGGAGCGGCTCAAAAGAGCAGCCGCGTCAAACGCGACGTTCTTTGAAAAGTTTCAGGTTTTAGTAGGCCGCGCGACAATCAGCCGAATTGCGGGGGCCTCTTAGTAACTCGGTTCTTATAGGTAATGCGTGCGCCCAATAAACAGACAAGGCTTCGCGTGGCGAATCGTATCTCCGATGCATACGGAACTCTACTTCGCCATCACGGGTTTGTGGTAAATCAAATCCAGCTTAGATAAAACAGCATGAAACCTTGCCTATCCCTTTCGTAGCGATCATAATCCTCCTTGTCGACAGCCCCTCCATCCATCCAAAAAGTTCCTTGATTTCCTGATGGTGTAGTTGTGTGGCACAAAGCCAAGTCTCTGCGGAGGTGACACGAACACCACCACCGCTTACGCCACGGGCTCGTACCCGGCATTGTGGCCTGCGCGGTCCGAGAAGAGCCAGTAGATGATCAGGCCGATGACGGGGAAGAGGAATACGACCAGGCCCCAGATCAGCTTGCCGGCGGGTGTGCGGTTGGACTTGAAGACCTCGACTAGGGACAGCAAGAGAAGGGATTAGCAAGTGAATGGTAGGGCATGGAGGGAGACGAGACGGGGAACGTACTGAGCACGATGATGTCGAGGATAAGGACGATAAGTCCCAGGATTCCACCCCCAGTGCCGTACTGCCACGCGTTGCCGTGCCCAGTTGCCGTAACGACGTCCTCGGCGAGGGGCGCCGCGCTCGCCAGGAGCGCCAGCCAGAGCTGGGCGAAAAGGGTGGTGAAGATGGCGCTCTGCATATTGGCGAGGGTACTTTTGTTTGCTTCTGCTGTCTGTTGCTTGCTGCGTTCTTATCGCCTGGTGTTGGATTTCGCTAACGGGGAGCTTGAGCTAACGAGTCGGTGAAGATGAAGAGGAGGAGGAAGAGGAAGAAGAAGAAAAGAAGAGGGAGAGGAGGAAAGGCCTAGGCAGTGATACATGCCCCGAAGCAGCAAGCTAACGACCGTCACCTGAACGCAGGTTGGCCAAAGCGGGGCGGATGTGCCGTTACAGGGAGAGGTGGTGACGTCAACGGTCGGGCTGGTGATGACCCACCCCACTTAGTCTGCGTGGGCTGGTCGCAACCGTGCGTTGCAGCGCTAGAACTGACCCACCTGCCAATGACCAAAAGAAACGGCGGAGATTCCCGTCGGTGGGTTCAGGTCAGCAACGACATGTCTCCATTCCGCAGAGCCGCCACGAAACCACACACTTGACGACGTCGAACTGCGTCCAACGACGCCCTTTACCTGCACCCAACCACGGCCGCCGCATAATTTTGCACTTGATGGAGGTAGTGCATGCCCAGGAGTCTGAGGCTGTTCGGGGCCATTGCCCAACTCCCTGGTTCACTATTGAAATGTCTGCAGCCCGAGTTCGGTGCGCAGTCCCATCGCTTTTTTGCTGCTATTGCCTCTTGTCTCGCCGCCTTGGTAGGTAGGCGTGATATCTAGAAGTCAGGGGAGGCAACATTCCGTGCAGTGTTCCCAGCATTGGTGGTCGTGCAAAGAATTCCGTGCTTGTGAACTCGTCAGTTGCGAGGTCGGTGGATGGCGAGGGCGGATGGACGTGCATAAAGAAAGGTTTGGTGCCGGCATCGCCTTTTTCTCCTAATATCCGGTGCGGTCGGGAAACTCCCAAGCTGGATGTGGTGGAATATTCTTGAATATTCTTGGATGGGAGCCGCAAGTCGCGCCGTGCAAATTGAGGAGGTGGTCGTGATCGGCTCAAATACTGATTGTGCTAATGCTGCTATCCTCCAGAGCTGAACGTAGGTGGGGGCATACGCAGGCGTGGTGGCGGCTAGAATGCCCTCCCTCGCCCACACCCTCGCCGTTTGTCTGTCTGCGCGTACGTCGAGGAACCCACAGAGCGCAACGCGTCACCGCCGCGACCGGCAACGCGTTCTCTGCTAGCCAGGAAGCTGCGGCAGGTCTACGCGACGGCAGCAGCGGCGGGTTCGCCATCCGATGTTCTGGCTGTACGGTGGGGGCAGGGCAAACAACCTCGACTTGGGCCAATCCTCTTGGCTCCCTCCTCGAACGGACCGGAGCTGCCTGTCCTCTGGGGCCAATTCTGTGCTGGCGTCCCACTTGCTCTTGCTGGCGGGGAAACGCGCGGTATGCCTTTATCATTTGGGTCCGCGGCGTGCCTTCCATAGGACATGTAGCGCAGTTGGTCAACCATCTGCTCAACCGCGACGGCCGCGCGGTGGCGAAGTCCTTGGTTCGAACCCCGAGGAGAATACAGAACTGGACTCCTATTCGGGGTTCGAACCTTTTGCATTTTTTTTTTCATCCGATATGTTTTTGGGATGGTTTCTTTCAACTGATCTTCCGACATTCTGCAGCGTTTGGCGGGCGGGAGGGATGCGCCCTGTTTGCATCCCGAGGAAGGGATGGAGGGAAGAAACAAACAAACACAAAATCGCTGCTTCGGGGGGCGCTGTGCGGACTGCGCACCGCCACAAATCCAACACGCCTTGGGAGATGCGAAAACCAGAGAGAGGACTTGGCGTTTCTGGGCACGATATACGATATGGTTTTATCATTCGGCGCAGAGCAGAGTTCCGTGCTCCTGGATCGCTCGCCTGCTCTAGCAAGTGCTGGATGTCAGGAGGTGGAGCGGTGATGCTGCAGGCACGTGCTCCAGCTATTGGCATCCGCGAGCGGCGCCGCACTGCCTCTGGCCAGTGCGCCTGTGGCCGGGACAGAAGAGCGGAACAATACCATGATTGTGTGCGCTCTACTTGATCGCCATGCACTGCATATATTTTTCTCTCACTGACATGGGCGACAATACATGGTTTGCGACGGCGGGGAAATGTTGCCACCTTCTGTCCCTTGGGCTAGGAGTGGTCAAGGGATGGCTCAGGTACGGCAGGCTGACTGTCGAGGTCGAAGCGCCAGTCGTGGTCTCGACCTGAGGGGACGGCTCGATGGTTCAGGGAGCACCATAAGCCGAGGTAGGCATATGTGGCCCTTGCAGGCTCTCTTTGTCTAATCTTCTTGCCCGCTGGCATCATCCCGGAGCCTACTGGCATCCAGCGGTAAGGGTATAGCGACATGCGACTACCTGACGGAGCGTGACGGACATGGAACCGAAAAAAAAGAAGATCGAAGGTGACTTGAGATCTAACTAGCTAATATATATCGCTTTTTGTTTTCTGAACCTTGCTAAACCCATTTATCTTTTCGCTTGGAGGGTAGCACCAGGCAATCCGGTCCTGGGGAGCCACAGCTTTCGCCTGATCTTGCGGAGGCTTGACTTTTTGGTATATGAGGCACTTGCGTACCCTCCACAGGAACTTTTCAGAATACTGGGTATTAAATCTCTCTAGTTAGCACTATGCCCGGCGGGAAAAAGTGGTCAGGTAAACCGCCGTCTTGGTTCGGAGTGGAAAGGCGTACAATGTCGGGTTGGCTCTGGCATTGAACATCCGATGGGTTGTCCACGCGCATTGCTAGGCGCTCAGCCTTGCAACTATAAACTCCATTGTTTTTTACCAGCTTGGAAAGAAAGGCAGGCTTGTTAGTACGTGGGCTCAGGCCGTGTATAGGGAGAGGACGGAAAAGAAGAATTACCTTGCCAAGGGATTCTGTCGTATAATTACTTGGGATACTGAAAGTCGTCTTCGTCTCCGCAGGCGTTGGCGTGGCCCAGCACATTAGGGGTAGTAGTAATATCAGGACGTAGGTGACATCGAGCCGCATGGCGGGCGAGCGATGGCAAGCGACGTTGCCTTGTTGTGGGCCTGCCTGGAACAGGATGCAGTGCGTGACGCGGAAGGCGTGGGGGTCGACTTTGATCTGAAGGCGGATCAAATGGCGGACAAAGGGAAAGCCGAGACAATCGCAGGTTATGAACTTGTAGAGGGAGAAAAAGTAGAAGAAAAAATAATAAAAAAAACTCTTTCGGATCATGGTCACCAGGCAGAGGGGATGGGTATTTGACTCGCCAAGGCGCAGTTAGACAGCATTGGCAGGGGCTGCAACGGGTACCTGGTTTGGCTGGCGGCTTAGTACCGCATCTGGCTTCTGGTTACCATGTTCCCGGGTTAAATTTACCCTTGCCATTCTTTTTTTAGGATTGTTTTGCTTTTGGCACGAATAGATCAGTGGGGCGTTTTTGGCACCCAAGGGTCTCCTGCCAGTCCTGTTTTCTGCGATCAATGAGGCTCATAGCGAGGCGCCCCTGGCATGGATCCCCCAGTACATTCTCGTGCAAAGGCGATATTTCCGGCGACATCCGTATGCTGTGTCGCGCGGCTCGAAATCTTACGCCCGGTGTTTGTTTTTTGGGCTGGCGTGCTCGGCTGGGGGTGGTTCGAGAGTACTATTGCCGCCGAATCAGATGATTACCAACATTTGGACGAGTCTGGATAAGCATCCGCGGGAGGGAATGCATCAGCTGCCTCTGCGGGCTGGATAAGACTAGACGGTCGTCCCGCCGCGGTTCGTAGGAGTTCGGCCGACGTCACGGCCCGCTGCGGCTCAAATGAATGTCAGCGCCATTGGTGGAGCTCGAAATTCAATTGAGCGTGTAGAGATTTGACAGTATAATGCAACATCGGGAATCTCGGAAGGTGTGGTTGCGTGCTGTGGGTGGGGATGCGTGCGGGGAGAGGGAGGGGCAGCATGGAACTGCTCACCAGGAGAAGGCAGTCAAGAGGGTGCATTTCGCAATCAAATCGGGGGCGCGGGTACCGTTCCGGGTAAACGGCCGATCTTGGCCATCCATTGCCACCGGGGACTGGATCGAACCCCTCTTGAGAAGCCGGCTGTTTGTCGGGGTCCCGGCTATTCAACCCGCCGCCAACCTCGACCTGGAATCACAGCCGGCCTTGGGATGGAGTCGACGTTGCAGTAGTGGGCGTCGTTTCCCATTTCCCCTTCACTTACATAACCGCACGAATCACGACGGCACTTCCCCGCGTTGCAAGTGCAAATATTGGAGGAGAAATTTTCTCTGTTTGCGGGATGATCCTGTGTTTCTGGCCTCGGCGACAGATCGTGAATGTACCTATTTAAATAAACAAAGTCTTCTCGCAGCCCGCTCTTACTCTCGAGATGGCGGCGCCTCCTCTTTCTGGTGCCAACGCACAAACAAGGGCTCCCCAACCGACGGTCCATCGCCAGCCATGAAGCTAGTCCTCAACCTCGTCTGCCTCGTCAGCGCCCTCGCGGGTCTGAACCTGGCGGCCGCGCAGTCCCCGGCCAACAGATCCTTCACGAACCCCGTGCTTCCGGGCTGGCACTCGGACCCCTCGTGCGCCCGTAGCCCGGACGGTGTTTTCCTCTGCGTCACCTCCACCTTCATCGCCTTCCCGGGTCTGCCCGTTTACGCGTCCAAGGACCTGCTGAACTGGAAGCTGGTCAGCCATGTGTGGAGCCGCGAGTCCCAGCTCCCCGGCGTGAGCCGGGCGTCCTGGCGCCAGATGGGCGGCATGTACGCGCCCACGATCCGCTACCACGGCGGCTTTTGGTGGGTGATATGCGAGTACCTCGACGCGATCGAGGGCATGCTGGGCGTGCTATTCAAGACCACGGACCCATTCAGCGACGACGCCTGGTCCGATCCTGTTTACTTCTATCCGAGCCGCATCGACCCGGATCTGTTCTGGGACGACGACGGAACCCTCTACGCCGCCACCCAGGGCATCATCCTGCAGACCCTAAACCCGACCACAGGCGCGCTCAGCCAGCCGCCCATCGAGCTCTGGAACGGCACGGGAGGGGTCTGGCCCGAAGGTCCTCGGATCATCAAGCGCGGCGGCTGGTACTATCTCCTCATCGCCGAGGGCGGCACCGCGACCAACCACGCCGTGACCATGGCGCGCGCCCGCAACATCACCGGCCCCTATCAGGCCAGCCCGCACAACCCGCACTTGACAAACCGTGGGACCAGCCAGTTCTTCCAGACTGTCGGCCATGCCGACTTGTTCCAGGACGGAGACGGAAACTGGTGGGGCATGTGCCTGGCCACCCGATCGGGCCCTCAGTACAAGCACTATCCGATGGGCCGCGAGGCCGTCCTCTTCCCCGTGAAGTGGGACGATCCGAACGACTGGCCGGTTATGCAGCCCGTCCGCGGCCGCATGGAGGGCCCGTTGCCGACCGTCTCGAGCCCACGCCAGCTGCCTGGCGCGGGGCCTTTCGTCACCGACGACGAGGACTTGGACTTCACCTCGCTGTCCAAGATCCCCGCAAACCTGATCTACTGGCGCGTGCCCCGCGCCGAATCCTTCTCCTTGGCTGCGGGCAGGGGACTCAAGATGGTGCCGCTCAGGCCCAACATCACGGGCGTAGTGGGCAATGACAGGGACCTGAACGGGCAGAATGGCCTGACGTTCATCGGGCGGCGGCAGACGCACACGCTCTTCAACTTCTCCATCGACCTCGACTTCACGCCTCAGAAGGCCGGACAAGAGGCTGGCGCCACCGTGTTCCTGACCCAGTACAACCACATCGATATCAGCGTCGTGGGTGCCTTGGTTTTCGGCCGCACCCCCCTCGTGCGCATGCTGCGACTGCGCGCCACGGCCCTCGAGGGCGGCACCGCCCCGGCGCAGGTGCAGCAGCGCGTGCCGGACAGCTGGACGGGCCCGATCCGGCTCACGGTGCGCGCCGTCAGCCTGACCGAGTACGAGCTGTCGGCGTCGAGTGTCGGAAGCCCGGGGTCTGCGGCAATCGTGCTCGGTAGGGTGTCATCCCAGCTGGTGAGCGGCGGCACGGGCCAGTTCGTCGGCGCGCTGCTGGGCGCCTTCGCGACCTGCAACGGTGCGGGCGACAAGGGCGTCGCGTGCCCTGACGCCGTGCCCGCGTATGTTACCCGTTGGAAGTACACCGCTGAGGGCCAGCACGTCGCGCCGAACGACATTTCGTCCCCGCGGCCGCCGCTGGCATGGGCAGGGGGGAGCATGGTATAAGTACAGTGGGGTGACAAAAGTATCAACGGATTTTCAAATTGCCCTGGTTGCCTCCATTTAAGGGATTGGCTTCGGGCGCATGTCCGCGGGGGGGCCGCATTATATATCAAATTCCAAATAAAAATTTATTCCTAATAAATTGCTTTTAATTTTATATGCGGCTTTTATAGGAATTGACACAAGGTTGAAGGTGTAGGCATGCGTTAAAATACAAGGCTCGTTTTAAGATGGTGCGGGAAAAAAATTGAAAATCCGGCGATCCCTTGTCCGCCGGTTGTAGTACAAATAAAGGATGGTGTGGTCTAGAAACTGCCGTGGCGAGCGATGTGTTAGCTGCTCTGTCGTTTAGTTCGGTACCAAAGAGATAAAAAGGCGTACTCTTGGTGTATTACGATGCAAAATAGGCGTCTTCCTTCCGATCTCTGTGCCTAAAAAGGCCAAGATCTTATTGCCTGATCGATCCCTGGGACGAAGTGAGCTCCTCACCTGCCGTGGGATATTTGAATTACCAGAAAGTGTTTACATGAAGTGGCTGGGCGGCGATTTTAAATCGATGGTGAATGGGGCTATCAGCTTGTGCCAGACTTAAATATGTTGCGTGCTTCTCCTGCACCATTTTATGGCTCCAGCTGGGTGGTCTTCTGGCAAGCCATGCCCTCTCTTTTCCTATCTCTTCTCTTATCTCTTTTCCTATCTCTTTTCCTATCTCTTTTGATCCTTTTATCTTTGTATCTTTGTATTATTTTATGGTAGGCGTAGGCCTTTTAAGCAAACCTGTCCCTGACACGTGACCCGCACGTGACTCGCGTAATCAACCACCAGGGGCCTTCATCAGAAGCGGGCGCGGCCTCACACCAGCTTCCACCAACCACCAATACGCCCCAACGGTATCCCCGTCAAAATGCGGTCCCGCGCGCCGCCAAATGAACCCGGCGCGATCCCATCCTCATACATCTCCTGGGCGTCCCAAGAGAACATCTGCTTTGCGCACCCTGGGTATGACGGCGACTTCTCCTCGTTCGTATTTCTTTCCCTTCCTCGTCTTGACGACGGCGGTGTCTGCTACGACACGGCCATCACTGCTTGTGGCATCATCGCCTGCAATCAATGGTCGGGCTTTTTCTCGGTCGATAAATCGGGCCAGCGCCGTGTCGAGCGACCGGTCGATGGGATCCTACGCGATGATGAATATTATTTCCACCTGCCTACCAGTGGCGCCGAGCCGTATCCCGTCGTCCCCCGGTTTTCGGATTGGAGCTTTCCCCACAGAAACATGCCCGCGAATTGGACCAGCCTACAGTTGCAGACGAGTGAGAGGCTGCAGGACGTCGCTGTGAACCAGCGCCCTCCCTTCTGCGTCGCGACCAAGTACGCCCACGGGGTCGATGTCATCCACCTCGTCCCCACTGCCGAACGCGAATGGTGGAGCCAGAACCGCATGGACCTGTATGGCAACCAGGAGGCTCTCTACTATTCCAGCTCAGGCCAAGATACCCCAGCCAACCTACTGCCCCTGCGCACCGATCTCCATCGCGTTTTCGACGAGCGTCAGCTTTGCTTCGTTCCAAAGGAGGTCGAAGAAGACGATTCAACCAAGCGGCTTCGACTGTTGATCCACGTTGTCGTCCGCTGCCGCGGCGGCGAAATCGGAGGCCTATGGCACAATCGTTCTTTGCACGGAGTGCCCCCGGGCCTGTCCAAGCAGTGTCTTTTTGCGCGCTTCGCCTACACGATCCTAAACCCGACGGTCTCGTCCGCTAGCTTCATATCCGGCGCCTTAATGCCCCTCCGCCTCTATGTCCGGAACCCCGAAACCGGCATCCCAGCCGCAAAGATGCACAGCCCGGCCGAGTGTCGGAAGTTGATGCGCCATGCTCGGTCGAGGAGCCCGAGGAAGCGGAGCGTGGCGCCCCAGGACAACGACGGCGATGACGAAAAGACTACGGTTAACTCTCCAGAGGTCAGTGAATATCACAAATTTGTAGTGGAATCAGACGATGAGCCTCGACGAGGACGTAGCCGCAAGCGGCACTTCGAGGCCGGTGACTACGATGAGGATTCGCGATCCTGGAGGCTTCGACGTTATTAGTCCGTTTCCTGTTCCTTCTCCTGGTTGCCGCACGGACGACGATGCCTGGGGCTGGAGAAGGCGAAAATGGTCGGAAGCAGGTGGGGCCTGTGTGTAAATAACGAATTGGTATGGGCTTCGGGTAATGGCCACACTCGCTGTCCCATGTACCCACCATGTTCTCTTCCGGGTCCGGGGACCACGTGAACGTGCCTGCTTCTGTTCGAGGAAGGTCATCCAAAGGATATCCAACTGTCGAACCCGTGGCGTTCCGAAGGCTCTTGCGGTACGGCATTGTCATCCGAGGCATCGTCCTCGCAGACGTAAGGCACCGGAAGGAGGCCACCACAGGTTCATCTGATCCAGCGCCTCGTTGAGAGGGTATCTGATGTAGGGAGGGGACTTGATTGGCTGGCGGCCGCGATGATGTCTCTTCAGTCGCGGCGATGTGCTGTAGACCAGGAAATGCGGTACGTTGTCCTCGACTCGCACTTCCGGTTCCTGGCAGTCAGCCGAGTGCCGCCGAGATAATGTAAAATGTGGGTGCGGGCTGGCTGGTAGTGCAGTATTTGGGCAGCGGAAGGGTGATGTTTGTGTACTGCGAGGGCGCACGCGGGGAAATGTACCTTCTATTGCACAGCTTAATTGGTCATGAAATGGTATGGCTTCTTTAGTTGCATGTTGCATCTGCCATGCGTGTCTGGATTGCTGCGCGGTAGAAGTGTGGCCGAAAGTGGGAACATGTGGATGCTAGGTATTAATCTATAAATGCTAAACTCTGCCCGATGCCTGATTCCCCTATGTGATTATTCTTATTTTTCGCGTAGCATAATACGCCGCCAACAGTGGTATCATTATTGCTGTCGTTATCGCAAGTTCTGACTGCCCGTTTCTGTGCTGCGCTGTCTACTGCGCCACGCACTTGACGTCGCCAGCCTTGTCGTGGTTCCAGCCGTCGCCAGGCTTCAGCGGGATCATGTCTGCACACAGGACCACCCAGTCGACAGAAACACAACCGGATGGGGTGGTCTCGTCCTCGTAAATGTAAAAGGGTTGGAGGAATTCCGCGGGGCCGCTTGGTAGCGGCAGAGAGCGGCGGCACACGGCCCAGCTGCCATCACGGGCGGGGCCGCCGCCGAGCAGAGGGATCGACTCGGGGGAGCGGTAGAACCAATACAGGCCCGGAGTGCCGCCCGAGCCGCCGGGGCTGAAGGAGACCATGTGCTCGCTGGGTTGCTCGCTGCTGGTGCCCTGGTCGCGGCCGCCTATGGTGGCGACGAGCGGGTAGACGCCCGGGATGTCGATGTTGAGGGTCTGCTGGCCGTCGGGCTCGGTGCGGTTGAAGTAGAAGGTCGGGTTCTCGGTCTTGTTGCGGCTGCGCGGGATCACGACGGAGGCGTAGACGCCCTGGCTGATGCGCTGCAGCCCGAGCACCCAGGCGTTGGAGGCGGCGTTGTCCGGGTCTAGGGGCCCGAGCTCTCCGCGGGCAGCCAGCTGGAAGGCCTTGCCGTCAATGATGGCCGGGCCCCCGGCGCGAGCCCCGACGATTGGCGAGGCAGCTGTGAGGCCGAGGCCAAGGGCCACAGCGAGTGTTGTTGATGCGGAGAAGAGCATTTTTGTTGTGGTGTGATGTGGTGTGGTGACGTGACGAGTGGGATGGGACGGGCGCGATGAGAGACCAACGGTTTGCTTCTTTGTCTAGCGGTCTCTGCCCTGTCCTTTTATCTTCATCTGGTGGTAATGGGTAAGCTCGTGTTCTGTCCGCAAATACCACGCACACGAGCTGAAGGATCTCGTTTATGTACGTCGGTAAGTGCGACTGCGGCAAAGCAAACAACGGTCGTTGGTGGCCCGTAAGAGCGGGATGTGACATAAGATTGGGTCAAGTGCGAGCGATTGGGCCTTTGAGTGGGCTTCTAGCAAAGGAGCTGGAATTCTGATGACGGCCAGGGACGCCATACCGCATCAGACCCGATCGACCAAGTGCCGTCGGTTGCTGGTTGCCGGGTGGATTGATGCAACGGTGGGCGGGGTCCCTGAAAGCTCGTATTGGGGCGGTCACGGGAGTCGCGGGATACCACATTGGGCAACAAAGGCCCGCCAGGTTTGACGTCAGGCTCTTTGTCGCACGCCATTGGCGATTGGCTCCATATTCTCGACTCCAAGCCCGCGCCGGGATACGTCTTCCAAGCACACCGTCCGCGGCGCCGCGATGGAAATCACCTACCCGTGCGCCGGCGTTGTTTGCCGAGCCCGCTCCTCGTCGCCGACGATTAAGCTCGGACCGGCTGGGATCGCTGTCTTGGCACCCCCGCATACGTCCCCGACCTTCCTAATCCCGCCTGACTGACCGGTGAAGGCCGAGTCATTTTTGCATTCGCCCTTAATTAAAATGTCTCTGCCGCGGTGATCGAAGCCGTTGCGGTGCATGTCCGGAGGCCATGAAATAACTTTTAAACATGCTGGCTTCCTCGAGGGAGGCGGCCCCTCGCCGCACTCTCCTCATGGTCTGCGTCCACCGCCACCTCCTTTTCGAAAGCACTGCATGAAACAAGATGCGCCGGCACAACTCCCTGGCCGTTTCCCTTTTCCAGGGCGCTGGCCTTGTCGCGGCTCTGAAGTACGCAGACAACCGCGGTCCTGTCGTCCAGGATAGCGAGATTGTCGCGCGACTCTTCCCGGCCGTTGCGGGCGTCGATCTACGGTCCCCCGCCTTCGCAAGTCCCGGGACCGTCCCAAAGACTTTCGCCGACGGCACCACTGGCCCGACGGACCAGCTTACGCTGGAGGACTTCCTCCAAACCCTCGCCGCGCGCAACGAGTGGATGAAATACCACACCCCAACCTTCCGCTCCGAGGAGGGTCGCTCACTGCCCTATGTCTTCCTGTCGACGTCCAACCTGGCAACCGATGCCGTTGCCGGGCCGGATAGTCGCACCAACACCACCGGAAAGGTTCGCATCTGGATGCAAGGCGGCGTCCACGGCAACGAGCCCGGTGGAGACCAGGCCCTTCTCGCGCTTCTGGGCAAACTCGATGCGAACGCGGCCTGGGCCGCCTCCATCCTTGACAAGGTCGACATTTTGATGCTGCCCCGCTACAACCCGGACGGCGTCGCCTATTTCCAGCGCTACCTGGCCACCTCGTTCGACCCCAACCGCGACCACACCAAGCTTGCTCGCCAGCAGACCCGTGACATCAAGCGCCTTGTCATGGACTTCGCCCCGCACGTTGGCGTCGACTGCCACGAGTACGGCGCAACCCGAGGCTTCGGCTCTACCGCCGACCACTGGCATCCAGCCCCGGACGGCATGTTCTCAGCCATGAAGAACCTGAACATCCACCGCGACATCCGTCGCCTGTCCGAGACTCTCTTCGCCGACTCCATCGCCGCGGCGCTCGAGGCCCGCGGCTTGCGCTGGAGCGCCTACGCTACTGATTCCGACGGTCCCAACGGTGGTCTGCTGCTCGAGGAGGCGACGGGTGACGCCAAGATGGGCGACACCTCGGTCGGTCTCTCTCAGGCAGTCATGTTCCTGACCGAGACCAGGGGAATCGGCCTTGCGGACCAGCACTTCCAACGTCGCGTCGCCTCTGGCCTAACAATGGTCGAAGCCCTCGTGCAGACGGCTGCTGATAACGCCGCTCTGGTCTATTCGACCGTCGAAAATGCGCGGGCCGACTTTATTTCCAATAATGACGAAATCGTCGTGACGGATTACGCGCGGCCGACCAACATTTCGTGGACCGTCATCGACATCCGCAACGGCACGCTGATTAGCGTGCCCGTTGCCTTTCTCAACACCACGCCAGCCGTCGCAAACCTGACGCGCGCCCGGCCTGAGGCTTACGTGTTTTCGCGCGCCTGGCACGACGTCGCCGACCGTCTCCGGGCTGCGGGTGTGGTTGTCGACGAGCTCCGCGCCGACTTTAGGGGTCAGGTCGAGGCCTTTAACATCACCGCGGCCGTGGTGGCATCGTCCAAGTACGAGGGTGTTGCCAGGACTACCGTCACGACCGAGACCGTTCGAAAGACCATCACCATCCCAGCCGGAGGGTACTGGGTCAACACTCGGCAAAAGAATGCCGCCCACGCGTTCAACGTGCTCGAGCCAGAAAATATCGACTCTTATGCGACCTTCAACGTCCTCCCTGTCAGCGCGGGAGACGAATACCAGGTCTATAGGGTGATGAAATGAACATCATCACTGCAATAGTGGGAACCCATGATAATAATCCGTCGGAAAATAGCGGCGCCCTTCATTGCCTGACTTGAAGACATTGCCCTGTATCGGCAATTTCGGGGACAGGTGCAGCGATGTTGGGCCTGGCTGGGATGCGCCCGGGGGCTGGGACGGTTTGGCGGATTGCCGTTGACCGATCCGTCATGCTGACGATGGCTATAATCAGATGCTGTTCATGTGGTTGGAAATGCCCTGCTTGCGGATCCAACTCTTTACCCCGAATAGGCGCCTGGCTCACATCAATGGAGACTCAGGCCCATCATCGTCCGAACGGGTTCGTTCGCTCCGTGTGGGCTGTGAAATTCTGTCTAGGATGATGCTTGTTGGTTTCTACCTTCCTCTCCCTCTCTGCTTGCCACTGGGCCTGTCGGGTATAGTTGTCCGTGTGGGCAACGAACACTAGGATAAACATTAGAATGGCAGCTGTTATTTAACGAGCGCTACCTAGGGTGGCGGGGAGCAAAGTCGTGTCCATGGCGACGGAGAGTCTTGTATAGTTAACACCGCGATCGGCTCAGCAGGGGACATGCATGGTGTCGGGGAGAAAAGAAAGAATATGCAAGCTTCTTGAGACACGTCCATCTCAGAATCGCTCAGCCCCCAGCACGATGCGAAACCGTGGCCGGCCTGCATTAGGGAATCGCCTGAAACAACAAAGATGGGACGAAGGCTGTCAACGACTAATGCGAGATCCGGCGTTCGTGCGGAGAAGAGTTGATTTATAGCTATAACCATCCAAACTCCCCGTCCTATCTTGGCTTTCCCCTTCTTCCCCCAGCGAGCCTCAAAAAACAACTCTCGACCGAGCCTTCAGTTTCAACTTCACTTCTTCACGATCGGCTGGTCCATCACCTTTAATCTACACTTTTTAACTAGCCGATTTTTTTTTTCTTTCTTTTTTTGTCGCTATTTTCCTTTTTAGGCCTTTCCATTTACCCGACCCTCCGCCAATATGCAAATCAAGACCCTCCTCGTCGTCGCCTTCACCGGCCTCGCCATCGCCGCCCCGGCTCCCCAGAGCGGCAGGAAGACGCAAGCCGAGCGCGTCGAGACCAACAGGCAGCTCGGCCTAACCTGCAACGACAGCGGCCGCGGCGACGGCGTCGTCATTTGCGACGACGGCCAGGGCAGCAACTGGTGAGTTCAAATCCCATGCAACCACCACACCGCATCGAAACTAGGTCTCAGGTACCTACCTTGCATAGGCGGCAGGCGTTGACACAAAACCCCCCTGCAGCATAATCAACAAGGCCGGCGGCGGCACCTGCTTGTTCTGAGCGGCACGAGTGAGAACGGGGGAGGAGAGGCAGCGCTAGGCGAATCTTTGTAGTTTCAGCCGAGTTTAATGATACCCTTCGTCAACGCTGTCCCTACCGTGTGGTGATTCCTAGCATGCTGGGGAGGTAGGCCCTCAGTTTCATCTCTCAGTCCTCGTCTTCTTCCGCCTTCCACCTCCATGCACGCTCCTTCAGCATCTGCCTGTACCGGGCGCGCCACGCCTCATCCGGCCCTGTGACTGGCGTGCCACCAGCCGCCTCCACCTGCGGATTGACCCAAGCCAGCAGCTCGTCCGTAAACGCCTCGTCCAGCCCCAGCAAGCTGTGGAACTTCTTCCCCCACAGCGGCGCCGCCTCCGGATTCTCGACCTCGTCGACCTCTTTGATCTTGTCCCCGACCTGCACCCCCTTCTTCTTCTTAACCCTCCACCTCGCGTCAAACTCGGCCTCCATCTCGGCACGCGCCGGCAGCGCCACCTCGCCCGCGAACACGCGCGCCACGACCTGCGCCTGCGTATCGAAGAAGGAGAAGGTCGAGTTGTAGTAGGGGACACCCACAAACGCCAGCGTCGGGTCGGGGATGTAGAACATGTCCTTGTGCAGGTTGTGGTGCACGATCCCGACGGCGGTCATCTTTTTATTTTTTTGGTTCGCTAGTGCGCCGCACTCTTGGGCCGGGGGCCGGCGACGGTCGTTTGTAGGGCGCGGGCCCAGGTTACTGTACGAACGTTCAGTGGCCCGTCGCCACTAACTATCTTGTTTTCACTTTTTCGGCAGTACTCTTCTCTGTCCGTTCAGGTGGTACTGCGCTGGCTGGTATCTGGTTCCTGGATCGCCCAAGTTTGC
>GL876969.1:1614143-1636457 GCA_000193285.1 Magnaporthiopsis poae ATCC 64411 | reverse complement strand
CCCTTGGGGGTTCAACCCGCCGTGGGAATGAGGGCGAATTGTTCGACCCTACGCGGCCCCCCGGCGGGGGCCCGATGCCGACCGGGCCTTTCTCCGAGCGCAAGAGCGCCGCATCACGCTCCCCGGGACCATGTCGCGCACGCTGCCCAAGATCGTGGCCCAGACGCCGCAACGAGGGGGCATCGTTGGCGGACCGGGTTACAGGCCCAGCGTCCGGCGCGCTGCGGACGGGGAGCAGCCACCGAAGCGATCGCGTGGGAGGGGGGTGCGGATTCGGTTCGACCCCAATAATGTCATATGAATAATTATGGATTTTAGGTGTCCTGGCGTTATACGGACCGTCGATCCAAGGCAGGGACTCGGCAAGCTTGTATATAGTAACTCTGGCTTCGTATTGGGTCTGTCATCCGCGCAGGCCTGTGTTAGGATCTTGGATTTAGCAGAACATTATGGAATCTCCGAGTGCCGAAGTACCTACGGATGCAGACGATGGGCTCTTATTCGGTGTTTGGGCTTCACCAAATGGCTCACTACAAAAAGAAGAAGAAAAAGGTGAAGAGATTAGGTGGAAGAAGGAGCTCTCGTCCGGGAGTGCCAGACGTAAACGGGAGAAGTGCGACTCGGAAGGACTCAGGTACGTCTTCTCTTCCATTTGTTTTGTTCGCTTGTTATCTCTGGAACTGCGCTCGCCCGGGAAGCGGGATGCTCTCACACGATGGATGGTCTCATGCTAAACATCCCCTGAACGCAGGGCGGACAAAGAACAAACGGCGAGCCTGGGTCTTGCAACGGTCAGGTTGCTTGATTTTGCTGCCACAGTCCGTACTCGGGCCGACTTTTTCGGCATCCCGATGTGATCAGCGACATGACTGAGGAGGAGACGGAGATAGTTTTTAGGGCAGCGGTCCAGCGACACGAAGAAGCCACTAAGAACAAACTCCAGTTCGGCGATGCGCGTCTGCTCGAAGTCGATCTGGTCGAGCGCGTCTTGTCCATCTATCTATAGTTCCTTCTGCCTTTGCCCCAGCACTCTACCACCTATAGAGTGGGCATGGGGCATCACGCTCTGGCGGAATCGCCCATCTTACCAGGAGTGTCGAACTGATGCTCGCTACCTCGACGGAAAAACTGCGAGAGTGTCCTGGCGATGGTAGTGCCATCCTCGCCGCAGATATAAGACTGAACTCCCCTCCCCACACGAAATTTGGCACGAGGCGGTACATCGGATATGTCCTTGGTATGACCAGGGGCGCCAATATACGCACCGACCGCGGTGCTAACAGAGTAGCCCATATATATCGAGCCCGACATTATCGTCAATGACATTGCCGACGTCTTCGGCGATGACAGAGGCGCGCACCGCGGCCAGCAGTACGTTCGGCACCGCTTCCTGTTCCCATTCCGGCGCTCTCTCTCAACCGAAGTCACAGCAGTCGCCTGGTCGAGCGGAAGGAGGCTGGAGTCGAGGAAATGCCCGTGCGGTATTTAAGGCCTGGGTCGGAAAAGCGTCCGTTGTACGGAGAAGGAAAAGCCGCCGAGGCGGGTGAGGGGAGAGTGGGGAGAGCACAACGGGGCTGTGGCGAGTATCTTTCTTACCTTGGGTGTCTCGCTGCTGGAGGTGGACTCGGTTCTTGGCTTGAACTCCCGCAGGACTGCCACCTGCGGCTCGTGCGGGGTCTTGTTTTTTCGCGACGCGTCACAGCACGTGGTCAGGTGAGACCGTGAGAGTTGGTGACAGCCCTACTTTGCAAACGGATTGGGCACCTTGATCGCTGCAGCAGGCCCATCACGGCGATGCCATGGGTGCAACAACGGATAGATGCCTCGGCCAGCAAAGTAGGTAATTGGCTCGGCTATCCGGGTCTCTGCATCTAATTTGATGCCCACAGTGACCTTGCAGAACTTAGCGCGGCCCTTATATGTGCGCACCGGACTGTTGTTACAATGGAGGCAGGCGCGACGGGCACCTACATACATCCATCAGTATGCTGTTTGTTGGCACTGAAATTTTCTACGGAGTGGCGGTCTATCAGTCAGCAGTCCATCATCACCAATTTCCCGCCTTGGTCGAGCCCGCGTGTCCAGGGTTTGCTGCGCGACTTGCTGCGGAGGAGCCCTAGACGAGGCCTTCACGTTCATTCGTTTGTTTGTTTGCTGCTGCAGGATACCGTGATCGTGTCTGCACCTGGTCAGGCATCAAAGATCCACCGCTTTGGAGGCAAACGGCCAGTAATCTTCCTGGTTTGCACCAAATTTCCTTCTACCACCAAAGGCAGGTACCTGGGTGCTCCTTCCTTCTCTCGCCGCCTTGGTTCTATTAGACTTCCTGTCTTTCATCTTCCATCTTATTTTACCACCAGTCCTTCCCCTCCGATATCAATCTTTTAACTCCTTCCACCCCTCCATTTCCGCCCTTCAACTTTCTCCCTGCGCTTTTATACCGCTTTCATTTTCCCGTCCTCCGTTTTCGCTGTGCTGTTTCCGTATTCCTACCTTCCCTATTCCCGTCCGTGATCCTCATACTCACGGCCGCATACCGCGTGTACTCCCTTCTCGCTCGACAGGTTAAGATGAACACCGGAACGGCAGGCGGCCCCAAGAGGGCTTCGCAGCACCTGGCACTGCAAGAGGCGCTCGTCAACCACTTGGCCATGCCCGTCCGGCTACCACAGCAGGTACAGTATATACGCAATTAGTTATGGTATTCACACGTTTGATAGAGGGCTTGCTCACAATTCCTCCTCACTGGTAGCAAGATGCAAGCATTCCCACCGTCGAGGCCGCACTTCTCGAGCGCGTCATCCAAGCCGCACAGACGATGTGTAACAGCAGCCGTCATTTGTTGTGGGGGTCGGTAGTCCGTTCACTGAGGGCGTCCGCCCATGTGGCGTCCCGCGGGAGTCTGGATAGTTCGGCCTTGCTTAGCGAGCTACAGAAAGTAACCACGACAGCCTCGTCGGACTTTCTGATCATCTACGTTCGCGGACAGAACGCCGCCATCTTCATCTAGTGGGAACCCACCCCTTCCCCGAAGACACTACTACCCGCCCTAGATATCCTCGTGGGTCTAACAGCATACAGCCGCGGCGACCGCAAGGACGTCATCTTCGAGATTTTTGAGGCGTCTCCGAAGTCAGAGAGCATCCTGGCAGCCGATGACGTTCTCACATGGGACTTCCCAGGAGCTGCCATCTCGGTGCCCAATGTGCGGTTCACAGATGAGAGCTTCCTCCCCCAGCTCGCCGAATTCCTCGACACGGCGTCGCACGCCGAGCCAACCAAGGCATTTTCCGCTTCGGCGTTCAAGGCCGGATCATCTCACGTCGAGGTCCGTGACACGCCTGGCCCTTCATTAATCTCTTCTATGCTCGCTGCCCTTCTCGAGGCAAACGGCAAGCGGATCTCGCCTCCCGTGCTTCGCAAGAGAGTTCGCGATGATGTTTGCTTCTCGACCGGAATGCCTTGGCGACGCCTCCCCCTTTGGCTGATCTTGAGGGTCTGCGTCCGGCGTTTCCTGGGCATAGGCTTTGGCGACGAGAAGATTGGGAGAATCGAGTACAAGTTCTTCATCGCGCTTGTCCTATCGAATCTGCTGGATGAGGTGGCCAAATCATCGTCACCTGATCGAGTCTCACATCTCAAGGCAAAGCTGTCGATGCGGTTGGTCAAGCTGGACACAGACCATAATAACTCAGAGGGCGATGGCGAACGAGCCTGTTTCGAGAGATTATTCCAATCCCTAGAGCCTCTCTTTACGCGAACTGTCCAGGTCGCGTCCACCCACCTGGTGAGCTCCGTCGCGGGGGTTGTTAAGAGCACGACTAAAGCTGTGCCCGAGCTCCCGCGACGTGCGACCGAGAAAGATGTGGAGGTAAGCCTTATTGGAGTATACGTATTATTCCTAGTATTGTGCCTACTCTGACACGATCGCGAACCTCGGAACTAGATGAATCTTGTGCACAGCGGCGTCTGCCTCCGTGGTGCCGTGGCTCGCTGGAGGCGGGCGTGTCTTGGCCCGCGTCGAGCGTCCGCCCGACAGGATTTCGACGCCAAGGCACATCTCAGCGACTTTCCAGTCCCGTACTTTACACTCTCCTCCCTAGAACGCAAGGCGCGGACACTGTGCCAAGATATGCCGAGTATCCCAGATTATGTGGTGGCCGACTCCCGCTGCCACTCTCTGTCCAAAATGATACTCGACTATCTGTCTAAGATGGGGAGCCACTATGACGGCTTCATTGAGCAGAAGAGCGCCGCCATCCTGACTGTGATGGAGCTCGTAAGTTCCATATGGCCTCTCTCACAGCCAGTTTTTCTTCTCATATCACCACTCTTTACGCTATCCATTATCCCGCGATCCAGGAAGGTGCTAATGCCGCCTCTAGTGGGCTCAACTCGACTATGCTGCGTGCGTTCGGCTTCCCTTGCTGATGGATTTCCACCCGCTCTTCATTCCTTCATCGCTCGACGTCCTGTACCTGCCCAAGTGCGCCGACATGGAGAGGCTCCGCAGTGTGCAAGTCTATCTTAAGCGGCGCATCGACCGTTGCGCCGGGAGCCATCTCACGATCTTCGAGAACCCTCAGCGCGACTGCTTCGCACACCGGTATTTCGATACGGGACCAGACTCTGCTCAGTTGCAGGCGATACGGGAGGAGATAATGCTTCATGACCAGGTAAATCAGAAGCGAAAAGAGCAGGAGTGGGAGGACAAAAGCCGCTCCTACGAGCAAAAGTCAAAGCAAGTACAGGGCATGACCTGCCTGTTCACCGACGGGGACCAGCTGGATGCTTTCGGCCGCCCGATTCCCGCCAGACACCTTCCCTCCTGCCGGCGATGCCACCTCAGGGGGGAGGTGAACCGCATGCGCATCGGAATCGTTGAAGACCCGCTGCCTGAGGACGAAACCATGCAGAAGATTGCCGTCTTCGAGCTCGGAGTCTTTTCCGGAGCAGGAACCTTCACAATATACCGGGACACTACGTGGGCCATTGTCTCGCAGCTTGCTTCGAAGTCCAAAGACGGGACCATCTCTCCTCGATGCACCATTAGGTCCTACGGTGGACTCTCAGCGTTCGCCTCACCATCTCCCTGCAATATTGTTCTTGCCTCGACCACTAAGTCATTCCTCGACACGCATTATCGTATCGCCTCCTTTCCTGTGGCTCTAGAGGATCTCCTTAAGCCCAACGGTCTCCGCTACACCTACTATGATAAGTTGTCTAAGGTCTCCCCTGGCCATAGCTCGATCGTAGCCCGACGCCCATCTTTTGCGCACCACTGCCTATTCCCATTGGCCAACACGCCCTTTTCGGCAATTTCTCAAGCCTTCCCAGTGGACAAGCCTGGCCCATCGTCATACGACATCGTCGCGTCCCAAGCGAGCTGCCCCCATGGCGTCAACGTGCACGAGTACCTTGCTCTCCAGACACTCCTCTCTGGCAATCGCCGGCGCTGGATCTCCTTGCTCGCCGAGCTTGGCTCCTCAAACCTGAATTTCTCAAATGAGGCTACGCTTGTTCTTGTTCGCTTCGTTGCCCTCCAAGCCGGCCCGCCAGGGCAGCCGGAGGGCACCCCAAGGCTCGTCCATGGGATACTGCGTGAAGAATCGTTCGGTCACAAGCTACTCCAGCAACTATCTCAGCGACTGACATCAATATCAACTAACTGGCGAGAGGTGTACGTGATGGACACCATTATCACGCTGGCCTCACGGCTTTACGAGCTTACCGACCAATGCTCCCACACGGTGCACCTCAAGGCCCTACATCTCCTGGGCTCTGTTAGGGAAACCACCCTCGGTTGGATGACTCTCCTGCGCGAGGAGATTCGGAAGGAGAAGGATGCCGACACAGCCCGCCGAACGCAGCGGTATGCCGTGTGGGCAGCGCTGCTCTGCCGGAGGACGTTTGCCATCCATGAGGACCAGCATACCACGCTAGACACCGAGTCTCTTGGGACGTTTGTGGAGTGTAGCATCACCCTACAGAACAACCTCCCCGGCAACGTCAAGGCTCTCCCCTCGCTTCTCAAGGAAGCTGTCATAGCCGACTTCAAGCTCGGGCATCGCCTTCAACCTCTGGTATTGCGGTCGATTGAAACGGAACCAGTCGCCTTCATTGGTGCTCTCTCGCCGTTTTGGCCACCGGCGAAAGACTCGCAGCCAGGCACGCTGACTTACCAGGCCAACGGGCCCAGCTGGGTCTCGTGCGATGTGACCATCGCGGCGTCCGAGGGGGCGGAGATGCGGGTGCAAACTATCAGCTACCACATCTCCCAGGGTCTGCTTCTCGTGGATAGCGTTCCGGTTGGCAAGCTGCCCTCGGACCACCAGAACGACAAGCAGTTGACGGCGCTGCTGGGAAACCAGTCATTCCTGGCATTCCCAAGCTTCCTGCCCGACATGACATATTTGCTTTCGGTGAAGCCAGAAGGTGAGTGTACTTTCTGTCCATGCTTATGTTTCTTCTATGCCACTTTTCATTTCGCCACCTTATCCTCATGGGACAAGACGACCCTATCCATCTACGCTCCTTCCCGCCCGTCAGCCTTATCGACAAGCGAAACTTTCTGTGTCTCCTACTAACCCTGCTCGTTAGGTCATGAGATTCACGTCGGACGTCTGGGCGGCGCCTTGGTTGTGCGGGCTCGGAAGAACGGCAGGGTACTGGAACTGATCGACAAGAACGTCTTCGGAACGAAAATGTCTTTCGACCTCCCAGGTCCCCTCATTGCCGGCTGCGTCCACTGGTTGGATTTAGCGAGCGGGATCTTGGAAGTGCGTCCGGCGTCTCTGCCTTGGCACTTCCGATCGAGCAATTGGCAGCTCGAACAGAAGACTGGACGCTGCTATCGGATTCTTCCCATGCCATATTCGCTAAAGCAGCAGACGGCGGCAAAGCTCGGTACCTGCCCACGCGTTCTAGAGCAGAGGCTCATCAGCCCGCATGTGCCTCTGTTCCACCGAGTGGCTCGAATTGTCGAGGGGGTCGAGGCACGACAGCAAATCGTCGTGTGGCAGGCAGCTGAGAAGTTTCTGAACCGCAACCTCGAAGTGGAATTGCGAGGTGTTCAGCTCCGACTCCACGTCGTTAGAAAGCGTCTCTATTGTCGTCAGCTGGATTCCTTTATCGACCCCTACCAGAACATCGGCACATGGCACGGCCTTTGTAGCATGCTTGTTTTCAAGCATGCTCAAAGCAATGTCCGGACCGTCCTCGTCCCCCTCGGGGACCTGGAGGTTGAGCGCACGGACGTGCATGTGGCCGTACGCGTGAAAGGCTCGCATTCGGCCGTGTGCAAGTTCGTGGTCAATGAGATGTTGGGGCGGATGGAATGTGCCCCCGAGTCGACTTTGATCTTGAAGAAGGCCCAGCTGGTCAGTTTGTGATGTCGTCCGTCCAATGATCTGTCTTGGTTTTTCTTTTCGATTCTCGCTAACGCGCTTGGTGACATTTAGCACGCCATGACTTCCCTCGTTCTTCCAGACACCCTGACCGGCCGCACAGGGACCGAAGAAGCTCTCACTATCCTCTCGTCAGGAGTCGCCCAGCCGTGGCAGCCTCTCGGAGAGCCGCACTTGACCATTCTCAAGTCCCTCATTAGCCTGACTCCCAAGCGCGCCTACTACCCGGATGAGTCCATCAGGACACTGAAGACGGAGCGCTGGAAAGCCTATCTGACCCCATCAATCCAACATGAGGATTTCATGCCGGTTGTCAACGGCATCCTAGCCAGGTCGGAACGCTTAAGGCGGTTCTTCGATCTCCCACTCCCCGCCTCTTCGGCATTGCCTGCGGCTGGCCCGTTTTGTACGTGATCACCTTCTGTTACAGCTTTGCTTACCACGTCCTACCCTACGATCAATAGAGACGGTGATTTTTGTTTTTCACATACACCAACCTTGGAACACCAACTCACTAACCCAAATTCCCTGCCTGCACAGCCTCTACCAGCTCTGCGGATCATTCGCTAGAACTACGCGAAGAGATCAAGAACCTACAGATTGGGAATTCTTTGCACCTGACCTCCCGAGCTTCTCTCCGGCGCCGTCGGTACAACAGGCACCTTCCCCTCCGTGTCCCAGACGTATGCCCCCAAGACAAGGAGTACATCTCTCGGGATCGCGCCACAGTCACCAACATGGCCTACTCAAACGTCCTAGAGATCGTGTCGCTTGTCCGTATATGGCCCCAGCAAATGAAGACAGCACGAAACCTTGCCCAACTGTTGTCGCAATGCTCGTCCATCAAAGGCTTCGACACCCCTTTCGACAGTGCACTCCTCACGGACCGGATTGGAATGGATGTCGCCCGTCATTGGGGATCACTCGTTGTGGCTGCGAAAGCGCAGGCAGCCGACAGATCTGCCCTGATGTTCCTTTTCGCCGGCGCTTCATTCCGCTTCGATGCGAAAATGGATCTCATTCGCGCTGTCCTCGCATTCGCCATGTATGAGGAACTTCGAAATCTTCCTACTCCAGCCTACTCCGAGTTCCAGTGGTTCAGAATCGGCGAGATCCCTACGCTTGACTGGCTGCTGCCTCTTACCCGGTCTTCTGCCCACCCTCCCCCTAAGGATGCGGAATTGGACCAGCTACGAGAGTTCTTGAGCGCAAAGGACCGGCGCAAGATTAGAGAAGCCGACGCCAAGCATAAGAAGCTGACCCAGGAAGAGTGTGACCGAGTCGCCAAAATTCTCCTTGCTCAGTGGCCCTGTGCGACACCCTCCGTCGAGGGCCTCGTAGATTGTGCTCTAGTGGATCTAGATCGCGTGCTTGAGACTTTGCGCCCTGAGTGGGCGAGGATGTTTCAAAACCTGGAGCTTTCTAACCACCTGATACTGGTAGAGGGCCTTCTTCAGCGGCGGCAGACAAACAAGCATTTCGGCTTGCCATCATCGCCTTCGCCTGGCCAGGTCTGGGCCATGCGGGCTGCTTGCGATGAACTTCCGAGACTCAAAGAAGATCTCATGCGTCGTGCATTCCACGAGTTCGGCAAAACCCCGGGACAGTTTACCTCTCCCACCAGAGCTGTCTTTGCCAGTGATAGGCGGGATCAGGAGCGCAACCAACAGTTTGGATTCACACCTCCGGTGGACCGTCAAGTTGGAAATCGCCCATTTCCCGCGTCCCCAGCTAGTCCGCGTAACCCTCATGATCCGGATCACCGCGGGGCTCCGCGTCGTGGCACCGTGGCCGTTCCGCAGATTATCGACGAACTCGAAGATATTGTCCACGGTTCAATGCAGTCTTCCTCCGGCTCTCTAGTCCGCAAGCAGTACGCACAGGAACTGCTGCACAGCATCGAGAGTCTGAGGAGGAGGGATGCTGAAGAAGATTCATCCCCGAGCTTTCCCGAGAGTCCGCACCAACGGCACACTCAAAGGGACACCCAGGCACTTGCTGACGATGTCCGACAGGCATTTGCTGCCATTTGCTCTTCATTCAAGTCCCCTCAAACTTGGGCTAGTGCGAGAAGGATTAGGTGGCTCGAGCATGGTCTCCTCTGGCCTGCTGTCACGCCCATCACTGTCCTTCAACAGATCGGCTCCATCAACAAGACCACGTTCGGCCCGGGTATGAAGGAGGCTATCATTCACTACGGCCTAGCCATGACTTCTCTTCAGCGTCAGCAGCGTCTGAACATCCTTTCCAACCGGCCATGGGGGAAAGCGGCGTACCATCAGGACCTGCGGTACAGGGAGGAGCAACAAAACATGGGGCACTCTAACTGGAACCCCGCGGACTACCCCGACTGGCTGCTTCTAGAGATTGAGTGTAACCTGCTCATCCGGTCCGACCAGATCGACGTGGCTTTGGCGACCATCAGTCCCCGAACCGGCTCCAACTCGGTTCTACAGCTCAACATGGGCCGCGGCAAGACCAGCTGTATCATTCCCATGGCCGCCGCCCTCCTATCCAACCATTCCCTGACGAGGGTCATCGTGCCCAAGGCGCTCCTCCAGCAAACGGCCCAGCTGCTTCAATCCCGCCTCGGTGGCCTACTGAACAGGGAGCTCGCTCATGTGCCGTTCTCCAGGAGGAGCCCGACGAGCAAGGATAGCATCGAGGCATATGATTTCCTCCACCGTGACTTGATGAAAAACTCGGGTGTCATGATCTGCCTCCCTGAGCACGTCCTCTCTTTTATGCTCAGCGGACTACAGAGGGTCCTTGACAATAGGTGAAATGACGAAACTGCCCTTTTCGCATGATTAAACACATGCTAACAGTACTCCCCAACAGAGTAAACGAGGCTGCCGTGATGGTGAAGATGCAGGCCTGGCTCAAGTCAGTGTCTCGCGACATCCTCGACGAGTCTGACTACACACTCAGCGCCCGAACACAACTGATTTATCCTTCCGGCACTCGCATCACGCTGGATGGGCATCCTCACCGCTGGGTGGTTGCTGAGAAGGTGCTGCAGCTCGTGGATCTCCATCTTCACTCCGTCGCTGTTGCTTTCCCCGAGTCTATCGAAGTGGTCAGACGGTCAAGTGGGGGCTACCCCATCATCTACTTCTTACGACGAGATGTCGAGGATGAGTTGACTCGGCGGTTGACCAAAGACATTTGCCTCGGTAACGGCGGTATCTTGCCGGATGCCGGTCTCACCAGGACCGACCGCCACTGCATCAAGGAATTCATCTCCAACAACAAGGTCAAGGAATCGACATTGGCTCATGTCAGAGGTCTGTGTCCGGAGAAGCTGCACGTCCGTCAGACCGTATACCTCCTGCGTGGTCTTCTTGTCAATAGGATCCTACTGTCCTGTTTGCGCAAGAAATGGAACGTGGAGTGAGTCCAGCTAATGACCAATAACCACGCCCCCCTACCCCTTCGACTGCTAGTTCGTCTCGCCAACTGACTGTCCATCATCTGCAGGTATGGCCTGCACCCACAGAGAGATCCGGTCGCAGTCCCATATACCGCCAAGGGGGTCCCATCTGAGCAGAGCGAATGGGGACATCCAGATTGCTGTGTCTTACTCACGTGCCTGGCGTTCTACTACAACGGTGTTACCCAGACCCAGTTGATGCAAGCGCTCGAGCACGTCCTGAAGTCTGATGATCCCGCCGCGGCGTATGATCGATGGACGCAGACCACACAGAGATTCCCGGACTCCCTCCGAGAATGTGAGTTGCGGACCGCTCCCTTCGTTCTCTAGGCTCTGTCCCTTTGATTCCAGATGCAGTGGTTCTGACACTGGGACCACCGTAGGGAGCTCTATCAATGTCGACGACCAGCTGCAGCTCGAGGCTATCTGGAAGGCAGTCCGTCACAACGTAGTCGTCATCGACTACTTCCTCAACAACCTCGTGTTTCCACAGCATGCAAAGCAGTTCCAGGTCAAGCTACAGTCGAGCGGCTGGGACCTGCCTCTGTTCTCGACCAGCATTGGTGCCGCAGCAGGAAAGGCGCAGCAGTCCCGTGGCACAAACCGGACTCTGACGACCGGGTTCAGCGGGACGAACGACAATCGCACAATGCTGCCCTTAAACATCAAGCAACAGGACCTGGCCAGCCTCCAGCACACGAATGCCGAGGTTCTGATGTACCTTTTGCGACCCCGAAACCGCCGCTACGAGATAATCCAGGGTGCGGATGGGCGGCGCTTGTCCGAAGACGGTTTTCTGTCGCTGCTGGTGCACTTCCGGATCCGCATCCTTATCGATGCTGGAGCGCAGATCCTGGAGATGAACAACGAGGCTGTCGCTCGGCGGTGGCTGGAGCTGACGGAAGACGCCACTGCGGCTCTCTACTTCGACGAGAGCAACAAGCCATTCATGGTCTCCCGGATGGGGACAAAGACTCCATTCCTCGCATCTGCCTATGTTGACGACTTAAGTCAGTGTCTCGTCTACCTTGACGAGGCGCATACCAGGGGGACGGACCTTAAGCTGCCGCCTATGGCAAAGGGTGCCCTGACCCTGGGGCTTGGACAGTCCAAGGACAAGACGGTGCAGGCGGCCATGCGACTCCGCCAGCTGGGAGAGACGCAGGCCGTGATCTGGTTTGCGCCGCCCGAGGTCCACTCGAGCATCCTCGATCTCCAGAAGAAGCCAGCAGGCAGCAGCAGCAGCACGCTTGACAGCAGCGACGTCATCCGCTGGTTGTTGTCCAACACATGTGACGGGCTCGAACAGCTCCAGGTACCTACCTACCTATATGCGGCCACCCACCTGAGGCTTGACCCATTCTTTCTCTTCCAGTTGCGCTTTTGCTGACCTGGTCATCCATCTTCCAGCCGCTTTACTATGCTCAGGGGATCGACTTCTCCAGGCGGGTTCAGGCTGCTGTGGACAACCCAAGATTTTTGACTGACCAGCGTCAGCGTGAGCGCTTCGTGTCCTGCATTCGTCAAGACGAATCGCAGACTTTGCAGGCTCTCTACGAACCCAAGGTGAAGCACAAGCTCGCCACCGGGCTGAAAGGCGCATCGGAGCCCGCGATCGCTTCGTTCGTCGCCCAGCTCAACTCCCAGAGGGCCGCGTTCAGGGACACGGGTCACGCGGTCCATGCTTCAGTGCTGCATGAGCAAGAGCGCGAGGTGGCAGTTGAGCTCGCGTACGAGGTAGAGTCCGTGCGCCAGGTGAAGAAGCCGCAGCGTCTGTCGCCGCTCACCTTCCCCGGCCTGCATCATGAGCTGGAGCTGTTTGCACAGACTGGGCGCCTGGCCCAGCCCTCTATTTCATGTCGTCGTGCCCTGGCGTTTGTATCGGAGACGCGCGTCGGACGTATATGTGGTGTTTCTCGAAAGGCAGGTCGACTGCTGATATCGACAGAATTCCAGAGGTACGTCATACACATAACCCTTGGCCCGCACACGCCGCCAAACATGTAATTATCGTGGTAGTAATACTAACCGATGCGGAGCTTGTAGGACGGTCAAACAACAACGGCATGATGGCTACCAAAGCGACGACTGCCTCAGGCCTGTCAACTGGATATTGTGGTGTCAGAGCACCGAGACTGCCATTGTCATTATCCCGGAGGAGGCTGAGCTCCTGCTTCCCATCGTCCGTGCCGCTGCTTCGCCAACCTGGATCCTCACTTACGCCGCGCCCGTGGCGAGGAAGATGCTCTACTTCAACCGACTGGACTACTACGCCATTCCCGATCTTCCGAATGACTGGAAAGCGCCTGCGTGGTTGACGGCGGAGTTGGGCGTCTTTGCCGGCCGCCTCTACTTCGAGTGGGACGAATACCCTGTCCTGTGCCAGCTGATCGGTCTCGATCCGTCTTCCAACCCACAGGAGCATTGGGAGGACGACGGAGACGTAGATGAAGAGAAGGGAGCCATTGCCACCCAGGTGGATGACGATGGCACGATGGCCGCCGATTTCGATCTGGACCAGGAGCGGAACCGAGGGGATACTCTTTGGTGGAACAGGTCGGCGGCGGCGGCTATTGCGACCAAGCCTTTGGTGTTTCTCCAAGACTGGCTCGCGCTTCGTCGGCGCGGCCAAGACTTTGTTCACACGCCCATGGGACACGTGACGCAGAGCAAGCCCCTCCACGCGGAGCACATCTTTTTCCGCAAAGACGACGATCAAGCTGCGGCTGAAGCACGGAAGCCGTCGTATGCCCCAATTGCGGGACGTCCGGCACGGGTGACCGAGAGCACCGAGGAAGAAGCTGAATTTGACGGAATCGACGAAATGGAGTATGCGGCCGAGCAGGACGACGCCGGCTCGGATGGGGATGGCGATGAGGAGATCGAGTACCACCAGGACGAGATGTTCCCGGCTAGCGATCAGGAGGAGGCGGAAGGTGGCGCGAACCCGTCGCCGACCAATTCGACGGGTTCCGCGGATGCTCGTCGCGCTCAAGCCGATTCTCGGGCCTCCAGGGATAGGGACGGCGGCGGCCGACGTCTCCGTTAGGGCGGCGGCTACAAGTTTCGGATAGGGCCCATCCTTTTTGGAAGCCTGCGTGGATAACTGCACGTCCGAATGTTTTTGTTGGTATTTTTGGGAGGCCTTTTTCCTTTGTGTTTATCTTTCAGCTGTATTGTCTTGCGGCCCGTATGCCGAGTGGCATTAGTAGGCGATGCCGTAGTTTCGGTGTAAATCTTCCATATCCGTGTATCTTGGTCCTCCATCTGCGCCCAGCCATCTGAGTGAGGTGTCCGCATGCCGTGAGCCACTAAACCCACACTCCGTTGGTAGTGCTTGGAATGCAAATCACAGTAGGTGAGCGAGGTCGATGGGCACAGCGTGCATCAGTGACGTCATCGTGACAAAAGCGGGTAGCTTTGCCCCTGACGGTGCCTTCCCGAGGCACCTGCCAGGCCCTGTGCTACAAACAACCACGTCCCTCGTCCCATACGTCATAGACACAAATTCAATTCAGGGTCGCGAATCGCCTTTTTTTAAGTTGCAGCTGGGATCTTCCGCCCGCCTGGCTACTCGTCCGCACCACCACCCACTACCTCGTCCGCTGCTATCCAAGTCCGGACTATCCATTGACTCAACTTTGCTGATATCTCCTTCTGCCAATTTGGCCAATCCTATTACCTGTCCTTCTAGAAAAACAGCATCACACGAGCTAGCCGCCATGCTGTCTGCAAGATTCGCTTCGAGGTCCGCGAGGGCTGCTCGCCTCCCCGCCCGCATCACCACCAAGACAAGCCTGCCCCGAGCTCGGTTTCAATCCACTTCGTCCGGCGCAGGCTCACATGCCGGCCCGTCTTCTTCGACATCCTCCAGCTCCTCCCACTTTGCCGCCGGTGCCGTGGGCGGTCTCGTGGGAGCCGGCGCCCTCTATGGCGTCTACCAGTATACCCCGGCCGGCCGTATGGCCCGTCGCGTCAACAAGGCCGCGGGCGAGGCCGAGGCCAAGTACAACGAGGCAGCCAAAAAGCTCCGCGAGAAGGCCCCAAGCTCCGCCGACCAAGCCATCGACTCCATGAAGCGGCTCGCCATGACGTACGCCGCCTGGGTCCCCGGCGGTCGCGCCTACGTGGAGGCAGCGTTTGCCGACGTCGACAAGATCCGCGAGAATCACAGCGACGAGGCCGACAAGATCGTCCAAGACGCGTACAAGAAGCTGCAGGACGCCAGCAAGGCCGGCTTTAGCCTCGAAGCCGCGTCCAAGGCCTGGGACGTCCTGGCCGAGGTCTCGCAGCGGGTGGCCGAGCTGGCCGGCGACGCGGCGGGGGATGTGCTCGACAACCACCCCAAGCTGAAAGAGAGGCTGGGCGGCAGTGTGGACCAGCTCAGGCAGATGGGCGAGCAGTACGGCCCGGAGGCCAAGAAGTTGGTGGACGAGACCTGGGCGCAGGTGCGCGACATCGCCTCGGGCGGCCTGAGCGCCGAGAACATCAACAAGGCCCGCAAGCTGGTGGACGAGAAGATGCAACAGGTGCAGAAGCTCGGCGATGAGGCCTGGAAGAAGGCGTTCGAGCAGGCCAAACCTTTGTTCGAGAAGAGTCCCAAGGTGAAGAAGATCATTGAGGAGAACGCCGACGCGCTCAAGAAGGGCAACACCAAGGAACTATTCGACAAGGCCCGCTCGGCCGTGGAGTCTGGAGAGACGGGAGATCTGGAGAAGTACGTGGGCCAGGCGGTCGACAAGGCAAAGAAGGCTTCCGGCGGTGGCAGCAGCATCATGGGCGGCGGCCTCGAGGAATACCTCGGCAAGATCCCCAACGGTTCCGACATCTTGCCCAAGCTGCAGCAGCTGGGTGAGGTTGCGATGAAGCACAAGGAGGAAGGCGAGCAGCTACTAAAGGAGACGGTGGAGGAGCTCAAGAAGGTCCTGGAGCAGAAGGCCAAGCAGGCCGAGGAGATTGCGGAAAAGGCCAAGAAGGAGTCGAAGTGATTCATGGCCGTCCAGATACAGGAGAAGCCGCCGTTCGTCCTATGGAGCATTGGGGCTGGAGTTTGGCGTTCCTCGTACCTAAAACACCACCTTCAGCCGTCATGATAATAGCAGCTGGCCTTGGAGGCATAGAGGTACTAAACAGTTTGCATTCCTGAATGGGCCAGAGCCTTTCGTACTATGGTAGGGTGTTTCTCCACCGCCAGCATATCCCGCTCGGTGATCGTCGATGCGCAGCCTCGCAGCACTGTTACAAGCCGCCAAGGTAGGTACCTAGATAGGTGCGGGCAAGGGATATTTGCGCCGTTGACCCCAGCAAACCGTCGATCGGCCGCAACACGGGCCCACCCCGCCGGACGCCCTGTGGTCCAACACCACGTTGACTAAGCCCCTGCCCCATCCTCAGCGCCCACTCGGACGCCTTTCTACGTCACGTACTCCACGTCTTCCCTGAGGCACTCGGCTTCGAGCCCTCGGCGACTTTGAATGCAAACGTCCTCACCAGCCCTCTGGCCGTCGACGCGGTGGCGCCCTACCGAGTTTTGCCATCCTGCCACGCCGCGAGGGAGCGAGCCACGGTTCACCGCGGGGATCAACGGGCAAGTGCAAAGTTTCAGGACCGCAATGGCTCGTTGACAGCCCTCCGTGGCTTCATGGCGCACCTGTGCACATAGAGTCCGAGGTTCTCCCAGCCCTCAACGCCCTTTCCTGCTAGTCCTTCAGAGATAAAAGTCAAAGTCATTTGGTCTACTACATGCGCGTCCACTCTGCCACGAGCCCCACATCGATGGTCGCACGCTTCGGCCACTGTCCGACTAGGGTGAATTCGAGAGGGACGCAGACTCGGCAGCACCCATGGCGGTGGGGACACCCTGACCAGAGTCGTCGACCGCGCACCAAATGCAGGAGAAGCAGTATCATAGTGCGTTTATTGCAAGTGTTTGCTGCATTTGGAATCGCATCCATGCCACAGAGCTGGAGATCAACCCCAGTTTCAGCATCCCCAACTGCGCGCTGGCACTGGCTGGGTTATTAACTCCACATGTTTCCCATGATCTAATTATGTGGTTACCTATCCAGCTAACTACCAGTTAACTACCGCAGGCCAAGCCCGTGCAGGTGCTTGCAAGACTGTCAGGGAGAACATGTCCTGGCCAGAGCTGGTTGCGTCAAGAAACAAGCACAGGTGCTATGTGTAGACAGATCCGTTGCAGTGACGCCCTCCAGCGCTTGCTCTCCACCCCACGTTATACAAAACCACGTCACTGATCTGCCCACCGACGCCTGCCACCAGGAGCTCAGCGCCGGCCCGATCCACTCCTCGATGCAAGCATTCAGGTCGTTTCTGGTAGCACTGAGCTCGTACTTGATAGCATCGAGCTCGGGCTGCAGCTTGTTGATTCTGTCGCAGAGAAGGGGCACTTCGCCTTGGAGATCTTCGGTGTCGTCAAGGAGTGACTGCTGGTTTATAGCGGAACCCCTCTGGACAAGGTTGTGCATTTTGCGTAGAGATGTCACCGAAGCTGCGAGGTATGGCACGGCGTTGATTGGCGTGCGAGTGGCAGCAGTCGCCCAAGACCGAACTTTGGAACCTCTGATCGAGCGAGCAGACGATAGAGGTAATTAGAGGCTTGATGTCGATCATCCCCTGCTTGTCTTTGGGTTCGTACCCTATCGGTTGTTGACCTCCGTCACTATGCGGGCGGTGATAACCGCTGCCGCGGTGCTCGCTTTCTTCGCTGTCGCGACGGCAGCGGGAGCCTCGGCGGTAGCGTCGGCTTGCTTGGTGATTCTGGAAACCTGCTGCTGAACCACATCAGTTACTGAAATAAATGTGCAATGTTTTAAGCACCAACTTGGACTGGACCAGAGGATTCTTGTTGCAGAAATGCGTGATGGAAGGAGGGAACGGGTAGACGAGAAGATGCAAGGTCGGACTATATTCCTTCAGTTAGGGACTCAACGAAAAATGGCTGGCTACTTACCGAGTGCGATATGCTAATCGCGTGCTGCGAGCCAGCAACGGCAGCCTCAGCAGGTCAGAGATTGTCCATGGCGGCACCGTAGACGGAGCGACATTTTCGGTGGACGTACAGTTGTGACAGTTGCAGACGCGCTAACCAGCCTGGAATGGGCGATGGATGCCGATCTTTTCGCTTGGGCTTATCCGAGATCCGTGCCGGCCATGGCTACCGGAGCGCTTAGAAAAGGGGCCGTCAAAGAAGTACATGGAAGTTTAGCTGAGGGTTTGGCGCTGATTCAACCGTTCAAGCCCATTGCCGGTTATGTGGTGCTCAGCTCTTTGTTGTGTGACGGGGTTTCTGTTTTGGGAGGAAGGAGGGGGAGGAATTTTGCCTGTCGAGAACCGGGAGGCAAAATGAAGGACCCCCTACATGGCAGCCGTTGGGGGCATTGCATTTAAGAGAAATCCCCCGTATTCTTTCGTGAAAATTAAAAAGAGAGTTGCGGCCTTTCCTTGATAATAATTAATTATGGAAAAAAGAGATAGGAGATGAAAGCAAGTAACAAACAAGGACTTATAATTATATGTCGTAGATGACATGACGCATTCTGATTAGCCGCAGGAATAACTAGCCATCCTTTTACTCTTCCAAGGCCCCCCACAAGGGCGTTTGATGCCAATCCATGACGTAGAGAGTGACCATTCATCTATTTACAAGGCTCGAGCAATTATCCCAATCCTGGCGTCCATCAATACATATACGAGTGCTTTCAGCTCTATCGCAGTCAGCTAAAGCGTGGCTTTGAAGCGGGAGAGATTGTGGATTATGGCAAAAGAGTTGGAGATAATATTGGTCACGTCCCAGTCGGCCGTAGGTCGCCGTCGTTTACAAGGCAAATTATGATAATTAAGGATTGTGGCAAAAGGACAAGATCAAAGCTTTGCAACGATATCAGCAAACGAAAAAGGCTTACACGTGAGTAGGATAAAAGCCAAGGATATGAAAGGAAAACTAGAATTAAAACCCAAATAAATTTCTCCGGGAATAGCGCCGCTGTGAGAGCCGAGTTGTAACAGGATCTATTTTTGCGGAATGCTGAAGAAAGATGAAAAAAATGACTTTGCAATAACCGCGTTCATAAAAAGAGAAAGATCTCTAATCGTGATAATAGCTTTTCTCGCTCGAGGTCTGTATTCCTCTTTATTATTAGCTTGGTAAGAGGGAGAAGAATACTATGTAACTTTAATACCTCAAGTTTGGTTTGCTCCATGAGCCAGTCAATGCCACATAACTACGGGCAAACACGAGTTCATAGTCCGCCACACATGAAGATACGTCATTTTAATTAATTACGCAAAACATACAACAGAATACCCTGTGGGGCTGTGTTGAGGCTCCGCGTGACGCAGGAGATGAACAATTACCACCTGCCTGCTGGGCCCTCGGATGGCAGGTAAGACGAGTGGGAGACCAAAAAAAATCTCTGTCGTGGGGACGTTTTCCTCGCAAGGGTTTCCTCCACAGGACGTCGCGCCTGGGTCTTCTCCAGCCCGTGCTGACGTAAAATTGCCGTGTGCGTAACGGAGAGGGGCCAATTTCAGATCCTCTCGACGCATGGGGCGGTGGAGGCCGGCGAATCTTGCCACTGGGAATCGTCAATTCCCAAGGATACGGCTGGAAGGTGTTCATGCAGGAGGGAATGAGGCACTGCCTGCAGGCTGACACAGCCAAGGCTCCAAAGCGACCAATCCCCGCCCGCGGTGTGCTGAGAGAGCCTTTGGGGGCGGAAACTATGCGCCGTTGGGTTTCGTGCAATCAGCAGGTCATCCGGCTTAATTGTCGAACCGAACCAGCAGGGTCGCACAACATCAAAAGTGGCAGGCTTTATTAACATCAGCATTCGTCTCACCATGCCGTTCCTTCTCCATTCCCTTTTATACTTTTTAAGGGCGATTTCATTTCATTTTCACTTGGTCTATACGCAGCCCTTATTGAGGGTTTTTTTTTTTTTTTTTTTTTTAAAATTCTCTTTCGATTATTTCTCTTCCATGCATCATTGCTCAGCCGCTATCGCAAGCTATCCGCCAACAGCCAGAAAAAGAGGAACATCTTGTCCGCGAGTATAATTATCCGTTACATCAGGGTAGTCCATCGACGTCGACGCGTCGCAACACCTCAGATTCAAAATAACAGCGTGGCACAAATCCGCAGTCCACACGCCGGAATGCTGCTCCTTTCATGGGTCATGCTGATATGGCATGTCCGCGCTCAGAGTCGAGTCCTAGCAGTCTATTCATCAAGTGGTGGTGTCTACGGGCCCTTCGGGCCATGGGCAGCACCCGAAATTCTGCTTGGCACGACCGGCGTTCGGGTCCCCTTTTACCCTCGCACGAGCGGGTTTTTTGGGTCCCTGTTCTATTCGGGCTACGCCGGGGGTTCATATCTGCCGTCGCACTCCACTACCGCAAAGCCGAACGGGACAGATAGCGTGACCTCATCATGGTCCCCGATCGACAACACGCGCGGGGAGGCCCGCGTCTATTACGACATCATTACCCTTGGCCGCGACGACGATTCGGTGGCTGTCAATATATCGATGATCGTCATTGACAAGATTGTTTATTACGGAAAGTACCAAGGAGTGCAGGGTTCGCATGGATCTATGAACTGGATTGGCTTTGGGTACCGCCCCCGCGGCTATTGGGAAGATGATCTGTCCCATGTCGATGATGGCTATGAGTTTATCCATGAACTGAAAGCAAACCAAAGTATCGGGTCTAAATCTTTCGGATTCCATTTGGGCATCGCTGGGTTCGCGAGGTATAATGCCGCAAGCCTCACTCTGGGCGGCTACGAGCGAAACCGAGTGCTGGGTCAGCCCGCGGTCTTCGACTGGCCCGCCTCACGCGTTTTCGTTGTGGACATCCTGGTCGGAGTTCAGCTTGGCGACAGCCCATTTCCACTCATCACGGGCCCCACAAGCATCTTCCGGGTACAAGGCCACGGAGAAGAAGATGAACAGGCTACAAGGGCAGGTGGGAAAGCAGGCTCCGTACTTGTAAGTATCTCTGCCGAAGTGCCTCATATCGGCCTCCCTTATCGAACGTGCAACTCCCTGGCTCAACATGTAAGTGAAGAACCCACGCTCGCTCCGTCCCGATGGCAGCACGAGGCTTAGTCCCAATCAACTTCAGCTTCCAGTCACCTGGGACTCCAGTCTCAACCTATATGTCTGGAACACAGCAGAGCCCGCTTTCGAGAGAATCACGCAGTCGGCAGCGTATCTCGCCATAGTCTTGTCGGATAGGATGGCCAGAGAAGTCACCATCAAGATACCCTTCAAGGCTCTGGCACTCGTATTCGATCCTCCATCGCCAGGCCAGAAGCGACGTACATATCTTCCCTGCGATCCAAAGCAACCGGGGGGATACTATCTTGGCCGGGCATTTCTTCAAGGTAAGCGGGCTTCCAGCTCCCACAACCTCTGGTTACTAGCCGCCCAGCACCACGAGTCGTTCAGAAGGTAATTAACCAGCCGGCAAGGAAACTACAGCCGCGTTCTGGGGTATCGACTACGAACAAAAGGCCATGTACATCGCACAGGCACCAGGACCGAGCCTCGGCCAGAGCGTTCTCCTCCCGTTTCCAACAGATGGCGGCGCTTTCGATGCGAACGATGATGCGACGTTCGAGCAGACGTGGGCGGGGCACTGGACGCCCTTTAATAAATCGGCGACAACCGGCCTAAGAGGCCTTTCCAAGGAATCCATCGTCTTCATCGCCGTCGGCTGCGCATGTGCCATCCTGCTCGCCATCGCGCTTCGCATCGCGATCCACCGCCGGCGCCGCAAAAACACCGGCCGAGGAGGCGACATCATTGGGGAACCAAACCCCGAGAACTCGCCTTTGATGGCCGTTGCGGCGTCCTACAGCGACCTTGAGGTCATGCTCGAGATGGACCCTCAGGTCAGGTCGCACGAGATCAGCCACCCTCTCGCGCACGAGCTCAGCGCGGACCCGGCGCCGTGCGAATTGCCAACGAGATCGTGGACCCCGATCTCGCGACGACGAAGCATTTGACAGGGGGGAGGCGAGGCGGAAATGGGCACTGAGAGAGGGAAAACATTTCTTGGGAGGTGGGAAATGGTCTCGAGAGGACGCTTGTCTCGGGATTAGTCGCGAATAACCGCACCCATTTAGATATCTATCAGCCCGCACAAAATCCCCCATCATGCAGAACGCGCCGAACGTGGGAACGGGGATCCTCAGCTGCGCACGCACGAACGAACGAAACTGGCACCTGGCGTGGATGCCTTCCTTCTACGCCCTTTTCCTGGTCCCGCGGCCGTCGTCGACGCAGCCCGACAGCCCGACGCCGGCGAGGAAGGCGACGCGCAGGCACCACCAAGCCCGCACATCTCCAAGTCTACAAAAGACGATTCGGCGTTATTCACGTTCGCCGCTGAAAACATGTGCGGACATAAGCGAAAACTTAGGCCCATACACGAACGTGTCCATCGTCA
>GL876969.1:1584475-1595730 GCA_000193285.1 Magnaporthiopsis poae ATCC 64411 | reverse complement strand
CGCGTCTATCTACCTTACACCGTCGTCGATGTCGGCGTGTGGTACCAGGCCGCGCTGCCGCCGCCATTCGCCCCGCTCCTGGCCGACCCCATCATCGGCGACGGCGAATCACCCACCGCCATGATCGACAAGGACGACATCGGGCCGTACGTGGCGCGCATCATCACGGACCCGCGGACGCTGAACCGGTCCGTGTTCGCGTACGGCGAGGTGACGACGCAGAACGCTATGTGGGCCGAGGTCGAGGCCGCGACGGGGAGGGAGGTGCCGCGGGACGTCATCTCGGCCGCGGACCTCGAGGCCCGCATTGCGAAGCTGCGGATCGCGGTGGCCGCAGACCCGACCAGCGTGGGGCCGCTTTTGGACCTCGCCATGTCCCAGTACAGGCACAGCCGCCACGTCAGGGGCGACAACGTGCCCGACCGTGCCCGGTACCTCGGCTACCTGGATGGCAAGACGCTGTACCCGGACCTTAAGTGCACGTCGCTGCGCGACTTCATCCGCGATGTGGCCGCTGGGAAGCGTGATCACCGCATCTACGTTGGCCGAGACGTGGTGGCAGACGCGACGCAGCACAGGAACTAGGTAGGCACTCTGGGGAGAAAGGGGGTTGGGAGGCTGTTACAAGTTAAACACGCTACCACTACTGGCGCGCAGGGCAGGATCGCACCTGGATCTTTAGGTTTGCAGTACTAGAAGATAGAAAGACGGACACAAGGGGAAAATCCCGGGTTGCAAACAGATGGGCATCAGCGCCAGGATTGTAAATTTGTACCGCTCCCCGCTATTGTTCTTTCTCAAGGCTTCATGCTAAGTTATAAATACGACTGCAGCACGCTCGCACGGCGCCTATGCCGCGTAATTCTTGAAAGACACGGCGCGATGCATAGGAGTTACTCCGAATCCCAAAGCACGCATGGACCAAACGAGAGCTTAGTGCAGAGTGGAATTTGGCTGCCTGCTTTGGGTCAATAGGTGCTCCGGTCCTTTTGCTGTGAGAGCCCGCGCGGCATGCAGCTGCCAGGTAAAAAGCTCGGCTTCACTGTCCCCGCCACATCTCCAGCACATCCTTCACCTTGAGAGGCTGGATGCCCGGGAAAACCTTGTTCAGGGCCTCTTCCGTCGGGATGTCGAACCTGCCCTCCAGCACGTAGCCGCCCCAGCTGGCCATAAGGCCCCGAATCAGCTCCATAGGGTAGATCGCAGTCCCCACGTTTGAGGGGAGGTCGGTAACTTCCCCCTTCTGCAGCTTCTCGAGAGGATCGTATGCGACATCGAACTTGGAGCCTACGCGGCGCGCGGCAGTATTCGTCAGCTTCGAAACAAAAAGGGCTAAAAAAAAAAGGGGACGAGAAGAACTTGGCATCATCTCACCTCTAGCCTCCTCCGCCAGTCTAAGGAACTCGTTCCAAGTGAGCTTGTCTCCGTAGCAATACGTCAGCTCGTTCCACTTGGGCAGGTCCAAAGCCGCGACCGCGAACTTGGCGACGTCGAACGTGTACGTGAAGGTCATGGGCTCGTTCCCCGTCAAGGGGATGCCGGCCTTCTTGCTCGCCACATCGACGGCCCAAGCGACCCGCGTCATGTAGGACTTTAAAGACGACGGCGGGCCGTAGTAGTCGAGGAAGTAGCCGTTGTGAAAGCGCGTCCATTCCAGCTCGGTCCCGCGCAGCTCAGCCAGGGTGCGCTCTCGGGCTTGGCCAACCGGCGATCTAGTCCCGTGTTAACATAGTCATCCTTAATTTTGGAGATAATAATGTGGGAGATGGACATACGTTTGGGAATACTCAATGCCCCAGACGCTAGCTATGAAGCGCTTGGTGGTGCCGGCCCGAGCCGCCGCCCTCACGAGGTTAACCTCGGCCGCAGAGGTGGGCGCATCAAGGACGGCGAGGGCCGAGATGACGGTGTGGACCTCGTTATCGGCAAGGACTTTGGCCATCGACTCGACATCATTATAATCGACGGCGATGGTGGTAGTAGAAACTTCAAGCGTGTCCGTGGTCTTTGCGTCCGTTAAACGACCGTCACTTCTTAAGGCTTGTTAAAGAGTTCTGGGTATCTCACCTTGCGTGCGAGAACTATGGTCTTGTGGCGGGGGTTTTGCAGCAGCGTTTCGACGATGGTACGGCCCATGCTGCCGGTTCCTCCGGCTACGGCAACGACAACCATCCTGGGTTTCGGATTCGGGGGGTGTGAACTTGGGGGGAAACGAGGATTGCTTTTCCGCTATCGGGTTTAACGGGTAGTTAATTTGTTTTTACCTATAAAATGTCGACGCGACCAAAACGTTTAGCCCGGGGCCAGCCTGCTATTATAACCAAAAGGCCAATCCTGCAATTGCACGCTTGAAAGCGTCGTCACCGCCAATGCTATGAAGCATCGTATTAACTAATGATTACAAATCCTTACAAATCTAATAAAATAAACATACCTCCGGTATGGACAAATGGCGGCAGTGCGGTGTGGGTAACTGTCCGAGACCCCGAAACGGCCAGTGCAGCTACTTATAGTTATTTGGGCCGGCGCCGAAGCCGAAACCGGATCTTACCGAGATAGAAAACCATTGTGGGTTGCCGTAAAGAACGGGACCTATGCGGGGGATTTGCAGTATTAGGATCTCGGTGCGCGTTATCAAGCCTCGTCCGGCCTCGGTCGACCGAACGTAAGAAACTGGAGGTGGGGCGAAAGACTAACATCCCGAGCGTATCCTGGGTCAGCCTGAGAAGGTCGGTTCTGGGATCGCAAGGTGCGGGCTCGCCGACGAGCCCCGGCCGGACAGACGTCCTCTCCCTATTGACAAACCTTGAAAGCATTTAAGCCTTTCCTCCTTGGACTCCAGGAGAAGGGCGTCGGAATGCTGTGGGCGACTCATCTTGTCGACATTGGAAGCAAGAACCGCGGGCACGCCGAGGTTCTTGGTTTCGCCAGGACCGTTCTCACGGAACAGCTGGCCGGGCTGGCGATCTGCCAGGTCGACGGTTTCGACAGCCCCTAGTACCATTAAGGTTCTTGCCAAGTTCTAGTCGCGCTCGCATGGTGATGAGGAGCTCAACCCGGACCTCGAGTGCGTTGTTTTCAACGACCTAGTCCAGGTTGCCCGCTTCCATCCCTTTGTCTTGAGCGACGAGCTCCTGATCTCGCGGAAGGCGAACGTGATGGCCACCCTAAATGTGGCCACGCCGGTTCATGGAGACGGGTCAGCAAACCAGCCGTGTCGGCGCGCCCATGACGCGGGTAAGCACAGACTCGGAGCCGCTTGGAACCGTCAAGAGACGGCTGGATGTTTCCTTCAGCAGCTCCACCTCGTGCCTCCTGATCGAAGACCTTGGCAGAATCGGCCGTGCCGTGCCCGCCTGGATGGTCGACCATAGAGGTCCGAGGAAGCATCTACATGTCTCGCAAGCGCCGACCTTAGCACCAAGGACGACACTTTTGTGTCCGAGAGCTAGAGAGCGTGGGGCGTAAAGCCGAGCTCGTCGCGGGCGACACCGCCAAGATTGGGGACGTCGAGAGGTCGATTGCGGCGGAGACCTTGCTGCTCGAGGGCGCCGTCCGGATGTCCATGGTAGCCGCCAACGAAAACTACACCAGAATGAGCCACGAGGAGTGGAACGCGCTCGGCGGCGCCAGAACCCAAGAGGAACCTGAAATCTGCACTAACGCCTCGGTCGCCGCAGGCGTGGACCTCGACTTCTTCCTCATACTCGGCTCCGTGTCCAACATCCTCGGGCGGGCGGACCAGGTAAACTACGCCAGCAAGAGCAGCTCCCTGGGCACGTTCGCGCGGTACCGCAACGGCCTCGGCCTCTCACCGCCTCGGTCGTCGACATGGGCGCCATCGAGGACGCCAGATGGATCTCGGAGCACCAGGGCATGACCGGGAACATGTCGCGCAGCCAGGACGTGACGCAGACCTCGCTAGACCAGGACGCCACGAAGAAGGCCAAGAACTGGGACGTGATTGAATACGACAAGCTAAACGGTAAGAAGGATTAGAACAGGCAAGCAGCTGAACGTCTAGTCTATTAGCATTACATATCGACCAAGGGCATGGAGTCTGGTTCTCCTGTCCGTACATTGCCACCAACATTAAAATAAGATATCTTTACCTCCCTGTCGCACGTCTAGTCCCAATAATAAAAAGAACCAAGCTAATTATCCTCGAAGTGCTGGTTCCCACGGTCCTTCCTCCTCAGCTCAATCTCGTCCAGAAACACCGAAGACACCAAGCCGATCCCGGTCAGCCCAGTCATGGTGTAGAAAATGATTTTGAAGGACTCGAGATAGGCCCTCAATACCCTATCCAAGGTCCAGCCGGGGACATCTAGCGCTATCAGCTTGCTGATGAAGCTGACGGCGTTGGATGCGTCCCGCAGAGGAGCCAGCGCGTCCGTCAGATCAAGCCCGGCCTGGGCGATGGAGTTTGAGAAGACGACGTTGAAGATGGGAGAACAGATAGCAAGGCCGACGAGAGCCCCAAACATGCGGATTGTGAGGAAGTTTGCCGTTGCCAGGCCTTCGTCGTCGACATGCTTGACGCTCGCCTGCACGGGAAGCATAGTTAGGCGCAGCAGCGAGACGCCTTGGCCCCAGAGGATCGGCAGGCCGTACAGCATCGGCGTCGAGGACCCCACGTCGAAGAGGGCCAGAAGGCCGGTCCCCACCGCCGTGATAGCCCACGCAACGCGCAACAGCCACACGTATCCGCCGAAAAGGGACACCATCATCATGGAGACGGCCGCGACCACCACGCTCAAGATGGTGGTCGGCAGCAGGAACACGGCTGCTTGGATGGCCGTCTTGAGCTGGACGGCTTGGTAGAACAAAGGCAGGTACTGAAGGAGGGAGATGAGAATAATGCCGTGGATAAAGCCGCCCAGAAGAGCCATGTTTCCCGTATTCGTCCGGAAGAGCCGATGCGGGATGATTGGTGCCGCAGGCTTGGACTCGTACCAGGCAAACACGGCGAGCACGGCGACCCCCAGGAACAAAGGAAGCAGGGTCTGCCAGGAGGCCCATGGAAACAGCGACCCTGCCCAGCTGACGGGCACGCAGAAGATGGTGATTCCGAAGACGACGAGCGGCATGCCCACCCAGTCGAGGCGTTTCAGATTGGCGACGAGCGTGGCGCCGAGCGGGACGGCGCGAAGCCTGAGGAAGAAGAAGAGCAGCGCCGCGCCGGTGCCCAGCAGGGGCAGGTTGATCCATCCGATCCACCTCCAAGTGGCGTAGGTGGAGAACAGGGCGCCGACGAAGGGGCCCAGGATGTTGCCGACGGCGCTGGGGATGGCCATCAGGCCGAGGAACTTGGAGCGCTCCTCGAGGGTCGTCATGTCAGCGAGGATGACCGAGGCCAGCACGTCGATACCGCCGCCGCCGAGCCCCTGGAGGACGCGGCCGGCGATTACGGTGTTCATATTTTGCGCCAGGGCGAACACTATGGAGCCGACGAAGAAGAGCGTCACCGACACGTGGAGCGGGTTCTTGCGGCCAAAGGCCTGCGAGAGGCTGGCCCAGACGAGCTGCATGACCAGGCCGCAGAGGCTGTAGCCAAGGTTCGCCCAGAACGCCTCCAAGCTCGTGCCCTTGAGGTCGCCGGAGATGGCCTGCCAAGGATATCATCATATCATGCGTGATTAGAATTCAGGATTTTTTGATCCGACAAGGGTTTTTGTCAAGCGTGCTCACGGGAAGGGCGATGCTCAGGCAGGTCGCGTCTAGTTGGAAGACGAACAGGACCAGGGCGAGTCCCGCAAAGGCGAGCCAGAAAGACAGTGACTTTTTCGGCACCGGCCGGCTCTTAATCTCTCGCACCTGCTCCTTGAGCGCGCCGGACTCCTCTACCGCCTTCTCCGCGTCCTTTGGCTGTTCGGGCGGCTCCAGCGATTCCCCGACGACGGCGACTGCAGTGGCCTCGACGCCAGGGCCGCCGGGCTTGGCGTCCAAGCGGCGCATGACGAAAATCGCGAGGCGCGTTCTTGATTGGACTTGGCGACTCGGCACGACCTCTAGTTGGGTTTGCCGTCAGCGCCCTGAATTTTCTCGCGTGGTGGAAGGGAGTTTTCGCGGTCCGGCACGGAGACGAGGCGGTTAACGTCGCTGACATTGCATCAATCTCGCTTGTCCGTCCAACCAAGTGTGCTGCAGGACATTTGGGACTCGAATCAGCAGCTCTGGCTTGGATTCTGGGCTCCGTTGGGCCAAATTTGAATTTAAACCCCGAGAATTGGACTTTTGCAGGCACCAAACGCCCTCGACGGATTGTGTCGCAGCCGGGAGCGTCGACATCGATAAATAGGTATCGGTATCCAATAGTAAGAATGAAATATCCGTCCCTATTTCGACGGCCAATAACAAAATCCACCTCACCTTGCCGTTAGAACGCACATTCTCAGAAGTCTGGTATCCTCACAATGGGTAGCCCTTTCTCCGTGACGAGCTACATCCCGGGCACTCTTGAAAAGTTCAACATCTGGGACTAGTACCGCGTCTACCCCAAGACGAGGAGCACAAACGGCACGAGGCGTCGAGAGCGGCTGTTCACGCACCCGTCCGTTCCCTCGTTTACACCAATATCCTGCCTCCTCCGGAAATGCTCAGACAGCATTGGCTCGTACGCTCTATTGCATAAGTAGAGGCGCATTCAGTAGACCTATCTACTTGATCCAACTCTAAAGAACTAGCAGGAGACGATAAAATTAGGAGACCCCCTGACTTTATATATATACAGGTGCGCTGCAGGAATACTGAGCAGTCGCCGGACGAGAGTCTCTAGCGAGCACCGGGATCCTGATACCGTGGATCTCCCGCGTTTAACCCGTTCCTTGCGACGTCATCACCTTCTTCACCTTCGACACCTAGCTGTACTGGACGCGCCCTTTTACCCACCGCAACAAGTGGTGGTTCAGTAAGGGAGGCGCACTGGAGCGCATTTGCCATTCACCGATTCCCATCATTCTTGGTGACTAATCTTTCGACACTGCAGAGCGCTTCCGCTCCATGCACCACGAGCGTACAACCCCTTCTCCATTAGTTCGGCCTACGGTCACCCGTGGAGAGTCTCTGCTTCGATGCCGTCGCCTCGCAGCCCGCATCCGCCATCTCACGCCTTGCGCACGTTGAGCGGGCCGAGTTCCTGTCGGTGGCCGCGGTCAGGCCCTACGAACACCATTGCACTTACAGGCTGCCCTACAGTCCCTGCATTCTCGTCGGGGGTCTGACGCCCGAGTGGCACAACGTCCACCACGCGAATTTTGGGTCTCAGGCAAATAAACCTATGCTCTATCAGTCTTTGCAACGTACTTCCCCTGGTGGGATATTTCGGTGGACACGGCGTACGCACTGGGCCTCGTATGATTCACGACCCTCCCAAGGCTGCGGTCGACGACTTCAAGCCGGCAGCTCCGATTAGTGGTGCTGCGGGCCACCCTATCACGGCGGGCCTAGCTCTTAATGACGAGCTCTCCGAGCTTAGATCGAGGAGAACCCGTTCGTGATAAAGGATACGGCAAAGCGGCGAGATAACGCAAGGTGTAAAATGGGAGCGTTTTTTTCCTGATCGGCAAACTGGAAGTGACGGGGAGGCACGCACCCTTTAGGCAAACCTAGGGCCACCCAGTCCCAGTACGCAGGTCCCCTTAAAGGAAAACTGAGGGTTGACAGCAGCCGCCAAGGCGCTCGTTACAGGTGATACGTGGTCTTTCTACTCCCAGGGCGTTGGGGCGCACGGCTCGTTATCAACGCACCAACGAGGGCGAAGTGACCGGGCAGCAACAAAGCCTCCTGGTCGTATCTGACATTTAAAACCAAGGACCGAAAAAGGAAAAAGTCGTGCGTTGCACAGCATGGACCGAGTGCTTTAAATAGTAAGCGGTTCGGCCACGCGGTCCGGTGGGTATTCCTGTTCGGACGAAAAGCGGGAGATCTAACGTTTATGCTTCGCTAAACAAGAAAAAGGAAAAAAGGAGGTAATAAAGTATAAAATGACCCTGCAAGGGTGTAAGGCATATGGCATCTGATGTTCCCCGAGCGTCCGTGAGGGCTGGCCGTGCCATGATAATAACCTCACTTCGCTTTGCATACAGCACGAGCCTTCGAGCCGCAAGGCTGACGAAATAAATCGGAACAACAGCGGTGTGATGCTGTATGAGTCGGCGTCGACGTTGATTTGCCGCGCAGCAGTTCCGTGGTTTGGGTTTGTACCGCTTGAACTCGGAAATGGCCCAGCGGACTGCTTTGGGAGTGGCTGAGGGCCACGCCGTTGACTCAACTGACAAAAATCTCGCGGGTCAATGGAGATTCCCGAAAGCTCTTGCTGGCAGCGTGTCCTCCTCCCTGCGCGGCCATAGCAGCTCGGCGGAGAGGTAACAGCGGGCCGCGAACAGGAGCAGTCTGCCTGCGGGGAGGCACTTTCCGGGCGGCGGGCAATTCGGTGGCATCCACCTTGCTGCTGCCGATGCTGCTGAGCGCACCCCAGCGGGTTATCGGCGGATCTTGGGCACCCCCTCGTTGAAGAGGGTCTGAGGGACGAGGTACTCCCGCTGGCCGTCGTTGGCGTTCCTACGGATACGGGCGTCCAGCTTGCGCTAGTCGCCCGGCTCTAGCAGCCGGGAGAGGAAGGCGCGGCGCCTTGTCGTCATCGAAGATGTCGTCAAACGGAAGGTGAAGTCGAAGCAGAGGGGGCTGATATGCTCGGAGTCGCTGTAGTAGCGGAAGGGGATGGTGGTGGCTGTCGGCGCCATCGGTGGACTGACGGGCCGACGGCAACCCCTGAGCCTGGAAAGTATCCATAAAGGGGCTTCGACTTTCTGAGGTGCGGCTGCTGTGCGAGCCAGCTTGGCCACTTATTTTCCTTTAGTATTTCGCGTCTAACGCAGTAGCAATCTTCCCGTGATTCAGCACGAAAGTACGATGCACCACAATCCACTCATTCGTCGACATCTGAAGCTCCTGGCCGTCCTTCCGCGCAAGCGCCTCTCGCTTCGACCGGAAACAGGGCATGAAGATCCAGCTCATCAGCGGCTGGAGCAGCGTGTCGACCGCGCCCCAGCCCATCTTGGGCTTGGGCGAGACGCACAATATGTTGGCGAACAGGGCGCGCTGCTCGAACGACCCTCTGGCCCACGGACTTGACAACCATGCCCACCCACCTTCTCCGACGACGGGGAACTTGCCCACAAGCTTCTCGATGGGCTGGTGCAGGCCCTGGATCGTTCTGGTCAGGTGCCACATTGGTCGCGTGCTCCTTCATGAACCCTAGCGACACAGCGTCGCCCGGGAAGGCGCAGTGGATCGAGTAGTTCGACGCGGTCGTGTCGTGGTGGAGAACCTCGAGGCGCAGCGTGTCTGCCAAGGCCCGCAGGGTGGGGTTGGAAGATGCGGGGAAAGAAATGCTCTATCTTTGCCGATCGGTCGTCTTGCATCACCAAAATCACACAGATCGAGACTCACTGACGCAGACGATTAACCCCGGCAGTCCCGGGAGCGCAGCGGGTCGTGGCTTCGGGAGAAGAGGATGATGTGTGCCACAGACTGGGGCTAGGACGCCAAGACCGACATGGGGTGGCGTCAGCTCTCCTGCCATGTTGGTCCGTACCTCGAGGTGCCTGTTCCCTGGAGAGGGCTCCTACCAATCCTCCGGCGCCTCCGGTGATGAATGCCGTCTTCTCGAAGCGTTGACATCTGCCCCAAGTCATCTGGAAGCAAGTATAAGCTCGTAGCTTGCCTTGCCAATCAACCCTCGTTTTATTTCGGTGGTTGGAGGATCAATGTCCGGGTTTGTTACTATGGGATGGGCATAGAGAATACCTACTTTGGGAACTGTTTTTTTTTTTTTTTTTTGTCGTGTGATATGGCCGGATGGTCTGGATGATGATATAGAATGGGTTCCCGGGGCGGACCGGGCTTTGCCGGTGGGATTATCTGTTCCATCCCGGCCCATTTCCATCCCGGCTAACGACGCTGATATCGCGTCCGCCGCGCCCGCCGCATCAGGTTCCGGCCCCGGACCAGGCCAAAGATGTGACGCGATACTACACCGGGTCGCTCACGCCGGCTAATGCTGCCTATATGGCCTGATTCCGGACAGGGACCGGCATCAAATTGCAATGTCCAGTTCCAGTCGCTACAAGCTTGGACCCTACTGTTGAGGATCTACCCAACATCACCGCGCCGTAACCCCTTTCCATTCAAGGCCATCATCACACGACAAGCACAGCCGACACATTTATCGGGTCAACGTGACAAATTCGAAACTTCCTCTTGCTTATTAATATACCCAAAACAACCACTTCCCTACTATCCAGCTGGATTAAGAATTATATGCCCTAGGCCCATTAAATGAAGGACGCCCCGACCTCTTTCCGTAACCTCGAACTCATACTCGGGGCCCATACGAGTACTCGTGGCCAAAATAGCAGCAGCGGCTTTTTGGCTCACCCCTACCCCTTAAGTGTCACCTAAGCGCTGGTGCACACCAGTGCGTTAGCCCACAGGTTTGTGCACTCCGAGTTGATGGCCGTGTTCCAGAGCCTAAAGTTGGCCACTGTGATGCTGTTCTTGCTCGCGATGGCGTCGCAGTTGTCGCCCGAGACGACCAGGTAGTAGCGCTTGCAGCCGGGCACGATTCCGGGCATGGGGGTGGCAGCGCCGGGGACGCCGACGCAAGCATAGTAGTCGCGCAGCAGGTTGTTGCAGTCTGTTTTTTTTTTTTGTTAGCAAATATGACAACCTCAGCTGTAATGAAAACTAGAGAAAGGAGGACAAAATAAAAGCTAGAAAACGCGGTGGGCAACTCTAGTTACAAGTTACGGAAAGGGGGATGTGTGTGTGACTGGGATGGCATCAATTTTGGGGGTGTACGCACTGGAGTCGATCTGCGTGTTCCAGCTGCGGAACTGGGCTACGGTGATGGTGTTCTTGGCGGCAATGGTGTCGCAGGTGTCGCCCGACGCGATCTTGTGCCACTTGTCGCAGTTGGAGACGGCCCCGGGAAGGGCGGGCGTGTTGGGGTTGGTGGCCCCAGGGACGCCGACGCAGATGTAGTAGCCAAGCCACAGATTAGAGCACGAGTCGTTGATCTCGGTGTTCCAGCTTCTCAGTTGGGACACGGTGATGCCGTTTTTCTGGGCAACAATATCGCACCCGTCGCCGGACTGAACCTTGTAGAAGCGGTTGCAGTTGGCGACAATACCAGGCATCTGAGGTGTGTTGGTTGGGGAGGGAGCAGTGGTTGTGGGAGTGGTGGCGGTCCG
>GL876969.1:1571885-1584375 GCA_000193285.1 Magnaporthiopsis poae ATCC 64411 | reverse complement strand
ATTACCCTAGATAAGAAAATCCATTGTATGTTCGGCAGGACTAAAGTAGTGCCCTGTAATCAATCTGACGTATGATTTCACCGGCGCTTTGCTAAAGTAATATTGACGGAGGTTACGCCCACCGGATCATATCGGAGATTAGCCAGACCTTCGAGATTCACCACACAGTCGTCGATCACTAGGTCCCGGGGACCCCGACGCAGATGTAGTAGCCAAGCCACAGGTTGGAACAAGAGTCGTTGATCTCGGTGTTCCAGCTTCTCAGTTGGGACACAGTGATACCGTTCTTCTGGGCCACAACATCGCACCCGTCACCGGACTGAACCTTGTAGAAGCGGTTGCAGTTGGCGACGATACCAGGCATCTGAGGTGTGTTGGTTGGGGAGGGAGCAGTGGTTGTGGGAGTGGTGGTCGGCCGCGTGGAGGTGCCCGACGTAGTTGTGGTCGACGAGGCGGTCGTAGTGGGTTGCGGATCGGGGGTCCATTCACCGATGACGCAATACGCCTTGCCCGTCTCGAGGGTAGGGCAAGACACACCGGGGTTGATCTTGGTGAACGCGTCGGCCGAGAGGCCCCAGCTGGCCGCCACGCTCTCGCAGGTGTCGCCACTCTGGGCCTGGATCTCGAAGTAGCACTGGACGCCACGGCGTCCGTGAGGCGCACCCGAGACCAGGCCGGAGCCCGAGATCAGCGCGCAGGCGAAAAGGGAAAGGCTTGACGAGAAGTGCATCTTGTCCCAAGGTTCAGCTGTTGTTAGCCCGATGTGGGATGAGGAGGCGGACTAGGAGCCGGAGGCTTAATGAGGGGAGAGCTCAAAGGCAGGTGACTGTCCTGCGGGAAGAGGAGACGTCTTGTTCTCTGTGAGAAATTCGAGGCCGACATCTTATCTAAAAGTCTGTCGAATGTCCTTTTGCGTCGAGTGGCAGACGGTAAGCTCTCCTGCTGGTGACGCGGAGTCGAGGTTCGTTCGTGACATCGACCGGCCGCAAGAGCTGACGTGAGCGAGGCTTCTGGACTCCAGCCCTGATGGGCATCACGAAGGAGGCCCCATCTCGGCCGGACGAGAGCACCTGCCCGATTCAAAAATATTGAGGCCATCGTCTTATTTCGCCGACCGGAAATGATGCCTTGTGATCTTCTCTTTTCTTTTTTCTTTGCAATCATCCAGGCCCGCAGATCCTTCGGCCGTTAGCCAACCAGAAGCTTTAATTTTTCGGTACTTTCGTATCCGCCTTATTTAATCCGGTACTAGCGCAAGTCGTTGTTACAAAACGGTACGCCGCAAATACTCCCACCTGCTCCCTTGCAAGTAGTACCTCGAGAGTTGCAGTAACAATAAGGCTGCGCGTTGCAAATTACTACTCGTTCTACGGCACTAGAGCCAACAGCGCCTTAGCCATGCAGGATTATGGCGTTTGCTCTGGGTATTGTCAATATTAATAAAGGTGTGGTCCCTGCAGGGTCCTTGCATACGGGCTATCCATCCCCGAGTTCTCCAAAAGAAAGCGAATGCTACGGCGAGTCCTACGCAGAAATAAATAGTGGATACAGCTGCCTGGCGGGTGCCACTAGTGTCCTCCCTGGTGCTTCCGGCTGGAGGCCAAGAGAAAAGGACAATGCAACGTCGCGTGAAGTTTTAAACCACGATGAGATGATGTGTGTGGTTGTTGGTAATATGCCAGCATCTTTTGCGTAGCAGAAGTGGGGCGGTGGGGACTGCCTCACTAGTTTGTGGCATGCAGGGCCCCCAGCCTGCCTGCGGTGTGACCACCAAGGGGAGGTGAGGCTCGGCTCACAGCCACGGATCTACCCACACCTCCTGGTAGTGCTAAATTGTCTACGTACCGTACCTAGGTACATACGCATTAGCCGCCAAGTGCCCAGCCGGATACGGCAGGTGGCCAGGGACCCCACGCTGTAACAGCCTAAAGGTTGTTTCCCGACTTCCGTCGATCCGCAAAACCGTGACTTTCTGACAGCGACTTTTTTTTTTGTACGTGTTCCCACCTCGATCCTTCCCCCGCCAGCAGCATCAGAAGCATCAGCCTCAACAGTGACAGCAGCAGCCCCAACACTATGGGCTGCACCCTCCGGGCCGTCTGGTCCCTCGTGGGCGCGGCAGCCTGCCTGGGCGCAATGGTCAACGCGGCCGGCATCTTGGATGTTGGCATCATCTTCCCCCGCAACAACGAAACATATGAACCGGCAGAAGAGTTCCCCATTGTTTGGGCGTTCCAAAATGCTCGCTTGGCCGAGCATCTTCAGCCTTCGCTAAAGTACCGGCTGGTCAATCTTTCCAACCCGGGGGCTGAGCACCTCGCCCTCGACAAGTTCCAACGCAACTTGAACTTGTCCGACTTTACCGACAAAGAAAGCGGGCTTGTCCTCTACTGGACCCATGTCAAACTCGACGGCGAGGGGCGCGTCGGAATGGGCTGGGAAGCTTCCTGGGCCGAATGCCAAAACATCTCGCTGAGAGACCTAGACGCCGGAACCCGTTTCTCCGTCAACAGGACCACCACCTTAATTGTCGACTTTGACCTCAAGAAAGGCGGCAAAAAGGCCGACCTTGTCGCCGCGACCGCCGCAAACGGCCAGGAATGCCCCGACCAGGGGTTCGCTCTTCGGGTGACGGACAAGACCAACGACGTCCGCGAGCGCCCGCAGTGGGCGAAACCGGAGGACAAATGCGCTGTGGTGGACTCTTCTCCCCCAACGCCGACCGCAAACCCTTGCCGGGTCAAACTCGACAAGGCCGCGGTTGAAAGCATGGAGGCCACGACGTTCAAGACCAAGTGCAGCGGGCCGTTGGACAAACCTGCAAACTGCCCCAAGAAAGACCACGCCGTTCGGCAATTTGCCGGTGTAGGCGTCGCGGCTCTTTCGGCTGCTGTCGGTGCCCTCTACTTCCTTTCCGCCTGACCGGGGGAAGGATGGCAACAACCCCATGTCACATTGACAGAGCCAGAGGATTTCTCTACCACGGTGCACCAACACCTCGGCTTCTCCTCCTGTAATCCCCCCGCCCCGGCTCCATCGCCAAGGCTGACCATTTTTTCTTCTTCGTCGCGTGCTTAATTTAGTCTGGTAGCAGAGGTGTTTAATTTCTACATTCCTTCATATATCGAGCCAGTTGAGCCTGCTACCTAATTAATGCCCATTTGCTCCTTTCAGCCTTGCCCCAACAAGGAGTTCCAAGGATATTGGCCCACTCCCCATGACATGCACCATATCCATGCGTGACCTCGGTCGTTCTGGACGAGGATCCTCGTGCTGACCACCCCAAGCATCTGCAAGGTCCTTATTATTGGTGTTGGTCATTTCCGCTGGCTCTTGGCGTATTGGCGCCTTCCTCACAGCCGGTCCACCATCTTTCGCCGCTGACGGCGAACTATCACGACGGTCGTCGGGGTCCCTACTTAACTCGCGTGCGGCTGCTTTCCCTTCCGCAATGTTGTTACTAGGAATCACGCAACGCCCTCGCGCGGTCGTGAACTCTCCGGCCTCTCCATTGTTAAGATTGTAGTACTCCTTTAATGTATGATTTCCTCCATTTTCAGATCTACCAGATTCTACCAGCACGTCTATTTTAATTACCATCGCCATGGTGATGTCACCCTGGCTCGCGGTGGCACTTGCCGCCGTTGGCCTCCCAGGGGCTCTCGGGTTCGTGGATTTCTGTCCCGCGCGCTGCATCGACGCTGGCCCAAACACGGGGAATTGGTCTGTCTACCCCAACTTCAACCGCATCAAGAGATGCCAGGAAACCATGCTCTACAGCTTTTCTATGTACGATCTGGTCGACGAGCCGGACACTACTCATCGCATCGCCGCCTGCTCCTCCTTCGGAACTGATTTTGTCAACATGGAACCCGAATCGTCGGTCTCCCGGGTTGCCACGTCGGCTAAATCTGCCGATGTCAACTTCGAGCTGGGCTGGTGGCATGAGGGCGCTGGTCTCGCCAAGCCTGCCATCCGCTCGCTTACACAGCATATGCGGGAATACATTGGCAATGGCCACGGACCATCTTCAGATCGGCCCTTCATTCTGTACGGCCGTTCCGCACAAGCCACCATTGGCGTCTACATTGGCCAAGGTCTGCTGAACCAAGCCATCAGCGACTCGGCCCTTCGGACCTTCCAGGATAATCTTGACACTTTCGATGTCTCGACGCCTAGCCTTGCAATGCAGCTCTGCGGCGCCGGCTACGACGGCACCCAGACCTTTGGCATCATGGTTACAAGCAATGCCACCTTCAGCCCCGTCCAAAAGGCCTTGCAATCCTGGGCCAATGCGACATGCCTCAAGTTCCTCGAGTCCAAGGAATTTCCTGGCCGGGCTACATTCACCCTGCCTCTTGTCAACACCACCTCGCTCAACTCCACCACCACCACCACCACCAACTCCACCGTCCGCGCTCGTGGCAGCTTCATGCAGAGCCGTCGTGTTGCACTGCAAGATAATGCTGTTTCACCAGTGGGCGGTGGGCATTTGCTCCAAAAGCGAGCCGACTGCAGAACCATCCAGGTAAACCCAGGAAACGGCTGCGCAGATCTGGCCGTTAGGTGTGGCATTTCGGGCGCCGACTTTACCAAGTACAACCCCAACATCTGCGCCACGCTCAAGCCAAAGCAGCACGTGTGCTGCTCCGAGGGCGATCTCCCCGACTTTAGCCCCAAGCCCCAGCCCAACGGGGACTGCTTCGCGTACACGGTCGCTGGGGGTGACAGTTGCGACAGCATCGCAGCCGAGTTCTCGTTGACTAGAGAGAAGCTTGAAGAATTCAACAAGAAGACGTGGGGGTTCGCTGGGTGTCAGCCGCTCTTCGAGCACGCCATCATCTGCCTGAGCAAGGGCAACCCCCCTTTCCCTGCGCCCATTGCCAATGCGAAGTGCGGTCCCCAGAAGCCGGGGTCCAAACCACCAACGGATGGATCCAACATCGCCAATCTCAACCTGTGCCCCTTGAACGCTTGCTGCAACATTTGGGGCCAGTGCGGAATCACCACGGACTTTTGTATCGACACCAACACTGGTGCGCCGGGCACAGCCAAACCCGGCACCTACGGCTGCATTTCCAACTGCGGCGTCGACGTTGTCAAGGGTACCGGTAACGGCGCCATCAAGCTGGCTTACTTCCAAGGCTACGGCATGGGCCGCCCGTGTCTGTACCAGGACGCGCTCCAAATCGACACCTCCACATACAGCCACGTGCATTTTGGGTTCGGAACCTTGACGCCGTCGTACGAGCCCCTGGTGGGCGACCTGCTCTCTTCGTACCAGTTTGGCGAGTTTAAGCGAATTCGAAACGCCAAAAGGATCCTGTCCTTTGGTGGCTGGGCCTTTTCGAATGACCTCGCGACCTATAGGATCTTCCGCGAGGGTGTCAAGCCGGCCAACCGGCTAACGATGGCCAGGAATATCGCCGACTTTATCATCAAGCACGGCCTCGACGGTGTCGATATCGACTGGGAGTACCCCGGCGCGCCGGACCTCCCTAACCCGAGCGACCCCGGCACGGCTGAGGATGGGCCCAACTACCAGGCCTTTCTCGCCGTGCTTAAAAACTTTCTCCCCGGAAAAACGGTTGCCATTGCCGCACCCGCCTCGTATTGGTATTTAAAGCAGTTTCCGATCAAGGAGATCAGCAGGATTGTCGATTACATCGTTTACATGACGTACGACCTCCATGGCCAGTGGGATGCCCATAACGAATATTCGCAGGAAAACTGCCCCACGGGCAACTGCCTTCGCAGCCAGGTCAATCTCACCGAGACCAGGCAGGCGCTTGCCATGATCACCAAGGCGGGAGTCCCCGGCGACAAGATCGTCGTCGGCGTCACCAGCTACGGTCGGTCTTTCAACATGGCCCAGCCGGGTTGCTGGGGCCCCAGTTGCACATTTACCGGCGGTCGCGAACAGTCCGACGCGACGCCGGGGAGGTGCACTGGAACGGGCGGGTACCTAGCTGACGCCGAGATCAACGAGATCATCGGCGGCGACCCGGGCCGCGTCACGACACGCTTCCTGGACTCTAGCAGCCACAGCGACATCCTCGTCTACGATAATAACCAGTGGGTCGGCTACATGAGCGAGAGCACCAAAGCTACACGTACACGCCTATATGCGAGCTTGGGCATGGCGGGCACCACCGACTGGGCTAGCGACCTGCAGAAATTCCACGACCCCCCCAAGCCCGCCAAGAGCTGGGCCTCCTTTATCACGCTGGCGAGAGCCGGCGGCGATCCCAAGGAGAGCGACTTGAAGCTCGGCAAATGGAGAGAGTTCAAGTGCACGGCCCCCGAGATCGAGGACCCAACAGGCTACACCGCCAAAGCGCGCTGGGAGGCCCTGGATGCGAAAAGCGCCTGGCAAGAGATCGTAGAAAACTGGAAAAACCTGCACCAGGACCAAAAAAAGAGTTTTGACGAGTCAATCCAGGCCACGCTCCATACTCCTTTCAGGGGCTGCGGAAATCTCGGAGGCAAAGACGACGTGTGCGACGGTGAAACCAGGTGCGAGAGAAGCGCCGACGGAACGAAATCTGGAGCGGCGGCGGAGCTCATCGAGGAGTCGCTAACCGCGATCCACAAGACGTACCACTCCTACTACGATGGCATCGTCGACATGATGGCAACCACCCAGACGACTATCAGGCGTATGGAGGAGGTGTTTGCGCCGGTCCCCGAGCCCCAGACCAACATGTGGCTCAACGTCATGATCGACCTAATCACGATTGGTGCCCTGGGAAGCGCCGCGCCGTTTTTCAACACCGTCCTGAAGACTCTCCCGGGCATGATCAAGGGCAGCACGTTTGACAACACAAAGGACACGGCTCTGATGATGATTGGACAGGGCACGTCGCTTGCAAAAGATCTGCTCCAAAGTCCCGAGAAAGACAAGTGGGACGCGAAAGCCCAGAAGACCTTCTCTGACTATGCAGCCCAGATCATGCTGGGATGGCAGTACAGCGCAAGCCTGGCCTTGAATCAGCTCTTCAGCGGGACTCCCGAAGCTATCGACCGCCTGACGAGCCTCCTCGCCGACGGCAAGTTTGCCAGAGGCAAGTGGGAAGGGACCGGCGACCGGCCAACGGCGCCCGGGGCCGTCGAGATACAAAAGATCGCCCGCAAAGCCTTTTTCGGGTTCGCCATCCCGGGCCTCTGGCGTCGCTCCTCAGCGTACGCCTTCGTCCTCCAGTCGGGCGAAGGCTGCAGCGGCAACCCGGCCAGCAAGTACGTCAGCGACAGTACGGCCGAGGCCACAAAGGTCTGCGTCAACGACAAGCTCTACTACCTCGTCTACCCGGAAGGCCCGGCTCGCGACTGCGCCGAGGGCGGCTGCATTGACAGCAAGTTCCAGGCGCCCAAGGGGCTGGACTCGCTCAAGCAAAACGACTTTGGCGGGGTCACGACCGATGACATCGTCAGGGGCGCCCTGGCCACGTGGGAGTTCAACGGCCGGGAGAACAAGGCGGTCAACATCACGGAGCTGGCGGGGCGGCAGGAGGTGCGGGGCGGCCTGGTCGAGCTCAATGTCAACACCCCGGGGGTCGTGCAGCTGCCCGTCTGCAGCGGCGACCGGGCGTTCCAGTCCTGGGACAAGGCCGCCTCGGGCGGCTCGCCCTTTTACCCGTGCGACGCGCAGCCCGGCCGGGACCACTGCAGAGCCTCGACGTTTGAGAACCGGGGCAGCGGCGCCTCGCCGCTCGTCTCGGACTGCCAGCAGATCATCCGCAACATCGAGGGCGACCCGACCACCGAGTTCACGCACCGCATCACGGGCCACCGCGAGATCCTCAAGCACGGCTCCTGCCGCTTCGGCATCGAGCGCACCGGCGGCACCGGCGGCGCCGTCGAGTTCATGGTCGGCGGCCAGGACGTCATCGACGTCATCAACGACTCCATTAAAATGTTTGGCGGCGGCGGCAGGGTCGGCGCCAAGGGCGTCATGAGCTGCACGGGCACGACGGTAGGGACCAGGGTCGATGTCGAGTGGGGAATATACTAAAGCGTAGGAGGCGAGATCCCGTTGCGGTCGCGTGCACCGGACCACGCAATTCAACTAAAAAAATAAAAACCACTTAGCCTGGGACAAACCCTGAACATTTGAATTGTGACAGTAGGACAGGGAATAGGAAAGGAAAGGAAATAGGAAAGGAAAGGAAATAGGAAAGGAAAGGAAATAGGAAAGGAAAAGAAAATAAAGGAAAGGAAATAGGAAAAGAAGGTAAATACGTCTAGGTAGATCATAATGTGTACTATTTGATAAATATTAATAACATGGGCACAGCCTGACGTTATTCCTGTTGGCCCGGGTAGAGTCCCCTGTGGATGTATGTAAACAGCATCAAGACAACATCCAACACCGGGTCAAGCACTTCTTCAACCCCATCAGGGCAAACCTCGCACTTTGCGGACCAGGGCGAACGGGGACGGCATCCTCAACACCCCCGTCATCGACAAACTGGGAGGAGCGCGAAATCCAACGCGCACACGGCGCCGCTGCGATCGCGCCGGCGCTACGTCTGGTCCGGCTCGTGTTTTCAAGCTGCAGCTGGCTGTCGAGCATCTGACCCTGTCGCGGGCCGAAGCCGCTTCCGGCTCATGTTTCCACGCCGCCGACACCGAGAAGCAGGTGGAGCACCTGGCCTAGACCATCTGCGACTGGGCCGACGAGGTGGCGGAGATCGAGGCGGGCGGTGCCAGGAACAATAAGCAGATCCCGAGGGTCGCGCTGCAAGTCAATGGCTTGATGGCCGCGCATGCACCAGACTAATATCCACAAACCCCCACCCTTCGAATCGCATCCAAGTCCCGACAAATGAACAACTTGCGTCTTTTGGCTAAGTCCTTTTCTTGAAACCGCGGGATTAGCCGGCTGTATTGAATGGCTACATGAAGGCCCTCGACGTTCCGAGCTGCTCTTTATCGGCTGCTATTACCCGGTCCGTCTGAATATGTCGGCAGCCACAAAAAGCGGCCCGGCCCCGATATATAAGTTCTAGGTCTTGGCCTTCTTGGCCACCGCCATGCCGCTTGCATCATGCTGTGCAAAGACTAGTTGAAAGTTCTTTACCCTAGACAGCCATGATGCAGCTCTTCTCCGTAGCAACAGCTCTCCTGGGCGTTAGTAGGTTATTCTTTTTTTTTTTCTTAAAAAAAACATAAACCAGTTTTAGCTCCCCAAAAGACACCCGCCTGACATGCCATCCAGGAACGACGCAACAAATCAGCCCCAATGCCGCGGCCGCAGACCCCCTCCCCTTCCCGAGCAGCTGCTCCGGCGTGTCGCAGCCCCGGTTCCCCTTCACGCTGGCTTCGGGCTGGCAGGCGACCAAGATTGCGGGCGGGTCTGGGATGCGGCTGCCACGGACCATCGTGTTCGACCCGCTGGGCAACATGCTGGTACTGCAGCAGACGACGGGTGTGTCGGTGCACACCTTCGGCGCCGACGGCTGCGTCAACAGCAGCCGGACCATCCTGTCCAACCGCGCCCTCAACCACGGGCTCGCGCTCACGCCCAACGGCCGGACGCTGTACGCGTCGGGCGAGACGACCGTGTACAGCTGGGGTTACGACCCGCAGAGCCGGGCCGTCGTCGAGGGGTCGCAAAAGACGGTGGTGGCGCGCATGAGCAACGGCATACACTCGACGCGCACGCTCAAGCTGAGCCCCAAAAACCCGGACCTGCTGCTCGTGTCGGTCGGGTCCAACAGCAACTTTGACTACGCCACGAGCAGCGCATCCTCGGGGAGGTCGCTCGTCAGGGTCTTTGACATGACCAAGGTGCCCAGCGGCGGCTACATGTTCAACACGGGCGGACACCTGCTCGGCTACGGCATGCGCAACGAGGTCGGCTTGGCCTTTGACCCGGACGGTCACGTCTGGGGCGTCGAGAACAGCGCCGACGACTTTAAGCGCACCGCCAACGGCCGGTCGGTTGATATCCACAAGGACAACCCGGCGGAGGAGCTGAACTACCGTGAGTACCTACCTACCTACTTACCTACCTTGTGCTGTTATGTGAAAATCCACAGACTGACGATCAAGATGGATGATTACTTACCGCAGTCGGCGACCCGTCCGTACCCAACAACAACTGGTACGGCTACCCGACCTGCTTCACGGCCTGGGACGCATCCACCATCCAGGGAGGCACCGGCCTCAAGACGGGTTCCCAGTTCGTCGACGGATCCAACAGCAGCGTCACCGACGCCAGCTGCGCCGCCCGCGCCACGCCCCCGCGCCTGTCCTTCCCCGCCCACAGCGCCCCGATCGACGCCGTGTTTGACGCCGCCGGCACGAGCCTGTACGTCACCTTCCACGGCTCCTGGGACCGCCAGCCCGCGACCGGCTACAAGCTCGTCGAGGTGCCGTTTAAGAAGGCGACGAGCAGCGGGGGCGCTGGGTTCGAGCCGGTCGCGGCTGCCGACAGCAAGACGGGCTTCTCGGACGTCATTGCGGCGCGCGACCCCGGTGGGTGCCAGTCGATAACCCTGACGAGGAGCAGCTGTTGGCGACCAAGCGGAGTGGCGTGGGACCCTGCCGGGACGCGCCTGTTCCTGGCCAGCGACAATGAGGCCGAGGGCGAGATCTTTGTGCTGCGGAAGAATTAGACCGGTCGCTGGCGACGTTTTGGTAAACGATGTGGTGTGGTAGTCTTTATGCTCCTAGGTGGCGTGGGGAGGGGATGTATCCTATCAGAGGGCCTGTACCGGTCCGTAGCCCATCTCTATTAGCATACCAGGGTGTGGTGAATGCATGTCGGCACCCTCGTATGTACCTAGCTAGGTAACCTATCTTACCTGCCAGCCTGCTTAGGTACCTATCTACCATGTATGCGACCATACATCTCGAAGATGGTGCGGGTCCGCACAGCGACTTGCAGCCAGCGCGGGAAGAGAGTGCGTGATTGGCACGGCCCCTTTCCACACATCGACCCTTTCTTCCCATCGTGACTGGCTCGCCCTGCTGTGGGATATGCGCGAGAAGCCTTGGGTCTCCCCACATGATGTTCCGCGGCATTTGGCCCCTCGTTCCCTCCCTCCTTCCTTCCAGATCGTCGCATGCTCTCGAGCGAGGTTGACGATCCTGCAGGGGGCGATCTCAGAAAGCAAGGCAAATAAAGCAACGTTCTTTTGCCCATAGTGGCATGTTGCATGGCGCAGCCGCCGATTTGATAATGGATGCAAATCAATCGCGGCTGAGGGCACAACTCGGGCAGGATGGCAAGACGGGGTCGGCCGAATCCATTTCGGCCAACGGTGTTCCCGTTCGGCCAAGACAAAATAGTCTCGCCTACAAAGGTCTGCCGCTCGACAGTAAGACCTTCCGCCTTATCCAGATTGAGCCTTCAGCTCAGCTGGAGGATCGAATCAGCTGCTGCCTCTCAGTCGTTCCTTTCGGCGCGCGGCCCAAGTACCAAGCCCTCAGCTACGTCTGGGGCAAGGCCACGGCCAGCGAGACCATCGACGTGAACGGCATCGCGTTTCAGGTCGGCGCCAACCTCCTCGGGGCTCTGCGGTTCCTGAGATTTATGCAGAAAGATCCTGTTTCTAACAAGGACGGATTTTGGATCGACGCCATCTGCATCAACCAGAGCGATGTCGACGAGAAGAACACGCAGCTAGGCCTCATGGAGCACATATACTCCAGGGCAAGATCTGTGCTCGTGTGGCTGGGCGAAATCCCCCAACGAACGGGAATCTTCATCACCGCCGAGGAGAGAGCCATGTTTCTCGAAAATCCTTACTGGGATAGGTTGTGGATTCTCCAAGAGTTGGGACGTGCGCAGCGCATATTCGTCTGCTTGCCTCCTGCGACCATTGCTTGGGGCCGCTTTTTGGCTCTCCTCCGCCACAGGTTTAGTTTCGGCGACAGCAACGAAGGACGGCCCTTCATGCTCGATTGCTGCATAGTACGATCAAGGTTCGCCTCCCTCGAGCGGCTGCTCTGCGACCACATCAACGCCAAATGCTCAAATCCCTTGGATAAGATTTACGGCCTGCTTGGCCTCGCCTCGGATGGGGCAGGATTCCCCGTCGACTACCGGAAGAGTCGGTTCGAGGTGTGGAGAGACACAATCAGCTTCATCAACGAGACCGTCACGACGGACTTGACGGCGATGGCAAGGCTGACCAAAGAGCTGCTAACTCGTCACGACCTGGTCGATCCCCAGGCGCATCAGCCAGAGGAGTTCAGGCGGCCCACCCCTCGAGAGAAAGACAGCAAGCCCAAGGCGGACGCACCGGCGTCGGCAACGCGGGGCTTGGCCCTTACAGTGGCTATCATGGGCATCGTCGGCGAGGTGGGCCCCCAGCTCGGCGAATGCATTGACGAGCCGCTCCAGTGGCGCGACTGGAACCACCAGGTGCAGAAGTCGTTCGACAACCCGACAGACAAGGACGAGGCGCTGCGCGCAAACGATAAGCTCCTCACGGCGCTCCTGGAGCTGGACGACGCTCAGACGTCCAGCCTCTGCTCGAGC
>GL876969.1:1535129-1553604 GCA_000193285.1 Magnaporthiopsis poae ATCC 64411 | reverse complement strand
AGGCCTATGCCAGCGCCCACGTCGCTGACGGTGGGCGCGCGCTCATACAACGCGAACGACACGCCACGGGTCTGCAGGCCCAGGGCCAGGGAGACTCCGGCAACGCCGCCGCCTATGATGGCGACGTGGAGCCTGCCATCATCCGGGGCAGCCTCGGCGGCCGTCATCTGTCGCACAGAGTCAATAAGTGATAGGTTTGTGTGGCTTCTGTTTCGTGCCACTCCAGGCAATTCGCCTCCAAAATTCGGAGCCTACTAGTGCGTCTGGTGTCTCCTTAGCGTGCTGTAGGCAGGTCGGTGGGGGAAGTTTGGGGAGGCTTCTCGGTGTCGTGCCCTGGAAAACCTGGAAGGGACTTTCGTGTTTTTATGGTTTCCCTTCCAGCTGGTTGACAGCCACATCCGACCAGTGATAGGCCATGAGGGGAACTTTTACCTGGGGCAGGCCTATATCACCAACCAAGTCACCGGGGACCCCCACCCTGTCACTCCGGATCTCAAGGATGTGGATGTCCGGATAGTGGTGCTGACATACCCACCATGACACCGAGGTGATTTGTAAGGGGCCACGAGGAAGCCACGGTCTGCGTTATATAGTATTGTCTGCTGGATAAGTCGAGGCGAAAAAACGGACATGTAAAATGAAGCAGGCGACTACGAGATCCAAGAAAAAAAAAATCCACCAGGGAGCGCCCCGGAAGGGAAGGGATATTATACTCCCGACAAACAAAGAAACGCCTTGATACAAAACGAATCCACACGGCAGCGGGTAGACAGCATCGATAAATACCTTGGAGGGGTCACGACAAACAACCTCCCTGTCGATACTACATGACGATACAGCACGAGTTCTGCTTCTTTGCTTGTGCTGCAGCGGGCGTGGCACACCATCGAGTCAGCGTCCCAGTCGTTTCTTCCGAGCAGACAAATCAAACACGAAAACGACAAAGAAAGTGGAGGCTTACTATAGAACATCTTGCTCTGGGCGCTCAGGCCGTCGCTCTTGGCGACGAGGTCGTCGATCTTCTCGCCGCGCTGGAGGACCGACTCGATGGTCTTGTGCAACACAATCTTGGTCTCGTCGAGCTCCTTCTGGATCTTGAGGATGCTGTCGGCCTCGTGGGGGTCTTGGTACTTGATAATGTACTCCTGCAACTCCGGGAACGGCAGCGTCACGTCGCCCGTGGCCCAAGCGGACCGCGGGTGCTTTGTCAGGAACTCGTCCACTACCTTGGACAACAGCTGGTGCGCCACCAGCGCCGGGTACGCATGGTCCGAGATGATGATGCCGCAGACGCCTTCGGTGCGTCCGTAGGCGTGGAACGTGTACTCTGTTGTATGGGAAGGGCCCGGTTAGTACATCCCCGACTGGTTCGCCATGCTGCTCTCTCTCGCCTGGGTGGGCTAAAGGTACCATTTTCCTCGACGTCTTGTCGTTGTCCGGGCTGTAACACAGTTCAGTGTCAGAAAGAAGCTTCCGTTCCCCAAGCCACGAACCGGGGATGTGCGGCGTACCTTGGTCCGCTCGGCAACCGTCTTGGAGGTGAAGGTCATGAACTCGCCATAGCTAGAGGGGAAGTCGGGCGCAGTCGGGAGTCAGCGGTATTCAGGGCAAGCGGAAGCCATCTTGTTCGATACATCGCCGCCGTTTCTAGCCCCTCCTCCTAGGTATGCCAGTGTCCTCTCAAATCTACGGGCGGAGGCAGCGGCGGCGGCGGCGGCGGGTTCGCGGGTCATGAAAGACGTACTTGGAGCGAGTGAAGCGAGAGTACGAACTCAGCTCCTTCTCGGCGACGAGCTCGTGCGCCGGCTTGGTCTCGTTGCGGAAGATCTAGAATGGACGACAGCGTTTGTCGGTGCGCGTTAGCCCTGCCGTCGGCCCGCTCCCCTGCATGCTCCCAACGGCTTCCCTCCTCTTTGCTTGCGCGTGTCTCGGGCGCAAAAGGCTCGCATTGCTTTGGTGGGCAATCAACGTACTCCGATGTAGTGCAGCTTCATGGTGGCGGCGGGATGGGGATGTGGGTGTTTGCTTCAGCGGCGGTCGGGATCGCTCGACCGCTCTTCGTCGGTTTTGTCGGTGCGGGGATCGTTTTGGCCGTTTTTGACGGGTCGGATGGAGCGGGTTCGGTGCGCAGCGGTACAGGGCAGGAGTTGTCAATGGGCTTTCAGACTGGGAGAGATGGGTGATGTGGCCGTCAATCAAGAAGCGAAAGGTCGACGTCGTCCTTGTTCGGGCTTTGCCTCGGCGCGTTCGGTGGCTTGAGGCGGCTTGGCCTCAATGCCTGCTACCGCGTCACATGGATACAGTAGATGCCCCGCTCCACGATCATTGAATGGCTCATTCTGATGGGGTAGTGGGTTTGGCCGCTATACCTGCTCATAGTTCAGGGCTTCCGTCCACTATTCACTCCCTATTTCCGGCGTGACTCTTTCGCTCAGCCGCCCAATGTGGGTCGGTTTCAACTCAATTCATGCTCAATTCTACAGGCATCAAATCTCAGCGTTTGATGAGTGAGATTCCTGGACCTGAGGCTCATCAAAGATATATCAGGTTGTTCCATCCCGGACTGGCAAACTCTTTTGCATAACAGTACAGATAGCTTACTCAACACATCGACAATTCGGTTAGGTACCTGCACATCGGGAGGAGAAACACACAAATGTTAGCCAAGGCCACTGCCGAGTCCATCGCCCAATGGCGGGCTCAAGTCACCGCCATGAAGGCCGCCATCGCGGCCCTGGACTTGCCCCCCAGGAGCGGCAGCGGGGACGGCGACTATGACGACGATGGCGACGACGAGTTTGGCTCCTCGACCAGCCCCAGAGCTTCAGGTCACGATATCTGGGATTTCATTTCAGATGATGAGCTGGATGAGATCGACTTCGACGATGAGCCCGACTTTGGCGGTGGTGCCTCCGACTCTCCGTACAGCGCTCAGTGGCTAGCCTATCGATGCGACCAGGTCGCCTCAAAACGAGCTGGTCTCCTCTCGGGCCCGCTTCAGGATCAGATTCTAGTCCTCCTGAGGTCTAGCCGATCCGAGGAAGAGCTACAGCCTCCCTTGACGGATCTGCTAGGCTTTGACGACTTGGATTTCGTTATCGACCTCATCTCCAACCGCGATGCCGTCCTGGCTGGAAACGAGCCGGAGCCTGACGGGGCTCTCATGGGACCAGGGGGCTCCCGCTTACTCAACAAGGCACAGAGGGAAGAAGCGCTCCGGCGGCAGGACTTCAAGCATAAAAACGCCACCCTAGCGGCGGCCGGCTTCAAGGAGCCCCAATATCCTCACGTTTACCGGGCCTTCAACCCTGGCAACTCCCTGAGCCACGCTGGAAAGCGGTATGCCTTACCATTGGGCAGCGAGCGACTTGAGTTTCCTAAATATGAGGAGTACTTCATCCCCGCGGGCAAGCCCGGAACCCTTTGGCCCGGACATACGCTGGTCCCGATCACGGAGATGGACGGCCTCTGTCAGAGGACGTTTCGGGGCTACAAAACGCTGAACCGCATGCAGAGTCTGGTGTACCCCATCGCCTACAAGACAAGCGAGAACATGCTGGTCTGCGCGCCCACCGGTGCGGGAAAGACTGACGCTGCCATGCTCGCCATATTGCACACCATCAGTCAATACGTGACACCAAACCCCCTGGAGAACACGACGACCACCGAGTTCGCCGTCCAGGCCGAGGACTTCAAGATCGTGTACGTGGCACCCATGAAGGCCCTGGCGGCCGAGATCACGGAAAAGCTGGGCAAGCGGCTCGCCTGGCTTGGTATCCGCTGCCGCGAGTACACGGGAGACATGCACCTCACCAAGGCCGAGATTGTGCAGACCCAGATCATCGTCACTACGCCAGAAAAGTGGGACGTGGTGACGCGCAAGGGCACTGGCGACACCGAGCTTGTGCAAAAGGTGCGCCTGCTCATCATCGACGAGGTGCACATGCTCCACGACGAGCGCGGTGCAGTGCTCGAATCGTTAGTGGCCAGAACCGAGCGCCAGGTGGAGAGCACCCAGTCCCTGATCCGCATCGTCGGGCTCAGCGCCACGCTGCCCAACTTTATCGACGTTGCCGACTTCCTCAAGGTCAACCGCTACCAGGGGCTGTTCTACTTTGATGCCTCCTTCCGCCCCGTGCCACTAGAACAGCACTTTATCGGAGTCAAGGGAAAGGCAGGTTCAAAGCTGTCTAGGGAGAACCTCGACGAGGTTGCCTTCGACAAGGTGAGGGAAATGCTCGAGCGGGACCACCAGGTCATGGTGTTTGTGCATTCACGGCGAGATACCATGCAGAGCGCCAAAATGCTCTATGAGAAGGCCGTCGACCAGGTCTGCGTCGACCTTTTCGACCCTAGCAACCACCCAAAGTACGACAACGCGGTCCGGGACATGAAGAGCTGTAAGGCGAGGGAGCTTCGGGACCTGCTCCCCAAGGGCCTTGGAATCCACCATGCCGGCATGTCACGCTCGGATCGGAACCTAATGGAGCGTCTTTTTGCCGAGGGTGTCCTTAAAGTCCTCTGCTGTACCGCAACTCTTGCCTGGGGTGTCAATCTGCCGGCCGCGGCCGTCGTCATCAAGGGCACGCAGGTCTACAGCGCGCAGGAAGGAAAATTTGTCGACTTGGGCATCCTCGACGTCCTCCAGATTTTCGGTCGTGCTGGCCGCCCGCAGTTCGAGGACACGGGCATCGGCATGATCTGCACCACGGCAGACAAGCTACCTCATTATCTCACCGCCGTCACGGACCAGCTGCCGATCGAGTCCAGATTCTCCTCGAAGCTGGTCGACAACCTCAACGCCGAGATCTCTTTGGGAACCGTCACTTCCATATCAGAGGCGGTGCAATGGATCGGCTACTCGTACCTTTTTGTGCGCATGCGCAAGAATCCCATGGCCTATGGCATCGGCTGGGCCGAGTTCGAGCAGGACCCCGAGCTCGTGCAGAGACGGCGAGACCTAGCCATCCAAGCGGCGCGGACGCTCCAGAAGAACCAGATGGTTATCTTCAACGAGACAACCGAAGAACTCCGCAGCAAGGATATCGGCCGCATCGCTAGCCAGTTCTATATCTTGCATTCCAGCATCGAGATATTCAACAAGATGATGGCGCCTCATGCGACCGAGGCCGACATCCTCAAAATGATCTCGATGAGCGGCGAGTTTGACAACATCCAGTCGCGGGACAGCGAGGCCAAGGAGCTCACGCGCATGAGGGAGGACCGCCGTGTCGTGCCATGTGATGTGGGCGAGGGCATCGACACTCCCCAAGCCAAGACGAACATTCTGCTGCAGGCCTACATCTCCAAGACGCAGCCCGAGGACTTTGCTCTGACTAACGACCTGAACTATGTGGCCCAGCAGGCCGGACGCATCTGCCGGGCCCTGTTCATGATCGCGCTCAACCGCCGCTGGGGCCACCAGTGCCTGGTGCTGCTCACGCTGGCAAAGTCCATCGAGAAGCGCGTGTGGCCTTTCCAGCATCCGCTGCACCAGTTCGAGCTCCCCAAGCCGATTCTGAACCAGCTAGACGCCAAGGAATTGCTGACGATCGGTGCTCTGCGCGACATGGAGCCGGCCGAGATCGGGGCCGTCGTCCACAACCACGGCGCGGGCACCAAGGTGGCCAACATCCTCAGCCACTTCCCCACCATCAGCGTCGAGGCCGACATCGCGCCGCTGAACCGCGACGTGCTGCGCATCCGGCTCTACCTCTACCCCGACTTCCGCTGGAGCGACCGCATCCACGGCACGTCCGAGTCCTTCTACGTCTGGGTCGAGAACTCGGAGACGTCGCAGATCTACCACCACGAGTTCTTCATCCTCAGCCGCCGCAGGCTGCACGACGATCACGAGCTCAACTTCACCATCCCGCTCGCGGACCCGCTGCCGACGCAGATCTACGTGCGCGCCGTGTCAGACCGCTGGCTGGGCGCCGAGACGGTCACGCCCGTGTCGTTCCAGCACCTCATCCGGCCCGACACCGAGAGCGTCTACACGGACCTGCTGGACCTGCAGCCGCTACCCATCGCGGCGCTCAAGAACCCGGCGCTCGAGGAGGTCTACGCCCAGCGCTTCCAGTACTTCAACCCTATGCAGACCCAGATCTTCCACACCCTGTACCACACCCCGGCCAACGTGCTGCTGGGCTCGCCCACGGGCAGCGGCAAGACGGTGGCGGCCGAGCTGGCCATGTGGTGGGCCTTCCGCGAGCGGCCGGGGTCCAAGGTCGTCTACATCGCGCCCATGAAGGCGCTGGTGCGTGAGCGCGTCAAGGACTGGGGCGGCCGCCTAGCGCGCCCCATGGGCCTGAGGCTCGTGGAGCTGACAGGCGACAACACGCCCGACACGCGCACCATCAAGGACGCCGACGTCATCATCACGACGCCCGAGAAGTGGGATGGCATCTCGCGCAGCTGGCAGACGAGGGGCTACGTGCGGCAGGTCAGCCTCGTCATCATCGACGAGATCCACCTGCTGGCCGGCGACCGCGGGCCCATCCTCGAGATCATCGTGTCGCGCATGAACTACATCGCCGCCTCGACCAAGAGCTCGGTGCGGCTGCTGGGCATGTCGACGGCCTGCGCCAACGCCACGGACCTGGGCAACTGGCTCGGCGTCAAGGAGGGCCTCTTCAACTTCCGCCACTCGGTCCGCCCCGTCCCGCTCGAGCTCTACATCGACGGCTTCCCCGAGGTCCGCGGCTTCTGCCCGCTGATGCAGTCCATGAACCGCCCGACCTTCTTGGCCGTCAAGAACCACAGCCCGGACAAGCCCGTCATCGTTTTTGTGCCGTCGCGCCGCCAGACTCGCCTGACGGCAAAGGACTTGATCAACCTGTGCGGCATGGAGGACAACCCCAGGCGCTTCCTCAACATGGACGAGGACGACCTGCAGCTCAACCTGGCGCGCGTCAAGGACGAGGCGCTCAAGGAGGCCATCAGCTTCGGCATCGGCCTGCACCACGCCGGCCTGGTCGAGTCGGACCGGCAGCTGGCCGAGGAGCTGTTCCTCAACAACAAGATCCAGATCCTCGTCGCCACCAGCACGCTGGCCTGGGGCGTCAACCTGCCCGCGCACCTGGTCGTCGTCAAGGGCACGCAGTTCTACGACGCCAAGATCGAGGGCTACCGCGACATGGACCTGACCGACGTGCTGCAGATGCTGGGGAGGGCCGGCCGACCCCAGTTCGACAACTCGGGTGTGGCCCGCATCTTCACGCAGGACTCCAAAAAGGACTTTTACAAGCACTTTCTGCACACGGGCTTCCCCGTCGAGAGCTCGCTGCACACGGTGCTGGACAACCACCTGGGCGCCGAGGTGTCGGCCGAGACTATTGTGACCAAGCAGGACGCGCTCGACTACCTGACGTGGACCTTCTTCTTCCGCCGGCTGCACAAGAACCCGTCCTACTACGGGCTCCAGATCGCGGCCGAGGACCAGACCAGCATCGCGGCGCAGGAGGCGGCAAACGACTTTATGATATCCATGGTCGACAAGTCGCTTGCCGAGCTGGCCGAGTCGCAATGCGTCGAGGTGTACCCCAACGGCGACGTCGACCCGACGCCGCTGGGCAAGATCATGAGCTACTACTACCTGTCGCACAAGACCATCCGGCACCTCGCCCGCCAAGCCCGCGCGGGCGCCAGCTTCGCCGACGCGCCCTCGTGGATGTGCCGGGCGACAGAGTACGACGAGCTTCCCGTGCGGCACAACGAGGACCTCATCAACGCTGAGCTCTCACGCGCGCTCCCAATCCCGGCCGACGACGCCGCCTTTGACGGGCTACCCATGTGGGACCCGCACGTCAAGGCCTTCCTGCTGCTGCAGGCCCACATGTCGCGGGTAGGCCTGCCCATCACCGACTATGTGGGCGACCAGACCAGCGTTCTGGATCAGTCCATCCGTATCATCCAGGCCTCAATCGACGTGCTCACCGAGCTGGGCTACCTGTCGAGCTGTCTCGAGATGATCAAGCTGTTGCAGTGCGTCAAGTCGGCGCGTTGGCCCACGGACCCTCCGCTGTCCATCCTGCCGGGCGTCAGCCCAGAGGCCTTGAGCATCAGTAGTGGGAGCAGCAGGAAGGGCAAGGGGAAGAATGTTCCCGAGGGCGGCCACGCCAGCACCACCCTGACGACGCTGACCGCCATGACGAGCGGGCAGTGGAACAAACTGGCCAGGGACCTGTCCATCCCGCAGAGCCAGCAGGCTAGTTTCCTGCGGGCCGCGTCGGTGCTCCCCAACGTCGATGTATCCGTGGAGGACGTCAAGGCGGGATCGCTAACGGTGGCGCTGAAGCGACTCAACGCCGTAGTCGAGCGCGACGGCAGGATTTTCGCCCCAAGGTACCCCAAGCCGCAGACGGAGGGCTGGTTCGTGGTCGTGGGCGACTTGGCCACCGACGAGATCGTGGCGGTCAAGCGAGTCGGCTGGTTCTCGCAGTCTTCATCATCATCTTCAGGAGGCAAGGGGAAGAAGGGCGGAGGAGGTGCTGGCGGTGGCGGTGGCGGTGGCATCGGGCCCGGATCGAAACCGACCGCGAGGGCCGTGATTAAGCTACCGGACCCGGATCCGGATAGCGAGGCTGGGAAGGACGGCAGGAAGCTGGATGTGTTGGTCGTCAGCGATGCGTACGTCGGTATGGAATACAGTGTGACCGGGGTCCAGGTGCCAGGCCTCCCTGTGGTAGATGACGACGTGCGCAAGGCAAAGGAAACGAAGTAGAGGACGGGTTATAGAGGGAGTTTAAAAATGGATGGAGGGGTGTGAAACCGGATAGAGGCAGACGAGGAGTGTGGGCCAGATAGAACCCTAGCACAGACGGCCTCTGATATGATCACGACGGTTGCATTCAAATGCAGGAGAATTCTATGTATTTAGGTGTCCTCGACATACCTTTTTTTTTTTTTTTTTTTTTTTTCCTACTTTTTCCTGACAGCAGCATCGCATCAGGCGCCAGGACCGAGATACTTCTCCAGGTTGACGTTGCCAAAGACTTGTTGACGTAGCCGCTCCATCTTCTTCTTATCCGCCTCGGCCTTCTTGCGCACTTTTCCGGCATCGAGAGTTTCGGGCTTCTTCTTGAGCGCAGCAGCTGCCGCTGCTCCTCCTCCAGCCTTCCCTACCACCGCCGCGGCATCGTCGGCGCCGATGCCCAACCCATCCTCACGCGGCTTCGGCTTGAGCGGGAACGCGATGCCCTGGGCCTCGGCGCCCAATCCTCTGCGCGAGTCCGGGTCCCAACCGTACGACTGCAGCACGGCCAGCCCCATGCGAGACCGGTCCAGGGCGGAGGGTGGGTGCGAGTGCGCGAGGCTCACCTGGTGAGCCAGAGAGGCCTCGTGTCTCTGGCGGAGGGTGAGGTTGCTGTTGCTGCCGGCTTCATCGTCGGTGCTGACGATGGGTAGCTTGCACACCTCGCAGATCTCAACAGCGGCCGATGACGACGAGCCGGGACTTTTCACTCCTTGGCCTGTGACCCCATTTGTTGCTGGTGGTCCGTCTGATTTTGCTGGCTTCATCACGATGCTCAGGTACAGCTCGGCAGCGGATTGGCCAGAATCCACCTGCGAGGCAGCAACGCCATCGCCCGATGGAGTGGGGGTGGATGCAGGTACAAACTTGATGGGGCGCTTCGAGATGCCGCTCCCGAAAGGCTTTTTCCGGTGGAGCGGAACGCCGTCGTCGAGGCCGTCGTCATCTTCGTCGACTGCCTCAGCTTCGTTGTCATGGTAGCGGCGACTCATGTTTCCGACCCGTCGTCTCCGAGGATGGTGCCACGATACTCAGAATATCTTGGCCTCCTGCTTCGGTTGAATCTGCGGTGCGGTGCGAGGGGCACTGCACAGTGAGGGAAGGAGTGCCACTGGTCGCACACCTCCATCAATTCCAAATGCGCGCCAGGAATGCGGCGGCCAACGTTAACGGAACAATTGTTGAGAGGGTGTACCCGGTAAAAACCAACGCGGCCATCTGAGATTGGTTGCCTTCCGGGGGCGAAGCACGCCAGCTGCGGGGCACTGGCGCTGAAACAATTGTGGAAGGAAGGGTGGGTCCACACCCCCTTAGAAGGTGCGGTGAGCAGCCATCCATCGCAGTAACCGGGCACCACTGATCGCGAAAGGGAAGCACATGACGAGGCTAGCAAAAGCGGCGGTTCGGAATCTAGAACATAGCCGAGCTGCGGGTGACCCCAAATTGAGACAAAAGCGGTCGCCTGGACTCCCGTCGCCACTCCTCCAGACGACCTGTACGTAAACCCATCCAGCCCGCTGATCCGTCTAGATGGAATGATCAACGCAAATCACAACTCCTTGAATACTCTGAGCACAACCTATATCCGCTGAGAACACGTCCTCAATTCTTCCACGTAGCCTGGCTTGAGAGCACCCTGCTGCGACAGCAGCAACCTCTCCGACGCCATGCCTATCCCGTTTCTAGCCAGCGTCATCCTTGACGAGTATCCGCCCTGGCTTCCCGAGCCGCGGGTGCTCCTCAAGGCCGGCGGCGCACTGGCGGCGTTGGTGCTGACCAAAAAATACTTCTCGGGCTCGTCAAACCCGGCCGAGCGGGACCTACACGGCAAGGTCATCATGATCACGGGCGGCACTTCCGGCATTGGCGCCGTGACGGCCATTGAGATCGCCAAGCGCGGCGGTCAGGTGATCCTGCTGACGCGCCAGCCCGCCTCGGACCCTTTTATCGTCGAGCTGGTCGACGACATGCGCGAAAAGGCTGGCCATCAGATGATCTATGCAGAGCAGGTCGACCTCGAGTCGCTGTACAGCGTGCGCAAGTTCGCCACGCGCTGGATCGACAACTCCCCGCCGCGTCGTCTCGATGCCATCGTCCTGTGCGCCGCCACCCTCACCCCGGGTGGCAACCCGCGCGAGGAGACGGAGGACGGCATCGAGCGGGACTGGCAGGTCAACTTCTTGGCCAACTACCACCTGCTGGCACTCCTCAGCCCCGCCCTGAAGATTCAACCATTCGACCGCGATGTCCGCGTCGTCATTGCCACCTGCCCGTCGTACATCCAATCCCCGCCCTTGCGCACCGCTCTCGCCGATATTGCCAGCGGCAGCGCAACCGCCGATGGTGCGGCAGTGCCGGGCGCTGCCACCTGGTCTCCAGGCGCAGCGTATGCGCGCAGCAAGCTCGCACTCATGACATTCGGCCGGGCCTTCCAGAAACACCTGGATTCGTACAAGCGACCCGACGGCCTGCCCATGAACGCGCGCGTCTTCTTCGTCGATCCGGGCCACTGCCGCACGGCGGGAATGACGCGCTGGATCACGCGCGGCTCGCTGTGGGGCCTGCTCGCATATGTCGGCCTCTACCCGGTCTCGTGGCTGTTCCTCAAGAGCGCCTCGGGCGGCGCGCAATCGATCCTGTACGCGCTCATGGAGGGTTCGCTGCTGCGCGGCCCCGGCGCCAAGCTCATCAAAGAGTGCAGGGTCGTCGACTTTGCGCGCACCGACATCGACGACAAGGCTGCGGCCAAGGAGCTCTGGGAGTCGACCGACGCCCTCATTGAGGCGACCGAGAAGGAACAAGCGATCGCGCGAGCCAAGAGGAAGAAGGACAAGAAGAGGGCCAAGGACGAGGAGGACAGGGCGCGCGAGAAGGAGGAGAAGGCCCAGGAGATGGAGGCGCTGGCCGAGGCAATCAAGAAGAACAAGGCCGCCAAAGAGGCACAGAGGAGCAAGGGTAAAGAGAGGGAGGGTAGGGAGCGGGAAGGGGAGAGCCAGTCGAGGGAAAGGGAGACGAGGGAGAAGGAAAGCAGCGACCGGGAGCACAGAGATAAAGGCAGAGATCATAGGGACAGGGACAGGGACAGGGACAGAGAGCACAGAGATAGGGACCGCAGGGGAAAGGGAAAGGAAAACAAGAAGGGAAAGGACAAGGACGACAAATACACGGATGAGCCCAGGCTCAAGAAACGGGGATCGCAGGAAAGCTTGAGGAGGAAGAGCTCCAAGGAAAGCTTGAAAGAGAAGGGATCCTCGTCGCGGTCGCACAGGAAGTAGTCGGTGGGCGGTACCAGATTGGTTGGTTGGTTGGTTGGAGATAGCTTCGGTCACAGGGTGCCGCCCGGTCGGGAATTTGGCAGCGCCTGCACGCGACGGTCTATCAAAATTTCTTTCTGCTACCCTGTTGCCCTCACCCGCCCGCCGTGGCCGCGTCTGGGTGGTTATAGCTGCGCAGGCACCGTGTGTTGTCAAGGTCAAGAGCCAAGTTGTGGTGTAGTTGGAAGGAGATGGGTGCCGAACCGAGACCCTACTTCGACCCTCTGCAAAAGCCCCTCTTGGCTGCGGGTTCGACCCCAGGTGCAGGACACGAATTTTCGGCGGCGTCCGAAAATTCGCGTATGGGCTGCGTTACCTAGCCGGAAACCCCGCACGCCAACCCCGAATGCACATATCGAAGTGCCTTATATATTGTGGAGGGCGATCGAACTGGCACTGTCGACAACCAACTCAACGACCGACCGACCGACCGACCGACCGAACCGAACCGAACCGAATGAGTTGAGTGCCCTATATATGTTGGATTTATATATGTAATTTGGTCGAAGAAAACCTGTCTGGGTGGGCCCCAGAGGTTTCGTAGCTGCCTACCCCAAACGGGCTAGGCAGTGAGCTTTTGTCATTTGAATGTTATTATTCATTTAATCTTTTGCCTTGCGGATGTGATATGAACTTTTGTGTTGGCGATGTTTTGTTGCGCTCCTGTCGGTCGGTGCCCAACTTTGGCTTTTTGATATCTGGTGATCCCAGGCAGACCCTCGGACCTGCCGCTTTTGGTGTTTCGGTGGGGCAAGCTCCAAAGAGCCGCATCACCCACCCGCAATCCAGGCGGGCGCAAAACAATGACGGAATCGAACGAGGGGCGGCGGACCCGAACACCTTGAATCAACGACGATTGATTGACGCCCATGCTTTTGGCTTTTGGCTTTTGGCGCTGTCGCGACACGTACCCAACCCGTTTTGTGCATTGGTTTTGCCTCAATTTCCCCGTCGACGACAACACCCATCCAATTAAAAATAAAACATAAAAAAAAAGCCACGGTCGCGTTCAAAATGCCAAACAATTACATGCACATGCAGGCCGCAGCGACACTCCCACGAGCGACCGCCGCACCGCCCGCTGCACTCCAGCCATCACCAACAGCAGCAGCCATGGCGCGCGATCCGTCCAAGTGCCACCCCGTCTTTTTCACGTCCAGGGCGTGGCGACCGATGCCGGGCAGACCAAACGCGGCCTGCCAAAGCCCTATTGCCTTTGGATACGCCTACCAGGACTCGAGAAGACAGGGCGAGGCTGTTGCTCCGAGATTATGAACAAAGAAGAAAAGAATATCTACGTCGCTGCCGAGATTGCTATCCAAGCCTCGCATCGCTGCCGAGAAACCCGACGACTTGGAGGAGCACAGTTGGCAGGCACCGCACAGGAGGTGATACAGCCAGAGCATTTAATTCTCTTTTCTTGAATCATTTTATTCATGTGTCGACTCGAATACCCAAAAAGGAAGGTACAGCGGGAAGCGGGCGGGAGCCGAGGGCGCCGACATGGATGGATGCGCGTGACAAGGGAGCCAAGCGCCGTGTCGCGAGTGTATAATGGAAAACTAAATCCTGAAACCGGCCGACGGGTCTGTGTATTCTGCCTCTCTGGCCACTCCGCCGCCCATGACAAAGGAAAAGTTGGTGCTGCCATATCGAGCCAAATCGGGGCACATGTAGTATAGGAGCCAAAAACGCCGACCTGAGTGAAGCCTGACCAAAAAGAAGCGGTCACAATAATACAAGAGCAGGGAAGCGAAGACGGACGAAAATAGCAGGAGAAGAAAAGCGAGGGACGAAACATAATAGGCCAAGAAAAGAAGAAAAAAAGAAGCATAGATAGCCCAGCTGCCAACAGACCCTTCACGAGTGCTTGACGGCGATGATAATGGTCAGCAGGATCAAGACCACGACGAGGCCGAGCAGGCCCATGAGCTTGACGTTCTTCCACCACATCTGGCGCTTGAGCCCGCGGCTGCGGACGCGGAACTCGCGGGCGGAGCCGCCGAGGCGGTCCGTCTTGTCAACCAGCAGGTCGATGCGCTCGCCCCTCTCGAGCAGGCCCTCGATGTTGCGCGTCATGATGCCCCTGACGTCGTCGATCTCGCGCTGCACGTTGTGCACGGCGTCGTCGCGGCCGGACCGCGTGGTGCCGAACTCGACCATGAGGCGCCGCAGCTCGCCATTGAACGAGGCGGCCCCGTAGTTTGGCTGGTCGGCAAAGTCGGTCGTGTCGGGCGGGTACTCGTCGAGGAAACGGCGGCGGATCTCGAACAGGTAGCCAAAGGGAATGCTCCGCCCGACCGATGAGTCGGCGATGACGAGGAACGTCAGCCCGCCCGCGCTGGCCGCGTGCGGGCCATGTTCCGCGGGGGACTCGGCCACGTAGTGGATGTGGTGGGCGCCGTGCGTGTACGTCAGCTTCTGCGCCGACGCGTGGCTGATCTTGGGCAGCACCAGCGACGCCAGCGACGACGTCTGCGACGACGCCGACGTCGTGCACTCGGCGAGGATCGTGCTATTATGCGCTATGCACGAGCTGCGGGGTTGGTTGCACACGGCGCGTGGTCAGTTTGCCAGTTCTCGCAAGAGCTTCGCTTGGTGATGAAACTTTGGGGCGTGGGATCGATCGGTCTTTGGTTTGGTTGGGGCCAGGGGCTCTGCCTACTATAGGAGCGGCGTTGCCGGAGTCGACGACGAAGCCATCGTGTCTGTGTAAGTATGTGTTTTATCGTGAGTTATTCCGTCGGGTGGTGGTGTGGAATCGATGATGAGTTCAACTCGTAACGCTGTTGGTCGGTTGACGGCCTGGCTGACAGTGGTCGGCGGCGGCGGCGTGCTTTGGTGCTTCTAGATTTAAATGCCTGGGCGTCTGGCGCCAATCGGCAGGCTTTTTGGCGCGGGATTTATCGCTCGCTTTTCGGTCGGCTGGCCGGATCAAAGACTCGCCTCGACAGAGTTTGGGATGATCTCTAGGGCCAGTTTCAATCGTGAATATGCGACCAACGTTGGATCCGCGTCGCTGGAGCCTGGGGACGGGTTTCCCCATGCTATTCGACGATGCTGCATGATGACGCCGTGCTCCAAGCCCAGCCGGGTAAACTGCGGGCATCCGTTTCCCCACCGCCCGTCGGGTCTTGGCACGATCTATTGTGATAAGATAAGGAGCCTGCTTGCGGGCGGGCAGTCTTTTTTTTTTTTTTTTTTTTTTTTTTTTTCTTTCGCCCGTGATGAGGCCGGTGACGGAGCGAAGCTTTAACAGCTTTGAGATTGGGTTTGCCGCCAAGAAAACTCTTCTATTGCATCGCGAGACGGGCTTTGTTACAATTTTTAACCGCGGGTCCGATCCCGTCGAAGCGATCGATACATTGGATCAGAATGCCCCTGGCCACCCCACGCCCCGCGCCATGAAAACCCCCGTCCGAGCAGTCGTCGGGCAAACGTGTCGATGTTTCCAGGCGCTTCCGCTACTACCATGTCGGCCTTTCAGCGTCACGAGCGCAGCTGCTCGGAAACGGGTTAAAAGAGCTAAATACAAATTGGATGGCACGCCTAATACCGACCCCATCGTTCCAGCTCGATCCTTTCCTCACCCTGCAACCTTCCCCAAGCCTCCCCCGAGCCCTCCCGACACATACCACCACTTCCGCTTGCTTGTCCAGCGCCACCTCCAAGCGCTCATCCGCAGCCTGCGCGACGTGCTCGAAGAAAATCCCGATGCCCTCCGCCACTTCGCCCTCGACGGGCCCGTCCAGCTGCACACATGCGCTACCAACTTTGCCAAGACCGTCGACGCGAGCTTCGGGCTCGCCTCCAGCGGCACAACCACTCGGTCTGAGAACCCGTTGTTCTGGGGGCTTCGTCATGGCTTCGTCCGCGGCAACACGAACGGCCTGGCCAGGGAGATCACCTACGCCTTCCGGTGTTTCGCCGGCGAGTCCAAATATTACACCCCGCTTATCGGCTCGCGGTCGGGAAAAGAGTTAACCGACTTCCGCTTCCCTCACGAGTGGTTTCCAGCCACGCGCGCCATACACCGCACCGTCCATCTCCACGTCGGCCCCACCAACTCGGGCAAGACATACAACGCTCTCAAGGCCCTGGAAACCGCCAGGACGGGTGTCTACGCCGGGCCGCTCCGCCTGCTCGCGCACGAGGTCTACACACGCCTCACGAACAAGGGCAAGCGGTGCGCCCTGCTTACGGGCGAGGAGCAGAGGATACCCGAAGACTTTCAGTTTATGTTTGCCGCCTGCACCGTCGAGATGACGCCACTGAACGACGAGCTGGACGTGGCTGTCATTGATGAGATCCAGATGATCGGCGATGAGGACCGTGGGTTTGCCTGGGCCCAGGCCTTCCTGGGAGTGCAGGCTCGTGAGGTTCATCTATGCGGCGAGGAGCGCACCGTGGACTTGATACAGAACCTCTGCCAAAGGATCGGCGACACCTGCGTCGTCCACAGATACCAGCGTCTGAGCCCGCTGCAGACCATGCGGCGGAGCATCGGCGACCTCAAGAATCTGGAGCAGGGGGACGCAGTCGTCTCCTTCAGCAGGGTCAACCTGCACGCGCTCAAGGCAGGCATTGAAAAGACAACGGGCAAACGCTGCGCCATTGTCTACGGGTCACTGCCCCCCGAGACCAGGTCCGAGCAGGCGAACCTGTTTAACGACCCCAACAACGAATACGATTATCTCGTGGCTAGCGACGCAATCGGCATGGGCCTTAACCTAGAGATTAAGCGCGTGATCTTTGAGGCCATCACAAAATTCGATGGCACAATGCATCGAGACCTGGGGATCCCTGATATCAAGCAGATAGGGGGCAGAGCAGGCCGCTTCCGCTCCGCCGCTCATGCGGCCAAGACCAGCTCGGCAGCAGCCCCGTCGGAACAAGCGGTCGAGCGCTCTGAGAAGCCGCCGGGGCTGGTGACGACACTGGACCCCAGGCATTTGGAACGTATCCAGGAAGCGTTCGAAAAGGAATCTCCCCAGATTAAAATGGCGGGGCTGCTTCCGCCCGCGTCGATGATCGAGGAGATATACGCCTTGTTTCCGCCAAAGACGCCGCTCAGCCATATTCTAGTCAAGATTCGACAGTTGGCCAAAGTCTCTGACGAGTTCTTCCTCTGCGACATCAAAGAATGGATCGAGGTTGCCGACGCCATCGAGGATCTTCCCATGCCCATCCACGACAAATGCACTCTCCTCAACGCTCCCGTGTCTCGCGATACCATGTCCATTCTCACCGAGTTCGCCAAGTGTATATCCCTCAAAAAGGGCGGACACCTGCTTGAGATCGAGAAGCTTGACCTGGAAGTGCTGGATGTAGACCCGAAGGAGGTGGACCAGCCCCGGCGCTACCTAGAGCGGCTGGAGTTGGTGCACAAGGCCGTCACGCTGTATCTCTGGCTGACATACCGGTACCAGGGCATATTCACGAGCCAGGCACTGGCGTTCCACGTCAAGAAGCAGCTGGAGGACAGGATCAACCAGCAGCTCGAGAGGGTCGACTACAGACCTGAGAGGCGGGCGGCGGTTGCCCGACGCATCGACGAGGCCGCGGCGAAGCGCAGGCAGGAGCAGGGCGAGGTACTACCCGACCTCGCCGTAGGGAGCAGTGATGGTCCCGATGTTGAAGCCATCAGCGCGCACATTCTGGAAGGGATTCCGGAGGGTGGCGAGGAACCGATGACGCAGCAGGTAGCGAAGGCCTAGGAAAACTAAGGGCTGGTTCTGTCGCGGGTCTGTGTTTGCTCATCCACGACTGTCCCGCGTTCTCTCGGGTACATATGCGTTTAAGCTTCAATGGAAAGAGGCGAAGCCATATGTTGAAAATTGCTGTACAAAAATATCCACCTAGATATATATGTAGATATGTAGAATCCTCCCCTGGTCCTGGTTTTGGGTAGATATTAAAATGCAGCCGAGACGCTGTCTGTGTTTCTGATTTTACTAGAACTGGCCGTCCCATAAGTTGTTTTTCAAGCGGATCACGTTTGGCCGTAGGTAACCGGGCCGGCTAGACCCTGGCTCCAGTGGAGCAGAATATGAGATCATTGCTGCGGGTTAGGCAACCCCGCCAAACCGCGTCGCGATTCCACCTCATCCGCGGTTGCCTGCCTACACCAGCCGAGGCATTCAAGTTGAGGCCACGACAGCTATCTACCACCTAGGTGCCTGGTAATTCCATGGGTTAAGGGAGGTAGCCAGCACTTCGGCTCGATACGTCTTATCCGTCGCCGCTCATCTTCTGTTTAAGCACAGGGCAAAAACAAGACACCACACGAGACAGCACAGAGCAAATCCACAACCACCACCAGCCATGACGAACCCAGCCTCCTCCGAGCCCGCCGCCGCCCCGGCCGACGATCGGCCGGCCTTCATCCCGCTCGAAGCGAACCCGG
>GL876969.1:1514772-1534755 GCA_000193285.1 Magnaporthiopsis poae ATCC 64411 | reverse complement strand
TCTGGGAGCTCGACGGCCGGCGCAAGGGACCGCTGGCCAGGGGAACCCTCGCCGACTCCGAGGACGTGCTGTCCGACAAGGCCCTGCTCCTCGGCCCCCGCGCTTTTCTCGAGAGGTCCGGAGGGGACATGCGCTTCAGCATCGTCGCGCTGGCTCAGAGCCTTGATTAAGGTTTAGAGTTGGGTCGGGGATTGTGATGGACACGGGAGGTGAGAGAGTCACACTTTTGGGGGAGTTTTTGCTGGCCATGATACCCGCATGGTATCTTCACGGTCGTGCTAGGATACCATCCAAAGCATTCTATACGCAGGGTTTGGTTGAAGATTCTGTCACGGACTTGACTTTGGAGGAGCCTGGGGATCACCTGCATGGAGAGTTTTGGCGGCTATGATATCTATCTATGGAATTGGGTTGCGGATCCTCTCATGTACTTGATTTGGAGGCTAGAGATCGCACTTCTGGGAACAGTTTTCCGGCCATGATATCCGCATACTATTTCTCATGGTCGTGCTAGGATCTCATCCAAAGAATTCTGTCTAAAATGTGTTGGTCGGAATTCATTCTAGGTTTCTCACACTGGCTCGCGCCACGTCCATCTCCGTCCAGGAAAAAAAAACAATACCTACACAACAAAGGAAAATCATCAAGGTTTAAAGATGCAGAACACCAATGTCTCTGCCGCCGTCCAGTCCCAAGTATGAGGACCAACACCCGAGCACGATTCCACTGTGAGGCAACATGGATTAGGTTTGATACCTTCCCTTGCTACGGCACCACCGACAGCTCCTCCATCTACACGCCGCCGTCCGTGTTCGCGGAGGCCGCGCCGGGGTCGCTTGTCGCTCCGGTCGGCTGGCCAGTTTCCGACTTGCGGCGTGTCTGAAGCTGGATATTGTCTGTCCGATACGGAACCCGAGAGTGGGAGAGGATTGTTAGCATTATCTCCGTGTATATCTCTCTTGGCTATGTTAAATAAAGCGGCCTGCTCTAGGCTGGGGCCGGGGAGTGAGGATGAAGAGTGAGCCACAAACTGACCTATGCCGTGATCCCCACCCAGGTCGGTGATCTCGTCCTCGCCGGCAGCCGAGGCGGGGGGCTGCTGGTACGGTATCTTGGCAAACATGCTCGTGCGCCGACGCCCCTGCTGAGGCTGGCCCTCGGCGGTGGTCATGCCCGGGCAGAAGAAGCTAGCTCCAGCGGCTGGCGGAGGCGCCGGCGGAGGGGTGGAGCCGGCCAAGCTGGTGTTGAAGGCTGCGTCGCCGTGTAGCGTGCTATCGTCGTAGGGCCCTCTCTGCAGCGAGATGGCGCGGTCCTACTTGGCGCCGCCCGCGTTGAAGGTGCCCTTTGACGGGGAAGACGCCGCCGCCGCGTGGCCGTTGCTGTGGCCGTCGTCGCTGTCGTCATCATCGCCAGCACCCCACTTGTGGTACTCCGTGGCGCTGCCGGCCGGCTTGCCAGAGCTGTCGCTATCCTCCTCGTCCCGGGCCGGCGAGGTGGGCTGGGCGACAGGGGTGACGGCGGGCGCCACCGTGCCCTGGGGCTGGCCCAGGCTGGTGTCCTCCGAGGCGTAGTCGTCCTTGTTCTTGGGCGCGCGCTGGATACCCTCGGAGCTGCCTCTGTGGGCGACCTCCTTGATGACATCGAGGAGAGACTTGTCCTCGTTGGCCTGCGAATCCATTGTGAAAAATATCCGAGATCCTGGATTCGTTTGTGGGTGGACGGTCGACAGGCACTTGGAGGTGGCGGACAAGGCTAGAAGCTGGAAGCTGATTTGGTTCTGCTGCTGCGTGCAGTCATACAATGATTAGGGGGATGATACTGATCGAGAGATGGATACTGCGCATATGTACGAGGACGGAGAATGGGTTGAGTGGTGTGATGTGCAAGGTCGAGCTGGACGGATGTCAACAAATCCCCTTTTTTCCCACGTGGTTCAGTCCCGGCCTCTCCTTCCACCGGCGACAAAATATGACGATGCATTGCTCCTGTGCCGTATTTCAATAACACGCCTTCCGTCTCTGTCAAAATTCGCGATGGACTCTCATTCAGCGTTGAGTCGAGATCGATGATGTGGGGCGCGCCTTCAGTTCTCTCCACACCTAGCCCCCACGAACCATCTGGTCGATCGAAGGACCACCGTTCGTCTCAACATCAGGTGGCAGGTCCGTAGTCCATCTACAAGGCGACCGGTTCTGAGCACGGGCACCCCGCTCGGTCAGCGTCTGAGCGCGACATGACACCTCTGGTTCGTCCTGAGACTTGATGCCCGCTCCTACGTCTAAAGTGCAACCATTCCAACGCCCGAGCCATTGCACGTGCGGGTGCACCCGGCGGATCGTTTTCCATCTGTGCAACTTGGTCTAGCCTCAAAGTCCAGCCAAATGCAGGGCAAGCGCAAGCGGGGACAACGCACGCACGCACACACACGGACACTGTCAAGTCGAGCAGGCGCACACACTAATTCGTGGCCGTAGAAGCCCGACGATTGGCAGTTGAAGCCGGCGCTGATGTCTGTTGGGCGGAAGGTGCGACAAACGGGATCGTTGAACGTCGCTGATCAAAGCTAAGAGGCGCTAGCTTTGTCAACCCTTTTCCCCGTAGGCCCGAGGTCTCGCTTCGTGGCTTCCTTCATGGACCCAGCACGCGCCTCCTCCGTTTGTGATGCCAAGGCTGCTCCTCCCTTAACTGGTTTGTTGACCTTGGGCGGAGGGAGTGACGTGTCTCAGTTCAGGCTGCAGGCACTTTCCTCGAAGGGAATCGGTGCATTGGATATTGTCAGCCTTCCCGAAAACAAAATGAGGACTCGACCTTGGCGGTGAAGGGAGCCAAGGGCATCAATTTTTTTTTTCTCTGGAAGGCGGGACGGGACGGCAGTCCACACAGTTAGCTTCATTCCATGTCAAACTCGAGACGAGCAAACAACAGCACCCGAGTTTGCCCAGCTGAGAGCCGACCTGAGCTTCCGAGTCACACACGATAATTGTTAGGCCGGCACTATTGGCAGAAGTTTGATTTGGCCGATCCTACAAAGGGAGTCTTGTGTCTCCCATTTCTTGATTTACCTGATCACCTCGACATCTTTCTTTTCGGGTGCCCGGCGGCTTCTTCAAGGGATAGAAAATAGCGGGCATAAAATTTTTAATTTCTCTAATCTGCCCGGGAATCTTTCACCATCATCACAGGGGTGGGACAGGGACGCCCCAGGATCGGTGCACTCCAAACAGCTGGGGTCTGGAGCAGGCTGAGCGGCTGGGGTCCGGAGATCGATCTGTTGACAGAGAAATAATATGGATGACTCCTTGATATAGAGCATGGTTTGGAGTACTTGGTCCGGTGTGTAGAGTAATCCCGAATTCAACGTGTGCCCATTTCAATTTGGGCTGAGAAAAAAAAAAAAAAGTGGTGAAGCGGACAGACATTGGACGTGCGTCATGGGCAGGAGCCACGAACGGTCCTGTGCTATTGATCTTCGGCCTGACGGACAGGGGTTTCGCCCGGGCTGGGATTGCCGCATGTGTGGTGGATCAAGGCTGGTCTCAGCGTCCATGGTGCCTTGGCGGTGGCCCCTGGCAGGTCAGATAGCGCCAAACTGCTTGGACTTGTGCTTGACTGGATTTTGCAAAATCCCCGACGGAACTGGGCGGAAAAGATTCTGTTTGCTTCTTGTCCGATCCCGATGACAAAGGCGCCCATAATACGGTTTGGTATTAGCTGATATGCGCCTGATGTGTACCAGCCATCTTGGGAGCACAAGCTGGGAATCAATGGATTCACACCGAACAGCCCATTCATCCAGCCCTTGCCCGGGGTCGTGGCTTGTTGGCGCCGCCGTGATTGGCCTCGGCTGATGCGGCAGTCTGAAGTGGCAGTCGCCAGCTGGAAGCTGGGGCTCGAATCCAGCATAGCGTCGGTCCCCACCTCCCGTCGAGTTGCGTTTGCTCCGAGTCGCAGTCGAAGTGGAGGCTGGCGCTGGTGCCAATGGCTTGCATGCAGAAACAGTGAATGCCGTGTTGGCCCATTGGCTGTGTGCCATCCTAAGAAGGATGAGAAAAAAAGAAGAAGCAAAAAACCCAGGGCCAGACCCGCCTAACGCGGAACATGTTGACCTCATTACCCAGGCCTCTGTGGGCTGATTTGGCTGCTTCTGGCTTTTGCTTTACTTTTGCTTTTTGCGTAGTCAACGTGGTACAAACCGCGCATCTGATGCCTCTTTTGCTTCCCCCCAAATCTCGGGAGCGGCCCAGCAATGGCGCCCGCCCAGCCAACAGCTTGGAAGCCCTCTCTCGTCCAACTTTTCCCCTCGATTCGACACGACGAACGCTAGACAAGATCGCGGCCATAAGATAGCTCAAGCGCCCGGCGTTTGTATTGCGACTTCCCGCCACCCAACCGAACTCCAATATCCACCGCCTCGCGGTGTGCACGAGCTTTCCCGTCCAGGTACTGCTGTGCCTGGCTAGCGTCGGAATACGCTGCTAAACTAACAAAACCGGCCGCCGCACGACCGCTATCAACGACCCCCGGCGCGCTAACGTTCCTTCTAATCGACCACGCGCTTCTCCCCTCTCCTTGATCTAGGGTCGCCTCCCCCCGCCTCCTCTCTTTGGTTCCTCTTCGTTCTCTTGCTCTTCGTTCCCATTTGTCTTGCATTTCATACAACCCCACATCCCCCCGCTCCAGCTCAGGCTCGACGCGGGAGTACTCTCCTTTGGGACGCTCGCTACGCAGTCGCCGGCTATTGCCTTGATGACAGCCTCTCTCTCGGTTTTTGCACGCCCACCCACCATTTGTTTTGTTTGGACAGGGGCTTCTGGGACCGCTCGGTAAACCAGACTGGAATCCGCGGGCAACTTCAGACTGCGCGACCGGCCCAGCTCGGATACCCTCACACTCTGCCATGGGTTTCCTCAGCATATTCTCCAGGAAGTCTTCTTCCAGGCAAGCGAGCAGAGTATTCAGCCGTGGCGTAAAGGCACAACCATATGAAAACACGAGGGCGTCTGACACGCCGTTCAAAGGTACGCCTCTGTAATGACTGCTCACTCTGGGCCGAGATTGAAACTGACCAGAGTGATAGGGACATATCCGGTCGCGGGAAATGGCCCTAATACCCTGGATACGTTGTCCAAGTCGGACAGGTTCAAACAGACACAGGTCTCGCTGAGCGACAATAGCATCGACCCTGCTGCCCCAGCACCGACAATATCATATCACTGCGCGGCGGGCAGCAGCAGCAGCGGCAGGGCCGACGTGGCTCCCTCCGAGGGAACACTGCCAGTGGCAGCCACGGCCTCCAAGCGACAGAACTCGTCCAGAGGACCGCCGCTGTCGTTTCGGAAGCTCCGTGACCAGCCGTCTCTGTCGTCCTCTCGCAGCGAGACCCCCGAATTTGCTCAGTATGGTGCCGGATTCACACAGGTCTTCCCTCCGTCACATTACGCCGCCGCCTCCCACAGGCGGAACTCATCGCTGTTCACCGACGGCGGGAAGTCAGTGGATGTTCTCGATGCCCATTCCGAGATATCTCCCCTGGATTTCAGATCCAGGGTGAAAGCCGCGGGTGCCAAGGACTTTGGCGAAGACGTGGCGGACAGGAACATGTCGCAAAACACGTACAACCTGGACTCCTCCCAGGTCCAAGCCTTTTATGGCACTCTCCCCAGGGGAGGAAAGGCCCCGTCCAATCGAGACCTTCCTCTGACTGCGGTGCGGCGGCCCAGGGCGAAGACGGATGCCAGCCCGCCCCGCCAGAAACAACACGTCAAGGCGCCCTCGTTCTCTCTCTTCCCCGACAGGGCGGCGTCAGAGATGGCGGCCGCTCGCGGAGCCGACCGGATGGCCAGCCTCAGGACCTATACTCCCACGGGATCCGGCTCGGCCTCATCGGGCAAGAGGCCGCACAGCATGCACAGAAGCGCCATGCCGTCGGAGCTCAGGAGGCCGGCGACGGCTGGATCTGCGGTGCCATCACGGCCTGCAACCAGCTGGGGCGACTCGGGAAGGAGTCCTGAGGAGGATGTGCCACCGCTGCCGCATTATGTACCGAAAAGGCTGGAGGATCTGTTGAGCAAGCCGTCGAGGCTGCCTGTGGCCGTGCCAAATCCGGAGAAGCAGAGCCCCTTCCGGTTTCCGCCGGCGACGTACCGGCCATCGTCGTCAGGCAGACCAGGCACCTCCTCTAACCGTGGGTCAGTCCAGCCGTCCTCCTCGTGGGCCAAGTGCACGCGGCACGCCTTGCAGCCGTCCGTCTCGTCTTTGGCGAGCGGCGGCTCGGGCGAACTCGCTGGCGTGGACTCCGCGCCGGCGCCTTGTCAGTGCTGCCAACCTCCTTTTTCCGTGTCACGCCACCTCACCTGCTGTTCAACGTCACCGAGATGAAATGTTGGAGACCGTCTAACCATGGAAATTTTTGTACAGACGTGGGCCCACCGCCTACGCACAGTGACAGCCGCGTAACGGCCGAGCCCGACCGGGGCCACGGCTACTCGCGGAGCCGTAGCATGATCCTGCCCAAGGCCGGGCAGCTCGAGGAGATTTACGAGCACGTTCCCGAGCGCGGCAGCAGCCTGCGCAACTGGTCCCTGACGTCCGACACCCAGAGCATCTCCTCCCTGAGCACCAATTTCTTTGGCAACCGCCCTCAGTCTCGCCACACGGCGAACACATCCATTGATGCCAGTTTCCACACTGCCCACGCCTTTTCTAGCGTTTCCTTGCCGCTGTCATCAGCCCGGGGTTCCATATACTCGACAGACCATCAAGGCAAGCTACAGCTGGTCGCCGATGATGCCCCGCCGATCCCGGGCCGCCGATTGACGGACGGCTTCGAAGTGGACGACTACATCTCATCCGACGACGATTCATTCATCGCCCCACGCCGCCACAGGCAGTCCGCCTCTGAGGAGGATCTTCTCTTCCGCGATACGGGATATGGATTCGCCGAGCTTCCGGGACTGCATGATGCTCTCTATGACGCCGCCTCGGGGCCGCCAGCTATATTACGTCCTCCGCCGCAGCCTCGCCAGCGCCCGGCCACCTCAGCCGGCACGCTACAATGCCATCACACCTTCCGAGAAAGCCGCCGAGTAAGCCCTCCGCGGGGCCATCGCCCTATCACCTCGGTCGCCAGCATCTTCACTACTCCTTCACGTGGCCGTAGCCGTCGCAGGAGGCAGTCGAGTGCTGCCGAAGCGGCGACGCTAGATGAACAAGAGTACCCACGGCCACAGTCGTCACAGCACACTCCCCATCACAGTGATGCCGCAAGCATCCGCCCATCCCATCGCGGCCGTAAGGGGTCGAAACGGCTGTCTGCTTTCGGTTCCCCCTTCCCCCACAGTGGCGAGCATGACGAAGATAACCATACCGCCCCGGCGCCAGAGGTGCCCATCTCCCTCAAATCCACCAAGTCGGTCAGGTCCGTCAAAACCACGACGACTACAGACACGGCTCGGACGATCACGACCGGGGCCGTCCCACCCATGCCCAACTCAAACGACACCAGCAGCAACACTGCTAGCAATAGCACCAACAACTACGACAACACTGCCATTATCACTGGCGATAACGACCAGACGACCAGTGACAACCTCCCAACCACCAAAGCCGACATTGCAGCTGTCGTCCGTTTCCGCAAACTTGATAAAGCGAGGAGGAGGACCATGGAGATGGCCATGCACAGAGGCGACAAGGCCGCCGCTGCCGTCGTCGCCTCCTCCTCTGGCCCACCACCACGGAAGGACGCCGCGCGAAATGCGTAAATTATCGTGAATCGCTGAATTAGGTTTCCTGAATAGTTTTTTTTTTCCTCAAGGGTCCGAACATGATCTTGTTGCTTCTTTTATTTATTCCTTGTACCTACGGAAATTTTCTGTTTTTCTTCCGTATACGAAGATATGAGCGGTATTTGGGGCCACTGGATTTAGAATTATTTCCCTTCTTGCCACTCCCTTGTCCTTCCCTTTGTTTTCCCAGGGTTTATTTTTTTTTTTTTCTTTCTTTCTTGACACACTGACGCGACGGCTCTCAGTGCCCTTTCATGAAAAACGGTTGGCTCTGATCATGATGAGCCTTGATTTCTTTTACATCTGTTTCATACATTTCGTAAAGTACGGACGGACGCGTGAAATAACTGGCTTCTGGGAAAGGGAATGGCAGTAAAAGGGGCGGGCACGCAGACCAGATAAAAAGCGATACTGTTGGTAGAGGAATCGGTCCTCCTGTTGAAACGGCACGGGGGTCTCCAAAAAGTGACGAACAAAGATCGTTGTGATCTAGGGAATGGTCCTGTATTTTGTGCGTCACTTTTAGCCATCTCAGTGCCGTTTTAACAAGGAAGTCCCGATTCCTACCAACATTTACACCGAAAGGCCACTCATTAGGTAATGGGCAGCAATAAACAACCTTTTTTTTTTTTTTAAAAAAAAAAAAAAAAAAAAAAACTGATGAAGGGTTACTTTTTTGGTGTATCGGTTTTTTTTCCTGGGCTACGTAGAGGAGTATATGGCGACCTGCGCCCTGTGTTATGAGGAATGGGGAATGGACCTACTTCTTTCTGTTCAGTTGGCAATACTGTGAAATCAAACTGTGGGATAACCAGATTGAGAGGTTGCTCGACAAGCTCGAGTCTTTGCTGATAACTGCGCGATGGTGCAATCGTATCACTTGTCTTGACAGAATCAAGGGTGAAATGAGGCCGTCGTTGCTCATCACGCCGTCACTAGTTTGATTTGCACTTCATGATTGCTTCGAGGAGATATTGCCCAGGGGGGCGGGTTCGGATTCGAACGAGGCTTTTTTTTTTTTTTTTTGTTTCTACTGGGTTGAACTTTCTGCTCCGCGCTGCGGAATATCCGAGCGAGATTCGCGCTCCCATCATCCGGATATGAAAGAAATCCTTACCACGGCAAGGCATGATTCTCAGCCTGCTGGACCACCAGCAGCCGGCGCTCAGCGAGGGTCAAGTCGGCAGCCTCCACGCCGTTGCCATTGCCTTGTCCGTCACCTCCCAAGTCCACGCTACGAGAGCCGGCACTAAACAACGCTCGCATCCTCGGCATGTCCATCACCACCCTGGTCGTGACATCCCCGACCTCTTCATCATCATCATAAATCCTCATCGGCTACGTCGTCGTCGTCGTCCTCGCCAGGTCTACACTCGCACCCGGTCAGGCGGCGGAACTCGGCCAAGTCCATGTCCTCAAACATGTCGATGGCCTTCTTGGCACAGCAATCTTGCGTAGCGCCGCTGTCACGGTGGCGTAGCAACGCACGTCGCCGTGGACGAGGCAGGCGGCGACGACCTTTGTGGCGCCCGTGACGACCTTGTCGCCCGACTCGGTGTCGGCGATCTCGCGCACCAGCAGGCGGTGGTTGGTGCAGCCCAGCTGGTGGACCAGGATGGTGTTGAGGTGCGTGACGGGGTGCCTGGCCGAGTACGTGTCGTAGGCGGCCATGTCGACGAACCATGGGTGCACGTGTTGCGCCCAGAAGCGTTCGACGGCGCCGTAGTCGTAGCCCGAGTCGACAAAGAAGCGCGCCCACGTAGGCCTCGAGCACGTCGGGCAGGCACTTGGGCGGGTGCTCCATGTCGACCCAAAAGTTGCGCGCGAACTCGGACGCCCGCCGGCCGCGGTCCACGGCCGCCTGCTCGGCGCGGCGCCGGCGCTCACCCAGCCGGTCGACCCAGTCGGCTATCTGGCTCTGGAGCTGCGCCCTGAGGCAGACGACGTGGCGGTGGAAGCCGAGCTCGACGGCGAGGCAGCCGTAGAACTGGTTCGACACCATGGCCATCTTGTGCTCCGTCAGCCACTGCGGGTCGCGGCCGGGGAAGCGCGAGAAGATGTGGTCGATGCACGCCATGTCGAGCAGCGCGTCGCCCAGGAACTCGAGCCGCTGGTAGTTGGGCACGTTTTCGTACACGCGCGGGTACGACGGGTGCATAAAGGCCGACCGCAGCAGCCGCGCGTCCCTGAACTCGTACCCCATCTTCTCCTTGATCAGCCGCGCCAGCTCGGCCTGCAGCGGCGAGGCTGGCACCGTCTGCCAGTCGGGCTTCACGTACGCCGCGTGGTACTCGGCAAACGACTTCATGGTGTGCGTCTTGCTGCGCGTCAGCACAGTGACCGCCTTGACGGCCAGGTCGAAGCTGTTGTTGTGCTCCCGCCCCGTCAGGTAGGCCGCCCCGATGAGCGCCTCGCAGACGTCGGCGACCGACTTGTCCCCGAGCGAGTGCGTCGCGTCCGCCTCGAGCCGCTTTCCCTTGAGTAGAGTCAGGCCCGAGGGGTACCAGGTCCTGCGGTTGAACGACTTGGACCGGATGTACTCCTGCAGGCCCTTGTCGAGGGCCCCGTTGAGCAGGTTCTTGTTGCAGATGTCCGTCATGCGCTCGACGTGGTACTCGAACTCGTCTCCCACCATCATCGTGTACAGCGCAATCGTGGTGGCCATCTTGAGGAAGCAGTCGCCCAGGAACTCGAGACGCTCGTAGTTCTTGCCCATGCCGCCTTGAAAGTTGACGGGCTCCTCGCCGGGCTCGTCCGAGTTGTCGCTGTCCTTGGTCACTGCCTCCAGCGCAAGGTCGGGGCGGATGCTCAGGCCTAGCAAGTTGCAGCAGTCAAGTGCAATCAAGTTGTTCTCGAGACGGTAGATGATGGCCGGAAAGTTGTAGGCCATGGAAACCACCTCGACAGGCAGTCGAGAGATTGTCAACGTCTCCAGGACAAGGTAGCAGGTTTGCAGCGGCACCGTGTTCTCGGCGTCGGCCTGGTCGAGCAGGTTACGACGAAGTGAGACCAGATCAGCCTCGATGACCGGCTGGTCTTTCCGAAGACGTGGCATGATGGCATCGCGAGACCTCGACCAAAGGCTGACACTGTAGTTCATGATAGTGTGCTCCGCAGTCCGCCAGCACCTGTGGGCTGGCGCTGGGATGTCGTCTGGGACCATGTCTTGAGGCGTCAAGTCCCGGCGTACCCTGCGCATGAAGAACTTGCGGGACCCATCAAACGGGTCCAAAACGAACTTGCGCTCGAAGAACTCATCTGGCTGATCATAGTAGTCGGGTGCGGCGCCGGGGGTCTGGATAGTGCTGACAACTTGCCAGTCAACTAGTCTGTGCGAATCAACCATTTCCGAGAATGCCTCTCCATGGCCCCTTGTCGTGGGTGCAAGAAAGTAAGGAAGATCAGCAGCAGTTCCCGCAAAGTCCTTGCTGAAGATATCTCTAAAGATGCAAAAAGTGAAGCTGCTGAGGCCTTGCAATTCCTTTTCGGTCGTCTCCATCGGCGACAAAGGTATGCACTGGACATCGGAGCGCCGGCCTTTGGCGATGAACAAAGGAAAGGACGCAATCTGCGGCAGAGGCTTTCTAGTCAGGAGAAGGAGCGGTTTCGAGTCGTGCGGCATGGCCTCTGGGCTGGAAAGGACCAGTGCTGTAGCATACAGCTTGGACGGGGTCCCAAGGTCAGACCACATCTCGGGCTTCGTCCGCATGTTGTACTCCGCCCTCTTCTTGGAGCTGACGGCGAGCCGAGCGTTTCGCATTAGCGGAAGGACCTTCTTGAGCGTCGACTTGAAGTGGCTGTCCAAATAGCCTGCCTCGATGAGCGAGATGCACATGGCGTATGCTGCCGAGCACTTGGCGACCTGTTTCGAGCGATGGATGCCGCCTGTGGCGCACCTCAATGGAGAAGCCTCGGGCAGAAGAACCTCGCCTTGGAATCCACCGTGAACGGGGATGACGGTGTACTCCGCCCCGAAGCCCACCCCCTCCACGTTTGTTGGAAGGGTAGCAACATAGTCGCCCAGCACGGTGAGACTATGCTTGTACGTCAGCCTGGCGCCAGTCTCAGGAACAACGTAGACTTTCTGGCCTTGGTCTGAGTGCAAGGCCGCGTCCATGTCGACACCGATTCTCTGGAGGATACGGTCCTCGGGAAGCGCTCCGCAGAACTGGCGCATGATTCTCTCGTCTGCCTGATGCTGGTACCACCTCCTGATGTGCTCTTGATTTCCCATCTCCGTCATTTGAATGAATACAGAGCCGGCCATGCGCGCACGACCCCTGGACTGGATGTACTGGATTGTTGTCTTGTGGAGATCGAACCGGATGACGAGGTTGCATCCTGGTATGTCCAGGCCCTCCTCGGCGATCGATGTTGCGAAGAGGCAGTTGAGCTCCCCGAGGCGGAACGACCAGACTGTCGTCTCCTGCTGTCTACTAGAGGTGGAGGCATGGGAGTCTGACGGGCCCGAGCCAATCTATCACATTCATTGTCAGTGGCAAGAGATGTGGTCGAGCGAGGAGCCCAGTCGAAGCCATCATGTCCAAACTTACCAGGAACGCGGCGTTCATGTAGGGAAATCTGGCACGCATGGCAGGTTGCTGGACCAGGTCCGTCAGGAGCACGGCCATATCACGACGCTCAACGAAAACGATGCACTGCACAGAGGCCCCAGTGTTGAAGTTCTCTTCGAGGATCTCCAGAAGCTTGAGAGTCTTGCTGGAAAGACCGTCATCCTGAGGAGGCCCGAGCGGGTTGTTCCTGACAACCGAGGCGGCCTCGCGTAGATCGTCGATATGAGTAGTCATGTCGGCTTGCCACTCATAATCCTCGCGTCTGATGTTGCCCTCGGCTCTGCCCTCTAGATAGCTATCGTCTCGAAATTTGAGCTCCCAGAGCCTGTCAGCGCACCATGGACCCAGCTCTGTGACCGCAATCTTGGCGGTGGAAAAGGCTTTCCTGAACTGGCTGTGGGTCCCGATCAGAGCCTCCAGTCTCTTGCAAAGTTCGGTGGGTTCCCTGGGATACATATAGGCGTATGGGACATTGCGTTCTTCGGCCCTGTTGCCGATAGTCTTGAGCAGCTCATCGTCAGCAATGGTGGCAATCTCGCTGTGCAGAAGGCGCTCTAGTTCCAAGGCAGCCTTCCCGATGTTGGTCGTCTTGGTGTCGAATGGCGAAGCCGTCATGCCCAGCACGCGGGGGCGCATCTCAGGATCCTCCTCTGCAACATAAAAATCCTTGATGATCCTGGCGTAGGGGTGGTTCTTCTTGGTGTGGTGAGCCTCATCAAAAACGAGCAGGTTGATTTGTTGCATCTTGATGTAGCCTCGAGCAAGGCACATGTACGCGATGTCAGCCGTGCACACGACCACCATGTTATCGTTCCTGAGCTTTGTCCAGAAGCTGTCGTCATGCCAGACACTGGCGATCGAGTCTCCATGGATGCCGATGATGCGGAAATCGAGGTTGGCGTTGAGCTGCTTTGTCTGCTGCCAGACAAGGGTGACCTTGTCGACCTGTGAAGAAGGGTAAGAGAGGCCAATTTAGTATGCTAACACCTATGAGGGAACGCACGATGAACGAGTGCAGAAAGCGCCGAAGTGGCCTACCAAGAAGAATGTGATCCTACTCTCTTTGCCCTGGGAGCGTGATTCTAGCTCCTTCTCGACGATGTGTCGGATGAGCAGGATGGAGATTAGAGTTTTGCCAGTGCCAGTGTCAAGGACAGCAATCGTGTTTTTCTTCTTGGCCTTCTCGAACAGCTCGATCTGATACTCTCTGGGTCCCTCGATGACTCTCATGCCCCGAGACTTGGACGGCCGATCGTCTGTGGGCTCAGGCGCAAGCGTTGCGCTGCCTTGCCGGCCGCTTGGCTTTGTGTTGTTCGAGGCCTGGGAAAGGCGGACTTTGTTGCTCTCGACCCAGGCCCCGAAGATGGCATTATCGGCTCGCTTTCTCTCGGATATTATCCGGGGCTTGGAAGGCGCGTTGGCAACCAGCTCGGTTCCGCCGTAGAGACGATCGTCGTCGTCTTCGTCTTCGTCCTCGCTGCCATCATCGTTGGCATCATTGACATGCGGAATTGCGAGGTCCTGGGCAATGCCAACTTTGGCAGTGCCGAGACTCTCTGAGGCGGGCGCTTGATCACCTGCGCCAGTCAACGCCAGCGGGCTGAGCAAGGGTGCCATGGTGCCGTCGCTGCTGTTGTTCGGCGAAGCAGTAGTCGGCCACTAGAACGGAAGCAAAATGGGATGGATAGAATTGAGTAATGGCACATCAATCGTAGAACGGTCGAACTCTCGTTAATGTATGATAATTTTCGGGGTGGTGATGCCCTGCCCCAGCAGAGTGGAGGTTTTGGGGAGCAAACGGTAGGCCACTACCGTTTGGGTGGTGGTTTTGATACAAGCTGCCGCAGAACCTCAGTGGGCAAGCAGGTACGCGTAAAGTGGCTGGAAACAAACCGTGTTGCCGTGCTGTCACAACAGCCTGCCAGGCTGCTTGAATCACGGTTCAGATTGATATCTGGGGTGCAGGTACAGCCCTGGCAGGTCAACTCCCCGAAGGCTCCTGCCAGATAGAGAAGTGAGATCTCCCTGAGCTTGTGAGAGAAGCGAAGAATACATAATGAGCTCACAGGCGCCCTGTCCAGCCACTCAGCCCATAAAACATAAAACCCATCATCTACAACCAAGCGACGCGAGTTACGAAAGGTCAGGCAGGTCAGGCAGGTCAGGCAGGTCAGGCGGGAGGATGTCAAATGGTGACAAGGATCTTGGCTGATCGGATCGATCGAAATACAGTAGCATTTGACCCACATCATTGAGGTACATCCCGCATGTACCCCCCACCCCCACTAAAGAGCTCCCCTCATGCGCCATGCACTTCGGTCCGTAGTGGGAAAGCCCAAATCTAAGACCAACGAAGCTACAACCACATCCAATAACGCAGACAAACGACGACATCCCCCTAAACATGGAGCAGGGAAACAAAACCCTCGCTTACACCGCCGTAAATGCGCTCAGAGTTTCAGGGTCTTTCCCGACTCCCAAAAGGCGCGCGCGATTCCGGGATTGACAAAACCGTAGAGCGCCTGCATGCGTCGCGTCTGGCCAAGCAGATGGTGTTTAGTTCTTTGAGGACAGGTAACTCTATAGGATAATACAGATTCCCGCGCCAGCGGGCATGGTTTGGCAATTGCGTTATCGTCAGCCGGCAGGAAGCCCCGCAGCGACCTTGAAGTGTGTTTCTGGAATTATTCCTAAGGGGTACGCTAGCTCGTCTATTTGCTAACCGTGCCCTCCGCAAGTTTGGTAACTCAGGGCGACCCTTATACTACGAATGCGAGACGGATCTCGGCCTGGATAATATGGACTCGTCAGAAGGCTCGTGGGCTTTACCGATGGTTCAAAAGGGAGTGTAAGGCGGGGACTCTGATGCTGCCCAGGGGCAGGTTTACAGTGAATTTTATGAAGGCTACAGAGTTGGCCCGGGAAATTATGTCGGCATGACGCTACAAGGTCCCACTTAACTCTGGTTCTGCGTTTGCCAACAAGAAGGATCCGAGCTATATGGACCCATTAGTTTGAGAGAAGAACCGCACGAAGCCCTATAGCGACCCTTTACGCTAAGAAAGGACACGCGCCTCGCCCTGAGCCACATCCCTCCGGGTATGAGGTACGAAAGGTCATGCCTTCGGGCGAAATACAATCCCCACCAGGCGCAAAGCTCACATGTTCGGCTAATAGTGTAACACTAAACAAGCAAAATTCCTACACTGCCTGGTCGGTTGTACATAAGGTCTGGCCTCTGGTCTACTTTGAGCGGGAGGCCGCTGCAGCCCTTCACTATCGTGGGCGACCGCGACCGCGCCGAGCTGGCCAGGGGCGTCTTCCGGCCGGGCCACAACCTGCCCACCATGAGCATCGACGAGTATCTCGAGGAGGAGCGCCGGCGCGGCGGCATCATCGAGGGCGGCGGCGAGGCCAGCGGTGTCGTGCCGGAGCCGGACGAGGACGACATTGAGAAGGCCGATGCCGAGATGTACAAGGCCCGGGCCTGGGACGAATATGTCGAGGCCAACCCGCGCGGGTCTGGAAATACGTTGAATAGGGGTTGAGGAACTCACCTCCTATGGGCGCATCTCCGGGATGCCCGGTGTCCCAGTCGGATGAAGAGACGTCAGTGAATATACATGATACCCGTTACTCCACGAGAAGCCCGCGTCAGGCTCAAAGTAGCTAGTCGTTCAGAACGAGAATGACGCACTACTTTTGGACATCTCCACTTTGAGGCCCGTTTGCTGTTGTCTCGCCATGATATCTTGGAGAGCAGGCCTCTTGCCGCCCAGTTGAAGCAGTAGTAGACCAGCGCACCTAGATATCCAATCACTGCTATCCATTCAGTTTAGAGCGTGTATACTATCTAATATTCCAAGTGGGCATAAGTGGGCATATTAACCAAGGAAAGAAAGGAGAGAGAGAGAGCCAAACAAACCCAGCCAGTTGTTTTCTCTCGTATAACAATGTTCGTAATGATGGCTCCTCCACTGATACTGATAAAAAGGAACTCCTACAAACTTGAGGAAGTGCGCCGTCCCGAGGCCAGTTACCCAATTTCCCTATCCAGACCATATCCTAGCTACCAGTAAAGAACCAGAAGAAGAGTGATGAAGGCAGGCGCTAGACGTTGCTGAAGTTGCAAGTTCTCCCCGCGGATGCCAGCCAGCCAGAGGAGGGAGAGGAGGAAATAGTAGACAATCAAGGAGAGTAGAAAAAGAGAAATTCCGCACCCCGGCTACACCGGTCAGGTCATGGTCCAGTCGGAATCGGAGCTGCTGTCAGCCTCCATGGTATTCGTCGCAGAGCCAGTCGGGGTGGCGGTACCGCTGTCAAGCCCTTCCTCTTCGTCACTGAAACCGAAGATGTACTGCATGTCGCCGTCATCAAGAGAGTGCAGGTTGGCACCGGTCAGGGGGGACGGGCCGCTAGTCCTCGGGGTCTGATTCACAGCCTGAACCACGTGCGGAGGCGTCTGGCTGATCGCCTGGCTGATGATCGGCTGGTGGTCTGCGGGGACGGCGTCCCGGGCGTCTTCAAAGTCCAGGTCCTCCGAGGCGCCAGGCCCGCCGGTCGAGGGGGCGGCAACCGAGGAGGGGCCCCGGTGGGCCTGGAAGGTCTGCGTCTCGGTGGTGTAGCTCTGGATATCCATGTCGCCGAGACCGAGATCGCTGACGGTCGAGTTTGTAGTCTCGGTCCCTACCGTCTGACCCGTGTGGAAGCTGGGCCCCGGTCCAGAGGGCCCGAGACCAGACATGGGCGGCGGGACCTCGTCAAAGTCGTAAACGCCACCGCTGTCGTCGTTCAGGCCGTCGGCCCAGAGGGGCAGGAACCGCATCTCGTCGTCGTTCAGCCCGAGCAGCATGTGGGACGAGAGATCGAAGTGGAGCTGGGATGGCTCATATTTGTCGTCTGAGCCGGCGATCCACATATGTGCGCAGATGCGGCCGTTTACCTCGGTCTCGAGCTGCCTGAACAGACGGGTGATGTCGAAGTACTCGGGCACGTAGTCGCGAATTCCGAAGCCCGAGTCGTTGAGTGCGTCGTTGAGGTTCCTAGCGAGTTTGACGAACTCGAAGTGTTTGACGGACCGGGCATACGGAACCGCTGCCCACCTTCTTCCCAGGCGCTTCCAAAAGACGGAGGTCAAGGCCTTTTGGTTGTCATTGAGAGCTTCCCAAACGAACCGAAATCCCCATGGGCGGCCGGACCCAGGCCTGCCCCAGACATCAGGGATGCCGGTGCGCTGGGACAATGGGGTGAAATGCCTCATATTGTCCGTGTACGAATCGGTAGCGCTCGTAGGCTCTTCATCCAGACACCGGGCGTCTTGTACGCGCTCGCGAACAAACCCGAGCAAGGCTTCTTTCAGGGCTCCGCAGGCATCCAGGATGGCTCGGATGCCATGCGTCTTCTCCTCCACCTCGGGCCCGGCTCCCACCGACCTCGTTGCCTTGGCCTCGAGCAGCTTGAACTTGCGCCACTCGTCGAGGTCGAGCCAGTCGAAAACCTGGTCCGACAGGAGGCGCGCGACAGTTCCGAGAACGCGATCGGCAAGAGCCCGGCCTCCATGCTCGATGGCCGTCTGAATCGCATCGTTATTGATGTCGCGTAGTGGACGGCCGAAGACGGACGACAGGTGACCCCCGCGTCGCCGAGATGAGGAGCTCTCAATTTGCAACGCATGCTCGCTCGCAAGAATCCGGTAGGCGGCGCGGGTGACTTCGGGGATCTTGACGCTGTACCCGACGATGATGGCGTCCTCGGCGAGGATCTCGATGATGGCGCTGTTCTTTCTGGTAAGAAACCAGGTGCGTATGTCATTACGCAGCCATGTGCTCTGGTCCGAGTAGTTCAACTCAAACAGCTTGGCAAGGCCAGCGATGGTAAAGACGCGGGGAGCCGAGTCGAGGATCAGCTCACCACCGCCTGGCCTTCCCGCGGCTCCCAGGATCCTCCTCAACAACCGGACAACGTTGGCGGTGTGGCGAATCTCGCAATAGTCCTCCATGGGGTCGCGGAATGGAGACCCTGAGTCCGGGTCATCATCCCAGAGGCAGCGACGTAACTCCTGGGGCTCCCAGGAGACATCAGGGGCGGAGATGCGTGGCGAGTGATGTCTCAGGGCACACTCGCAACTGTCATCGTGTCCTAATACGAGTGCCTTGTCGGTCTGGGGTGGCACAGAGGCGGTTCTGTACCAGCGCATAACGCCCCTGGACAGGGTGAGGGTTTCAAGGTGGGACGAGTGCAAGTCCTCATCGCTGGAGGGCCCGATGTCGAGTATGTACTTGATGCCGTCAGGAATCGGCTCCTTGGCCATAAGACGCGCGCGGATCCTGGCCTGGTACTTGCTGTCATCCAACAGGCGAGGAAACAAGTCGAACCCACAGTTGCGCAAGGTGCTCGAGGGGAAGCGGAGCCGGTAGGAAAACGGATACTTTCCGCCACTGCAAGTCCTATTTGGTTTGTGCAGGGGGATGTCGAGCAGGATCAGGACGTCGCCTTCGTGCATGTCGCTGATGGCCGTCTGGACATACTTTACGTCCATGGCGTGGATAGCCATGAAGTTGGAGTCGTCCCGGCGCTGATTCCCCTTTGGGAGCATGAAGTTGACTGCCATGTCGATGCGGGTGTTGGGTGACATTAGAGGGCTCTGCGACCCAGCTGGGCCGACGGGCGAAGGGCCGGCGTCGGACATGGTGGTTTCAGGGCCTGGCGACAGGTTTGCCGTTTACCAGGTACCTACTCGACCTGTGTCGCTCTCTCGGCGCTGGGATGCAATGCGCCGTTGGGAGTTGACGGCGAGGCAAAACGACGATGCTCGCGAGATTTTGTGAGCGAGAAGCATGGATGGGATGGTGTGGCTGCCTAGCGCCAGATCTCCAGAGCTCCCAGCTTAGGTAGTGTGGGTGGGCAGGCAGGCAGGCAGGCAGGAAAGACAGCAGAGCCTGACTGCAGTCAGAATGGATGTCAGACAGCCAGGCAACGCCGTGTGGCAACTCAGGGCGGCCAACGTCGGATGGAATTGATTGGCTGTCGACATGTCTGGAAATGCACCTCCAGCTCTCTGGAAACCACCCGTCTACTGTACCAGTCGCAGCTGCCATTTTCTCTTTCTTTGGCAATGGAAAACATGGAAGACCCACTGCCTCGGTTCTTTCCAAAGTTCTAGCGCCTTGTTTGACGTCTACCAACGGCGGCACGCTTCCTATTTATGATCCCAACGCTCAAATATGGGGGTGGGGCTTCAGCGCGACAGGCGGGAGGTTCCACTTGGAATACATCGGCCCGCTCGATGGCGCCAAAGACAAGCTCAGCATACCTTTATGCACTGACAGAGCGGAGGCCGTCAAAAAGATAAAGTTGTGCATTGGCGGGCGGCCGTGCTGGGTGAAATGCCCCTCCGAGCGTTGCATGAAATTTCGTCATTCGTCCGAACTGGCCGGAAGGCGCGAGATCGTTTTGTGAAACAACGTTCTTTAGCGACTCGTGTTATGCCCGGCTCGTTCATCCGCGCGTGCCCCCCGGGGGTGTTTATGGTCCAGTACCTAATTCAACCAGAGAAACTCCGACTTGGGACCGAAGAACTGCCGTTTTTTTTTTTTTTTTTTTTGCCTTCTTATTTTTGGCCTGGG
>GL876969.1:1495436-1509513 GCA_000193285.1 Magnaporthiopsis poae ATCC 64411 | reverse complement strand
CGTTTACGCTAACGCCGCCGCCGTCGCCACCCACGTCCGAGCTGCCGTCGAGGTGCATGTCGAACGACGACAACCGGCGCTGCGCCCGGCGCGCGTGCGTGTCCAGAGTAAGGCCAAACAGACTACCACCGCGGCTGCTGCTTTGGTTGTGATTACTAGGCGCCGTGTGTGCCAGCTCGCGCGGACTTACTATGGGTCGAGGTCGTGCGGCATGGTAGACGGAGCGCCTGGGCGAGTGCTGCCCAGCCGATGGTGTTGCTGCGGGAGTCTGGCGGTTGCTCGCTGGTCTTGACCGCTGCGGCTGTTGTCGGGGCGGCGAGCTCAGGGTCGATGCTATGCCATCGGGCGGCAGCTCCTGCGCCTGCGGATTGTACAAAATAGTGTTCGAAGAGAGGGTACGGCTGTGCAGTGCCTTGCGCTGTCTCGGCGAGTGAGGGAACCTGTCTCGAACAACAGACTCCGGAGAGCTTCCCGCGAGCATCCCAAACCTGGTGGCCACAGGTGTCGTGAAGTAGTCTTCGGTGATTGCCTCGGAGTTGCCGGGGTTGTTGGTCGCCTTATCCTCCTCGTCCTCGTCGTTGGTGACAAGCTCGTCGTCGCCGTCGCCGTCCGTAGTTTCTTTGAAGTGGGTCTGCTCCAGATGATGCTCCTGGTCGCTGAATGGACCGTCAAACGGCGCATATGGAGCGTTCGAAGCCAGGTCTGCCGGATCGCTCGCCACGGACCGCACCTCGGAGATGTTGGGAAACCGCCTCGGTGGCCGGTCTCGGGCGATGCTCAGGCGCCTCTGCCACTCGATTCCTCCCTTGTTGCCCATGGTCGAGTAGTTGTTCATCGGGTCCGCAAAGCCCTCGTTCTGATCCATCCAATGCCGGATGGCCGTCTGTGTTTTCTTCCGTTCGTTCCTCCTCTGCGTCCGGAAGGTGCCCATGTCGGGAACCCTCCGGAACACCTCTTCCAAGGCGTGGTCCTTCTGGTAGCCAGTGACGGATTCTTCACGGTTCCGCACGTTTGGGCTGAAGAGCGCGACCCTGCTGGCCGGATCGGCGAGAGAGACCGCCCGTCTGCGACTGCGGCCTGGGTTTTCCACCAGGTCCGTCGGTGCATACATGGATGGGGCCAGGAGGAAGCGCTCATAGAAGTAGATAACGAAGAGGAGGGGGAAGTGGGTCAACTTGATCACGTAACGATTGAGAGCAACAAACAGCCGCATGGGCATGCAGTACCTCAGAGGCGTAAGAAACCACGCCAAGATGTTCCCCGGGGCGATGTAAGAGAAGAGGGCATCGTTCTTGACCATGGATATGGTGTTTATGGCGAACAAGAACCTGTAAGGAGGTAGAAAAGTTAGTCATCAGTCAGGATGGATTACCGACGTCAATGTCAGTCAAGCAAACTTACTGGTGCTCCTCTTTGGCATTTGACGCGATGGTCATGAAAGAGTTGGTAAGAACGGTGATCAGAATGGTACTGCATTAGTGAATACACAGTGTGTGGTCAGCAAATGGGCTCTTCCCTCAACGAGATCCGTTTGAGAGCACGAATCTCTCGGAGGGAACAAAATGATCTTCTGACAGGCAATCATCTTGGGAGGGTGAGACTTACACAATCACAAAGTGACAGATGATGAGGAAGAAGCCCATCAAAACCTTTCCGAGAGCGTCAGTGGCCGCCCAGACCTCCCACGCGGCGGGGGTGAAGCCCATGACGATCTGAAAGATCTTGTAGGCGACCTCGGCACTGTCGCCGCTGTTCTTGGACATGGTGAAAAAGACAAAGAACCCGCTGCAGCAGATCATCACCAAGACCAAGACCGCCGCCAGGTCCAGAGCCATGAGGCGGAAAGCTATCAGCAGCTGCGAGAAGTACTGGTAATGGTCTAGGACACTGAAGATGCGGGGCAGCAACAGTATGCCATTGGCGGCTAGGATGTCGTACGCCAGATCGTTCCACCTCCTGGCGTCGATGAGGAAGACCCCGTACAGCCTCAGGCAGTAGTACACTATCAGCAATAGCAGAATGCCCAGGTCGAAGATGTTCCAGAAGCTCATGATGTACAGCGAGAATCCTTGCTCGTTGAAGCCGACGAGCTCATCTAGCATGAAGCCGGCGCTCCAGAACCAAAAGACGAGCTCCAGGGTCGATATCCTGGACGACCGTTGCTGCAAGACGGCGAGGAAAAGGCCTATCAGGACGGCCAGGGACAGCGTCGAGAGGAACTGCCTGTAGCGGGGCACGCGCAGCCTCGAGAGCTTAAATAGCGACGCGTTCCTTGGATTATAGAGCGATACCGTCCGGCGGCCCACTACGGCATCTAGCGGCGGTAGCAAGCTCTCCTTAGGGGCCTGCACTCCTGGGGCAAGAAGCGGTGTCCTAACGTCGGCCTGGCTCCGGCGGCGTCCGGCGCTAGCAGCATTGGTGGGGCCAGACGCGGGCAAAAACGTCCTATGGAGGCTGTCCGCGGCCGAGTAGAAGACGATGGCTCCGTTCCAGATGGCCTCGAGCTGCTGCACTACCAGCGGGTGAGAGAGGAAGTGTTTAGCCGAAGCGCGGATGGCGACTTCGAGGGTCGAGGTCCTGGCGGCGGCGGACTTGGGCCTGCCCGGCGCATCGCGGAAGCCCAGCGGGGTCTGGCCGCCCGGTAAGCCCTGAAGAGGGTAGAAGTCGTAGGACAGTGCGTCAATGAGCTCGCGGGTCGAGTACTCCTTTAGCAGCTTGATGGCTAGAAGCTCGCACACCTTGGCTCTTGTGCTGCTGGCGCCCGCGTTCCCCGGGTACATATGGCCCTCCTTCTGGAACTGGAGGCAGTTTGCCATGAGAGCGTACAACGTGGCTTTGGAGAAGTGCTGGGTCCTGATTTGCAGCTGCATGGGCTTCAGTAGAAACTGGGAGACCTGCGGAGACCGCAGCTGCTCCCATGTGAGCGTTGTCTCAGTGCGGGCCTGGACGAGGATGCGGATCGCGTGCGTTATGCTGTAGACGGGCAGAGAATCTGGGAAACAGCAAAAGGTGGTGTTAGTACACGGGATCCAGTCCAGGTTCTTCCACTGTTGCGCGGCAGGCGCTGTGTGATGTCGCAGACGCACCGAGCTGCGAGGCGGAGAACAGGGGCAGAAGATTCCTGCCCGAGTGAGGATGTGAGCCATCCTCGTCCCTATCGTCCTCGTGGCCGCGGCCGTCCTGTCGTCTGTCATAAGCACGGGGTGTGCCTTCGTCGTTCGAATCGTCGTCGTCGTCGTCGTCGTCGTCGGCCTCGGTGAAATCGGCGGTGGCATGACGGCGGCGCGCGTATTCGGGGCTGGCCGGGCCAGGCGAGGGCGGCCTCTCGGTCCTTTCTTCTTCCTGGCTGCGCCGGGCGCCCACAAAGGGACGAAGTAGCCTCGGAATCATTCTCAGACCACGATCTGCTTCGAACCCCCCTCGTTACGTATCACCGGGCCATGTGGTGGTCCTGTCTCTTGGGACGAAGCTGGAACCTGAGCGGGCCACGGGGCTGGTGGAAAAGAGATGGAAGGGTGGAAAGAAGGGGAAAAGAGGACAGAAGAAACCGCCGTGCAATGCCAACCAGGACGGACAACAGATGCAGCTGTCCCTGACACAGCCCAACCAAGACACGGAGTGCTGTGACAATCTGCACGACTGCCAGCTGCAAATGGTTGGTGCTGGACGAGTACAAGCGTCTCTAGCAAAACATCCTCGAGTGCAACAAAAGCAAACCACCCCCCGGCCGGTAGTCAGGAACAGCCCCAGCGAAACGTCGAAGAACGCAAGAGGAACTTTGGAAGGCTGCGCGACATGGAAGACAAGCGCGACGGGGGTCCGCTTTTATTCAACCAGGGCGATAAGCCAGAAATATGATGTTGCAAAATTGGCACGCCCCGTTGCGATGGGCCTGCAGGTGGGGTGGCTCGCACGGTCTGGTCAGTGGTCAGTGGCAGCTGCTGAGTCCGATTGCCAGCCTCCAAGCAATGGAACATGGATGTTGGCTAGGTGGGCAGGCGCAAGCCAGCCATCGTGTGGTAGTGCCCTCTCCTCCACAAAGCCCACACACACACACACACCACATGCATGGCCCGCCTCACCAATGCCTGGCAGGAGGGCATCTCGTGCAGCCAACATTTTCCCTGCACGATATCCTCCCTTTCGGCTCGATTCCTGCCTGCCACTTGCAGGCGTCGGCTGAGGGGAAGGGTGAGGACATCCCTGCTTACACCCTGCACCCAGTATCCTTCTCTGACTCGGTTCCGCAAGATCGAATGCACCCTGCCGTCTCCATTTTCATGTTTTGCGATAACGTCGTGGATGCGTGACTGGCTGTGAAGGAACCACGGACTGATCTCTGCCGCCTTGCGAAATGCGTCCATGGACGGCACCCCGTACTGACGCCGTCATGTTCCCAAGCGGGCGACGCATGACTGCTCGCGCGTGCGTCTCAAACATGTGTGGTGCCATGCCAAATGCACGCTACTGCTGACTGCAACCCACCACGAAGCTCGCCCCGAGAGTAATGGGCGCACGGCCTGACGCGATTGGACACGCCACCTTTTGGCGAGCAATGGCGGTGAATGCACTGGGCGTGGGGAGGGCCTTGGCAACCTGCCTGCGATTGCACCACTGTATTCCCTTCTTGTTTGAACGTTTGGGCAGCTGGGCAATCGCCTCCGGTATGTGGCAGAAAGAGAGCTGACAGGATCGACTTGCGGCGATCAGCGACGTTAGCTCAGATTTACTAAAATATCAGTGATGACCCTGCTCAATTCTGATGCATTGCCGGATTCTCCCATGATGATCTCTGAAGCATGGATACCTAGTATCGACTTGGGAGGTCACTTGACGAAGGCATCCTCAAGGAGGGGTTTTTACTTATGCATGGATGGGCTGGTCATAGGGCACGAGGATAACCGGACGGGATCGCGTCACCGTCCAAAGCCATTTATCGCTTTCTTTCACGCAGAAGCGAAGCCATATGCATCTGCGAGGGTGGCAATGACCCGACAATTACGATTACCAGGCAGGCCTGCCGAACTCCGTTGAACCAGAGACAGATGGCAGGGGTCAGACTGGCTCTGTGCTCAGCTTGTTCAATCTGGAAGCTCCGCTCCGCTAGACTCCCGAACCGTGCACTTCATGCCATCACGAGTTCGGCGGATTCCCTGGCCTGCAAACCTCGTCTCCCCTACAAATCAAATCTTGGTTCACACGACTTCTTCCGGTGCCGATAGCGCTTGCGCAATATGTACACGTATATAGAAACCCGTGTGGGCCAAATGAGAAGAGGACCCTGCACGAGATCTGTGAGAACTCGTGTTCTATGTAGGGACCGCCTAGACCACACAAACCTTGGCTTTTCTTTTTCTTTTTTTTTTTTTTTTTGGCCAAGCTGCGAGGCGGCGGGCGGTGGCACGGCATGCTGCATCTCTAATTGGACGGGCGCGGACTGGGAATTGTTCCCTGCATGAGCAGCTGAAAAGCCCTCCACCAGCCGTATGCCATTGGATGAACGGCGACCGACCGAGGGGCGATCAAAAAATCTCGATTCAGCCAAGGGGATCCCAGGCGTCTAAGACGCAATTGACCAAACAGATTGCAGCCTTCAAGCTCGAATCGCCGATGATGGAGCATTGAGAAAAAAAAAAGTTTTTGGCGGGGTCGAAGCAGAAAGCGGAATCCCATGCCTGCAAAATTAGAAACCTCAATTGTCGTTGCAGCTTCTTTGGTCACTTTTTTTTTTCTCCTCTCCCTTCCTTCAACGGATCGGAGGGCTGCAGGCGAAGGCGGTTATTCGAATGCTGGGAGTTTGAGATCGTCACACCAAGAGAGCGACCAGAGCGAGCTTGGCATTCCTGTGCCACCTCCAAGCTCAAGCTTGAACCTCACCCGCCTTGACCAATTCCCCGCCAGCCTCGACGCCCTCATCGTCAACCTTTTTTTTTTCTCTTCTGCTCGCGAGGGGCAATTCGCCCGTGGCCGCTATGGCTGCTCGCGTGTTCCCGCCGGCGTCGGCTGGCGTCACTGGCGCCGAAGGCGAGGACAGGCTCGTCTGCCTCGAGCTGCAGGATGGCTCCGCGTACCAGGGCTACAGCTTCGGTGCCCCCAAGAGCATGGCAGGAGAGCTCGTTTTCCAGACGGGCATGGTGGGATACCCTGAATCCATCACAGACCCGTCCTACAGGGGCCAGATCCTCGTCATCACCTTCCCTCTCGTCGGCAACTACGGCGTCCCCTCGCGCAAGACCATGGACGAGCTACTCGGAGACCTGCCCGCCCATTTCGAGTCCTCTCAAATCCACATCGCCGGCCTGGTTACCGCATCCTACTCTGGAGAGGATTTTTCGCACTTCTTAGCCGAGTCTTCACTGGGCACGTGGCTCAAAGAGCAGGGCGTGCCTGCCATGTTCGGCGTCGACACCCGCGCCTTGACCAAGCATATCCGCCAGCATGGAAGCATGCTGGGACGTATGCTGATGCAGAAACAAGACCATCTGGCCTACGACCAGTCTGCCAACGGCGACGGCACTCTGCCGCTGATCAGGAGCCTGGCTATACCCGACTGGGCACAGCACTTTGAGGACATCAACTGGGTGAACCCCAATAAAAAGAATCTCGTTGCGGAGGGTAAGTTTCGCTGCTCCTTTGTACAGTTCATCAAAACGCACGGGAAGACATCAGCTAACAGCCATGTTGTAGTATCCATAACCGCGCCCAAACTCTACAAGCCCCCGACAGACATTGTCCTGAAGCATCCTTCCGGCCGCCCCATACGGATCCTCTGCCTCGATGTTGGTATGAAGTACAACCAGCTTCGCTGCTTCCTCAAGCGCGGCGTCGAGGTGCTGGTCTGCCCGTGGAACTACGACGTCTCTCAAGGAGCCGGCACCGAGTACGATGGTCTATTCCTCTCAAACGGGCCCGGCGACCCTTCAGTGCTCCAGGATACCGTCAAGAGGATTGCCCTTGCTGTTGCGGCCAACAAGACGCCCATCTTTGGTATCTGCCTGGGGCACCAGCTACTTGCGAGGGCCTCGGGCGCCAACACCATCAAGATGAAGTTCGGAAACCGCGGCCACAACATCCCCTGCACCAGCATGGTGACGGGCAAGTGTCACATCACCTCGCAGAACCACGGATATGCCGTCGACACGTCGACGCTGGTTGATGGCTGGAAGGAACTCTTTGTGAATGCCAACGACGGCAGCAACGAGGGCATCATGCACATGGAAAGGCCACACTTCAGTGTTCAGTTCCATCCGGAGAGCACGCCCGGCCCCCGAGATACCGAGTTTCTCTTCGACGTCTTTATCGATATGGTGGTGAAGTGTGCCGCCGACAGCAGCTTTCTGCAGACCCCCGTTCACTTCCCTGGCGGGACCGTGGAGCAGAACAACGAGCTGCACCCTCGAGTGCACGTCAAAAAGGTGCTCGTTCTCGGCAGTGGCGGCCTGAGCATTGGCCAGGCGGGCGAGTTCGACTACTCAGGTAGCCAGGCCATCAAGGCCCTGAAGGAGGAGGGCATCTACACCGTTCTCATCAACCCCAACATTGCCACTATTCAGACATCCAAGGGTCTTGCGGACAAGGTCTATTTTCTACCAGTGAACGCGGATTTTGTTCGCAAGGTCATCAAGTATGAGAGGCCCGATGCCATCTACGTTACCTTTGGGGGCCAGACCGCCCTGCAGGTCGGAATCCAACTCAAGGACGAGTTTGAGGAGCTTGGTGTCAAGGTTCTTGGCACGCCCATCGAAACCATCATTACGACCGAGGACCGCGAGCTCTTTGCCCGCAGCATGGAGTCGATTGGCGAGAAGTGCGCCAAATCGGCTTCCGCCAGCAGCGTCGATGAGTGCATGCGTGTCGTCAAGGACATTGGCTTCCCGGTCATTGTCCGAGCGGCATACGCCCTGGGCGGGCTCGGCAGCGGGTTCGCCAACAACGAGGCCGAGCTGCTCGACCTTTGCAACAAGGCCCTGGCGGCAAGTCCCCAGGTGCTGATCGAAAGGAGCATGAAGGGCTGGAAGGAGATCGAGTACGAGGTTGTGCGCGACGCCCAGGACAACTGCATCACGGTCTGCAACATGGAGAACTTTGACCCCCTGGGTATCCACACCGGCGATTCCATCGTTGTTGCCCCCTCGCAGACGCTCTCGGATGAGGACTACAACATGCTGCGGACGACGGCGGTCAATGTCATCCGCCACCTCGGCGTCGTTGGCGAGTGCAATATTCAGTATGCCCTGAACCCTTTCTCAAGGGAGTACTGTATTATCGAGGTCAACGCGAGACTGTCGAGGTCCTCTGCCCTTGCCTCCAAGGCCACCGGCTACCCACTGGCCTTCATTGCTGCCAAGCTCGGCCTGGGGATCCCGCTCAAAGAAATCTCCAACTCGGTCACCAAGGTCACTTGTGCCTGCTTTGAGCCGTCGCTTGACTACGTGGTGGTCAAGATGCCTCGCTGGGACCTTAAGAAGTTCACCAGGGTCTCTACACTTCTTGGCTCGTCCATGAAGAGTATCGGTGAAGTCATGAGTATTGGCCGCACGTTTGAGGAAGCCATCCAGAAGGCCATTCGCGCCATCGACTTCCACAACCTTGGCTTCAACGAGACCAAGGCTCTCATGTCGATCGACGACGAGCTACAAACGCCCTCTGACCAGCGGCTTTTCGCCATTGCCAATGCTATGAATAGCGGCTACTCTGTTGACAAGATCTGGGAGATGACCAAGATCGACAAGTGGTTCCTCAACAAGCTCAAGGGGCTCAGCAACTTCGCTAAGAGCATGAACGCCTTCCGCGCCGGCGACATTGCCAAACGCCCCGACTTGCTGCTGCAGGCCAAGCGCCTTGGCTTCTGCGATAGACAACTGGCCAAGTTCTGGAGCTCCAACGAGCTGGCAGTGCGCCGTATGCGCCTCGAGGCCGGCATCACGCCGTTTGTGAAGCAGATCGACACAGTGGCCGCCGAGTTCCCTGCCTTCACCAACTATCTCTACCTTACCTACAATGCCACGGAGCATGACATCTCACTTGACGATCACGGTGTTATGGTGCTTGGCTCGGGCGTGTACCGCATTGGCTCCTCGGTCGAATTCGACTGGTGCTCGGTCCGCGCCATCCGGACTCTTCGCGAAAGCGGATACAAGACCATCATGGTGAACTACAACCCCGAGACGGTGAGCACCGACTACGACGAGGCCGACAAGCTCTACTTCGAGAACATCAACCTAGAGACCGTGCTTGATATCTATCAGATGGAGTCCGCCAGCGGTGTCCTGGGTGCCATGGGCGGCCAGACCCCGAACAACATTGCCCTCCCTCTTCTCCGCTCCGGCGTCAAGGTCCTGGGCACGTCCCCCGAGATGATCGACACTGCCGAGAATCGCTACAAGTTCTCGCGCATGCTTGACAGGATAGGGGTGGATCAGCCTACCTGGAAGGAGCTCACGAGCTTTGCTGAGGCCCGAAGCTTCTGCAACTCGGTGTCGTACCCGGTGCTCGTCCGCCCGTCGTACGTGCTTTCGGGCGCGGCCATGAACACTGTCTACTCCGAGGCCGATCTCGAATCGTACTTGCAACAGGCCGCCGAGGTTTCCCGCGAGCACCCTGTCGTCATCACAAAGTACATCGAGAATGCCAAGGAAATCGAGATGGACGCGGTCGCGAAAGACGGCAAGGTTGTCGGCCACTTCATCTCTGAGCACGTCGAGAATGCCGGTGTGCACTCGGGAGACGCCACCCTCATCCTGCCCCCGCAGGACTTGGAAAATACTACGATCGAGCGGATCGAGGAGGCGACACGCAAGATCGCCGATGCGCTCAACGTCACGGGTCCGTTCAACATCCAGTTCATTGCCAAGGATAACGACATCAAGGTTATCGAGTGCAACGTTCGGGCGTCGCGCTCGTTTCCCTTCGTGTCCAAAGTCATGGGTGTCGATCTCATCGAGATGGCTACCAAGGCCATCATGGGGCTGCCGTTCGAGGAATACCCCGATGCAGAGAGGAACGCCGAGTGCGTTGGTGTCAAGGTGCCCCAGTTCAGCTTCTCCCGTCTCTCGGGCGCTGACCCCGTGCTCGGTGTTGAGATGGCGTCGACAGGCGAGGTTGCTTGCTTCGGCACGGACAAGTACGAGGCTTACCTGAAGGCCCTGATATCAACGGGCTTCAAAATCCCCCGCAACAACGTGCTTCTGTCCATCGGTTCGTACAAGGACAAGAAGGAAATGCTGCCGTCGGTGGCCAACCTGCAAAAGCTTGGGTACAAGCTGTTCGCAACGGCGGGCACGGCCGACTTCCTTCAGGAGCACGGCATCCCGGTGCAGTACCTCGAGGTCCTCGGCACCGAGGATGACGACCAAAAGTCTGAGTTTTCTCTGACGCAGCACCTGGCCAAAAACATGATCGACCTGTACATCAACCTGCCGTCCAACAACAAGTACAGGCGCCCAGCCAACTACATGAGCAAGGGCTATCAGACCCGCAGGATGGCAGTGGACTACCAGATCCCGCTCGTCACTAATGTCAAAAACGCCAAGATCATGGTCGAGGCTATCGCTAGGCACTTTGAGCTGGAGGTGGGCGTGCGCGACTACCAGACGAGCCACCGCACCATGATCCTCCCTGGCCTGATCAACATTGCCGCCTTCGTCCCGGGCCTGGTGTCTCAGGGCAGTGAGGACCTGACTACGGTCAGCAGGGCATCGGTTGCGTCTGGCTTCAGCATGATCCGGGTCATGCCCCTGGGAGTGGAGGGCTCCATCACCGACGCGAGGACACTCAAGATCGCCCAGGTCAACAGCAAGTCGGGGGCGCACTGCGACTTCAACTTTTCCGTCTCGGCAACTTCGACAAACTCGCAGCAAATCAGCCAGGTCACAGGCGAGGTGGGCTCGCTCTTCATCCCCTTCAACCACCTTTCGGACAACATCAGCAAAGTGGCCGCCGTGACGGCGCACTTTGACTCCTGGCCAACCCACAAGCCTATCGTTACGGACGCCAAGACAACAGACCTCGCGTCCATTCTGCTTCTCGCCAGCCTGCATGGCCGGCGGATCCATGTGACCTGCGTCACAACCAAGGACGACATCAAGCTCATCGCGCTGAGCAAGGAGAAGGGGCTAAAAGTGACGTGCGATGTGTCCATCTACTCGCTGTACCTGTCTCAGAAGGACTTCCACTGCCAGCTGCTCCCGACGGTCGAGGACCAGAAGGCGCTGTGGGACCACATGGCCACCATCGACGTCTTCTCGGTCGGCAGTCTGCCGTACCAGCTGGCGCACACTCTGGGCCACAGCGCCGACGCGTCTGTGGGCATCGCGGACGCCCTGCCTCTCTTGCTGACGTCGGTCGCTGAGGGCAAGCTCACGGTCGATGATATCAAGATGCGTCTGCATGACAACCCGATGGAGATATTTGAGCTTCATGAGCAGCTCGGCGCCTCTGTTGAGGTTGAGATGAACCGCCCGTACACCGTTCCGACAAGAGGCGAATGGTCACCCTTCGCAGGCCGCATGATGCGCGGGTCAGTGCAGAGGGTCACGTTCGACGACAAGGTCGTCTGTCTCGATGGCCAGGCCCTGAAGGTAGCGCCTCTAGGCAAGGATATGTCAACACACAACGCCCTACCTCCGCCTATGTCTCCACCCATGAGGCCTGCTACCGATGGTACCGCGGCCGCGAGACGCCATCCGATTCCGACGGCAGGCCCGCGGCCTATTCTCCGACCTCGGGGTTTGGATGCGGCCATGTCGCCGACGGTGGGTGCCAAGATGCTGGCAGACCACGACATCCCTATCCACACGACCCTGCCGCCCCTGGGTGGTGCGTCCTCTTTGAAGGAACTGCTGGCAGCGCCGTCGCGGTTCAAGAACCGCCACGTGCTCTCAGTGCATGACTACGAGCACGAGGACCTTCACCACCTCTTCGCGGTGGCAGAGGAGATGCAGAAGGGCGTGCAGCGCGACGGGGTGCTTAACGTGCTCCAGAACAAAGTTCTCTGCACGCTGTTCTACGAGCCCTCGACTCGCACATCGGCGTCGTTCGACGCGGCGATGCAGCGGCTCGGCGGCCGGACTATTGCAATCTCGACGTCGCACTCGTCAGTGCAGAAAGGCGAGTCGCTGCAGGACACTATCCGCACCGTGGCGCAGTACGGTGACGCCGTAGTGCTCCGACACCCAGAGGAGCGCAGCGCAGAGGTGGCGCGGGACTTCAGCCAGGTGCCCGTGATCAATGGAGGCAACGGCAGCAAGGAGCACCCGACGCAGGCCTTCTTGGACCTCTTCACGATCCGGGAGGAGCTGGGCACAGTTAAGGGACTGACCATCACTTTCGTGGGCGACCTCCTGTACGGACGCACGGTGCACTCGCTGGCGAGCTTGCTGCTGCACTATAGGGTGCGGATCCAGCTGGTGAGCCCCAAGAGCCTAGCGCTGCCGGCCTACGTGCGTGACCGGCTCAAGGCGAGTGGACAGCTCATTGGCGAGTCGGAGGCTCTCACGCCCGAGATTGTGGCGGACTCCGACGTGCTGTACTGCACACGCATGCAGAAAGAGCGGTTCCCAAGCCAGGAGGCGTACGATGCCGTGCGCGGGTCTTACAGGGTGGACAACGCGACGCTGAAACATGCCAAACCTAAAATGGTCATCATGCACCCACTGCCGCGTAACGAGGAGATCGCGGAGGAGGTTGACTTTGACCAGAGGGCGGCCTACTTCAGACAGGTGAGTGTCCTTTTTTTTTGGGTTGTTTTTGGCCCTCTTGGGCTTGGGGGTGATGGACGCTGACACTTTATGCTCGCAACAGATGAGGCACGGTCTGTACTGCCGCATGGCGCTTCTCGCGCTGGTGATGTCCTAGGATGTCGGAAGCCAGCCGCGTCGTTGTGGATCCGTCTTGTCCTGTAGGATGAGAAAGGATGCATATCCGACATTTGAGAAATGCCTCATTGTCAGAATTCGGACCCATTCCATCTGATTTTTGCGTTTTTTTTTGTCCCATATAGGTTGGTGGTAGATAAAAGTCCTTGCCTGGTTTTCGGAGAGGGGTTTGGAGCAGGCACAAAGCTGGCTGCTCCTATTCCGCTTCAACATTCTTTTCCTTCCTCATTTTTCTTTTTTTTTTCTCCTTGCATCTTTCTCCTTTCTTCCCACACATCCCTGAGCTCCTTGCGATAGCCCAGTTTAGACGTAAAACCGCGCATTTAGACAAGCAAGTGAAAGGAGATGTGGATCATGGCTGCCGATCCACATGTTGTATGCCGTACGGTACCGTGTATGTGTACAAGCGTCTCGTCTTGTATGCGTATACGTACCTACGTTGCGTTTGGTTGGCGTTGGCGTTTGGTTTGTCTTTTTGGGTTCCTATCTTTTCATCTGGTTTTTTATTTCTTTTTTTTTTTTTTTGTTTGTTTGGTTGCTCAAATTATGATACCCTGTACTGTTAGGCTATGATCTTATTTTGGGACATTTTGCTCGGGTTGATTGGATTTTAAGTTGGCGATCATCGCCCGTTTGCGTTGACTCATCATCAGCTCGCCCAGCTTTCTTCCTTGTTCCGTGGTTTCCCAGATTTATGAGACTCTGCTCGTGCTACTTCTCCACTTACCGATTTGACTAAGGAAGAGCAGACGGGATCGGTGTACTCCATTGGGCGCTTGATCGTACGTGACGGTCTGTGGTCTTGCATAGCCTCCAAAGCACTGTACTTTCTCGATGGTACCACTTCTTAGATACGATACTTGTTCCCGCCAACAGTTTTTACGGTCTATGGCGAAGGACAGAAGATCATGATATGATAACCAACATGAAAGTGAACTTAACAAACGGCAGCAGTGGACGCGCACGCCTCAGGGGCTCAACCTGTTCAGCGTCCACTTGTCATCCTTCTCGTCCCCGCGCTCGTACACGAACCGATCGTGCAGCCTATTCTCGCGGCCCTGCCAAAACTCAACGCGCACAGGGACGATGCGCAGGCCGCCCCAGAACTCGGGCACGGGCACGTCGTCGACGCCCTCGAACCGCTTCTCCGCCTCGCGCACCCAGCCCTCGAGCTGCGCTCTGCCGTCATCGTCATCGCCATT
>GL876969.1:1482692-1493144 GCA_000193285.1 Magnaporthiopsis poae ATCC 64411 | reverse complement strand
GACCGTCCTGACGCATTTGCTCGTCCCGGTTGGCGGCGTGGCGGGGGCCGTCCCGGTTGGCTGCGTGGCGGGGTCCGCCGAGGTGCGGAACACGACGAGCCCCAGAACGCACCCAAGGACAATGCCGATGATGGCGAGGACGCCGGCGGCTATCAGCCACGTTCTCTTCCGCCTGTGCCAAGGCGGCGGAGACTCCGACTGGTTGGCATTGGGACCTTGATCGTCATGGAGCGGAGGGCCGGGGTTGGGGGGGACTGGCGGGTGTATGGGCTTGGAAACTGGCGGGTGAATGGGATTGGGGACTGGTTTCAGAAAGATTATCTTAGCAGGTCCGGGAGCGTTGGCGCTACCGCCAGGAGCGTTGGCCTGGGACTCCTCGCTACTGGGAGACTGAGGATTCCCTAGTCCAGGCGACATCCTCGCCCAAGGTGTTAGAACAAATTTGGTGCTGCGGGTAACAAACTAGATGGAGGAAGGGCTCGTTGTGGGGGTGATGATGGGGATTGCTTCAACCTAGCTAATAATCCCTTTTGGCTTCAACAAGTGCTCAAGGATTCACGAGAAAAAGGCCAGAGAGCCTCTTTATCTGCTTTCGCCCCGAAAAGCGCGGTCGTCGGTCAGGCTGCGGTACAACAAATAAGTGGCGTGCCAACGGGCCAGTTATCACCAGCAAGATTGACTGGTCTCCTCAAGCCACATTCCGGCCGCGTGACATTAGATCCGGCGGCCTGACAAAGTATAGTTAGGACGACTCCGTGGTGATTGGCGAGCGGAAGGGGTAATTCCATTGACGGGGTAGTGCCGGAGTGTGTAATATGCGATTGTCCGTCGGTGTTCAGGTAATCTCGCACGCTGGGGCATCGATCGCATGTATCTCTCGGGCCATGATGTGCTTCAAACTACGCCCTGTCAGGTTCAGCTTGCTAACCATGAGCTCCCAGGCCTGAAAGATGAAAGCCATGCAGCATGCTTTCTTCGAGATCTTCCCAACCAGACTGGCGCGAGCCGAGATCGAAGTTAGCCCGCCATCTGCACGGGCAAGGGGCAAGGTGGATCTCACCGCCGGGGCCGGTTTATCTACTGTACCTGAGCCCTCCTCTTTTGCCCTCCGGCATTAGGACCGACGTGACAAGGCCAGTAGCGATGGATAAACAAACCTTGTGGCTTCGGGCGTCCGTTAGCTATCGACGTGTCGCATTCCGATTCGCCTCGCGTTTCGTCGTCTCGAGGCTGCTGCGCGTGCCAGAGTGACAGCCGCAGCCTGCAACCCATCGGGCTAAGTTTCCTCAGCCGCCTTTTATAATCACCTGGGGGTGTGAGCAATTGAAATTTCCCGCCGCGTGTCGAGTGTGTCAGTTTTTATTCGTCCAATGTGTACACCCCACGCAAAGTAGATAAATTCACCAACAGCCAATAGCTCGCGCTACCCTTCGCCGGCCCCTCGTCGACCGCATCCAAGTCACCCTGCTTCGCGGCTCAGATCTGCTGGCTGCCGGACTCCGGTGAGGGCTTTGAGGCAGACCCTGGCTGGTAAAAGCCGCCCCTTCAGCTGGGGGCTGGCGACCCCATGCGGTCCGTAGCACGGCGTCATCATCGTGGCTGCCACAGGTTACGCAGGGTAGCAGCGGCTGCAGCGTCGCGCTTTTCGTGACAGCCTTACCTGAGGTGGGGCGATTGCGGGGGGTGTGGGCCCCACAAAGGTACTTTTGTGACTTTTCCGGCGCCTTTTTGGAATTCACGTCTGAGCTGAGCGCTCAATCGGCACCTGCAAACTGGCCCGCGGGCTGCCAGCCTCCCTCGTGGTGGGGAGGACAGGGATGGCGCACAGGTCGCGGGCGCCACGCCAGAGGTCTGGGCCGCTGCGGCGGATGCGGGCCAACGCCAGCATCTGTCTGCGGACCGGCTGGCGTGGGCGAGCTTGGTGCTCTCTTTGTGGCGCTGGCCATCGCGTCTGTGTGGCTCCTCCGCAGCGTCAAGGAGTCGACGACGGGGAAGGTCGAGGCCACTACCGAGGAGGTGCCCGAGAAGTGACCAGGGGACGCATTAGAATAAGGGCCGGAGGAAGTGCGGCCTCTGGGTTTTCGGCCGGTCGTGCGAAGCCGAGACAAGAGTCCGCCGGGACCTGGGCAAGACAATAAAAGTATGCGATATCGTCTGAGTAGGACTTACGAAACAACCGATGCCGACCGCAGGTGAAAAGTTTCGCTTGTCTGCGCAGAGCCCCGCCTTCGCCACAGTCGCGGTCGACGTGGACAAGCTCCGGTGGCTTTGCAGGGCTTGATTCACCGACGTTGCTCTCGCTGGCCATCGGTCATTCCCCCGTGTCTAGGGTCAGGTTTTGTAACGCGCCAGAGGAGTCGGCCGGCCGGCCCCTCCTGTCCTGCGCATGGACGTTGACCACAAGGCGGTGGACGCAGTCGAGCCGGATTCTGCATCCCTGCCACGAATCCGGACCCGGCGGCGATTTAGGCTGGGATGCCGGACCTGCCGTGGCAGGAACAAGCCGCCAGCGCTTCCCCCGGCCTGTCATTTTCCTGGCACCGCTGCTTGTCAGCCAAATCCGGGTTCCCGTCACGACTCCTGCTCTCTTCTCTGATTCGCCTCGCCCGTCACTCGACTCCTCATGTAGACTCTGAAGGCCACCGCCACGTCGACAGACCAAGTCGCTTGCCCAATATATAGTGAGACCCGCCTGATGACAGAGCTCTGAGGGCAGCACCCCCGGCCCGGCCCGACCCGGCCCCAAGAACCCCCGGGCCGTATGCACGCACCGTAACGGATTCCGATTGGCGGCATTTGGGTCCCGAACGGGACAGGGATATCAAGCGCAGAAAACTTGGTTTCGCATGCCTCTCGTAAAGCAGGCCACGAGCGCCTCCTTGTCATGCTCGCACTTGAGATGGAAGCGCGACATGGCTCTCTAAAACAGGCCCCTCCCCTCGACCTAGTTTCCCCCATCTAACAGGAGGTGCGCCGCATCAATCCATAGGCTCGCCTTCCCCAGTTCTTCTTCCCTTCCATTATTTCATGTTATCGCACGATGTCCCGTCGGGCGTGGCGAAGTCACGATCGGGGCTGTGACTCGTACGTACCCAAGCTATAGGGACATTCCAGGCACGAGGGGATCCCCGTCTAAAAAAAAAAAAAAAAAAAAAAAAGCTTGCCGTGGGCCGCTTCGGGGGCTAAGCTTGTTCTGCCCTGCCGCCGCCTCCCCGGAATTTGGGTTGTCGGTTGAGGTTTCCTTTGCGTGACGTCCACCTCGTGTTACACACCAGCTCTGCCTTGCGACTTGAAAACCTCTCATCGCCCGCTGCCAGTACCCTGGGAAAGGGTCTGTTCTAGCATTTGCTACTCCGGGTCTGCGCCGGTCGGAGCTGGGCCCTTGGCGATTTACCGGTAAGAAGGAAGGAGATGGAGAAGACAGGTGAGGGGATTGCGTCGGAGATAGGACGTACACCCCCGGCGCGTCATTCACGATTCAAGCGTGCATCAACCCTGGAAAAGAGAAAGACATTTCTTTGTTGGTGGGAGTGATGGGCGCCATCGTCCGGGACACCTGGGAGGTGCCCTACTGCCAATCGCCCGCTTACCAATAAGGTGCGCCGGAATGCGGCCCGACCCCCGTATGCCTTGGGGTTTAATTTGTTTACCGCCTTGATAGCAGCATTATAGCCTGGTGTAATACGCTTTAAGTGGTTCTAGTACGTCGTATGTTGGTGAATCCCGATTTTGCCGACGTTAAATATACTCCTCCTCTACTCCTCCGAGCAACATGATAACACGTTAATGTTTCTGGCGGTCGCTTCAAAGTTACAGAATGTCAATGGGGGATCTCTTATATTGATACAGCCTTCCGAAGGGCGTGGAACCCAGGAAGGCCTGGCTTCCAAACTGGAAAACGGCCGCCTTCTTCTTGAACCGCCCAATGGAGCCGGGAAGGCCCTTGTCATAATGGGTTCCTACGCTCATATATCGGCTGACGTGGTTGGTCTTCCCCAGCCAGTCATCTTAGCAGCCGATTTTCACCAACAACACAACACGCACCGTTGCGCGGTTAGTCATTGCCCAGGATCCAAGACCCCCGGTGCTTGCCCCTTGCCCATGGCATCAAGCACGTACGCACATTTGGCGAGGCCGGAGATGGCGCCCTGTCTCTGGGACACAGTCTGCTGCTATCTTTGACATCTTTCATTTACCCGCTCCCCCAACCTTAGTCAGTGGCATTTTACATCGTCACGTCATTCCGGAACTCCCACCTTGGCCCGCGGGCCGACAGCACACTTCAACTTGATGGCCGCGAAACACCTCTTTCGCCACCAGCTGGGGAAGCACCCTCATTCTAACCCTGCCCCTGAGCCGCCCACATCCGCCGCCATTGTGACGGGGTGGTATCCCGACGCTTCCTGGTACCGTAACGTCGTGGAGTTATGATTGGGTGCCAACCTGGAGTCGGGATCGTTAGCGCCTACTTTCTTATTTACTGCGTCCGTGGTTTCTCAGTGATGCGTCGGAGGGTCTCTACCGTCTCGAATGCGAAGATGGTTTCGCCGTCATGCGCCGTGGGGTCTTCTACCGTCTCGAACGCGAAGATGGTTTCGCCGTGATGCGCTGTAGGGTCTGCTACCGTCTCGAACGTGTAGATGCCTTCGTGGTAGAAAGTCAACCGGTCGTCATTAGAAAGGAGGCTGCTGGGAGCGGACCGCGGAGCGTGGCTGGGTGTCCGGGCCCTGGAACTGCCGACGGAATCTTTGGGCCCCTCGACAAGGTCGCCGTTGCGACTCCCTCCCCGTGAGGCTCCTGTGAGTTCCTCCGCCGTATCGGCAGTGCCCGTGCTGCCCCGGGCTTTGCCCCATCTTCTGAAAAAGTTTCTAATGCGTCCCCCAGCCCCCCCACTTCCGCCGTGGTCGGGCGGCCGGGGCAAGTGCTCGCCCATATAGTGCGCACCCACGAGACTGGGCCTCTGGGTCACGCTTGGCGTCCGGCTCCGACCCGGTGTATTTTCGCCAGTGGCGGGGCGCAGACGTGTAGTGTTGATGGGGTACTGATCAAGCGATGGATCTTGGGGCGTCGGTGCTCCGAAATCGAAAAGGTCACCCGGAGATACGGCGCCAATTTTGGCGGTAAGGCCGGCAGCCAAAGGCGAGGCTTCCGACCCGTCACCGGGGGTCGGTTGTTGCTGCTGTGGGCCGGCAGACCGCGGGCGGGGCTTCGGGACCTGCGTTGACGAGCCCCCACAAAGGTGGATGGCTTGTGGGTTCCCCAGTCCTGCCGAAGCGTGAGTGAGATGCTCGTCAGGAGCCCTCTCAGCGCGTGCCGTGGTCCAAACGCCCGACGCATCAGACTCTTGCGTGGAATACCCGTCGGTAGCCCTCTCAGCGCGTGCCGTGGTCCAAACGCCCGAGACATCAGAATCTTGCGTGTCCTCATGGACGGTCCCCGCTTGGCCGTCGCTGGAGACGCAGGAAAGAAGTTAGAGCGAGCAGACGTTGGGTCATACGACGACCAACGAGCTTACCTGGGGCCCTGACTCCGAGGAGCAGGGGCGAGCTTGGTGGAGAACCAAGGATGTCCCGGAGCGTCGGAAGCTGACGGCCTGGATTCCGGCAGCGGGCGCATGGCCATGACCACAAACCTGATGCCTTCCTCAGAGACGCCGGAGGCCTGTAGTTTGGAGATGGGGAATGTATCCTGCCTGCCGCCGACGTAGGCGGTGAGGTCTCCCAGCTGGAAAGGAACGCTGTTCGTGAGAAGGCGGAAGGCCACCGCGCCGAGAGACCAGATGTCCATGGCAAAGGGGGACTTCCTAGCCGAGGTGGCGATATCTTTGAAACCAAACTGCTCGGGGGCTGCATAGTTGACGCTCAGCCACTTGGACGTGTACTGCAGCGTGGCTTCGGCCAACTGGCGCTTACTGACGCCAAAATCAGAAATTTTGACGAACCACTCCGGTGTTTTGGAAGCGACCATGATATTCTGTGCGATGTGCACGCAAACGTCCGATAGTTCAGCTTGATGGCTTTGAAGGGTTTAACTTTGGTAGATTCCGGCTTACCCCAGGCTTTAGGTCGCGATGCACAAAGTCGTTTTCGTGCATATACTTTAAACCTTCGAGCACTTGAGAGGATATGCTGCGTGCCTCGATCTCTGCGAGGGGCTGCGAAATATGGCCCTCGAGATTCCCCAGCGCGAGATATTCCATCGAGATAAAAATGGAGTCGCCGATCTCGAACCAGCCGTGGGATATAACAAAGCAGTGGGCGTACTATCGTAATCACAGCAGCATCAGCGATTACTAGCGGGATGGGCGAAGCAGAGGGAGCCAGGTAGATCAGATGAAGCCGAGAAATGAAAGGGTTTGCTAGGTGACCGCAGGAGGGAAAAAAAAGGGACGAACTTTGAAATGGGAGAATTTGACATTAGCCTCTAATTCCCGTGAGTAGTCCAGCTCGGCGCAAGCGTTCTTCTTGATCTCCTTGACCGCCCGCAGCGTCGCGTGGCCCTCCAGTCTCTCCCGGTACACGATACCATGTGCACCCTCTCCCAGTTTCGCCTCGCGGACCCACTGCTCCTCGACCTTGACGAAGCGCTCGCCCGCCGACCGGCCGGGGCGGAGAAAAGTGTGTCGCACGCAGTTGTTGCCCATATCGACCGTCTCGAGCTCGGAGTCGCGGACGAGGTCGGAGAGGATTCGGCTCAGCGGGGGCCGCGGCTCGAAGGGGGCCTTGGCGGGGACAGCCGCAGGGCGGGCTGGAGGCGGCGGTGCGGTTCTGTGTCCGGGTGGGCGCGGCGCGGGCCTGGTCGGGACCTTGTGTCCGGGCGGGGCGCGGCGCGGGCCGCCGAGGATCTAGGCGATCGCGTGGACGCGATGCGGGCTCCATGGCTCCCGGACGCGAGACGGGCCGCGAAGGGTTATTGTCAGGCAGCTCTGGTCGTCATGGATTCTTGGCAATATCCTGTGGCTCCAAGCGATCAACGCCGTCGTCGTTGGGCTCATAACGACAAAGGGTGGTAGATTGCGTCGGGCCTGAAAAGTGTGTCCCAGCTCAGGGAACCCACCAACCTACCTAACACACCTGACTGCGCGAGGGGGGACTGTTAGGAAATGGCCGGCGGGCAAAATGTGGTCAGGTGGTCAGGCTGTCGGGGCGGAAATATGCACGTCCATCGCTAAAGAGGCAGGCTGGGCGCTGTGGCTTGTCGGAATGGCGCGATTTGATGAGAGGCCTCCGGCTCCGATGTGATGTGTCGATGCGTCACTGGCTGCGTCGACAATCAGCCGCTGCTTGGCTCGGCAGGTCGTCGGACGCTTTTTTTTTTTTTCTTGAAGACCACCGTTCGTTCGGGGCTGACAGCTGTGATCGAGAGAATCTGGGATCGGAAAGTCTACAATCCTGCCTGGCAAGATGGCTTCCGCAGAAATCGTCCTGGCGGCTCTTGGAGGGGCAGACCTCTGTCTCAAGTGAGTCCTTTGCTGTACTGCGTGCCCTTTTCTGCACTTCGTGCCCGACTGGTCCAGTTAGAGCAATTAAAGCAACTACTAACAGACGACCCCGCGCCATCGAACGTCTCAACGCCAGGTACGGCGCGGTCTTGATACAGGCGTACCGGTCCTTCAGGAGCGCAAATAAGGATACCAAGGAGAGAATCCTCACAATCGAGGCCATATGGAGCCGCACCGCCCTGCAGATCGGGTTTCTCCGCAATGTCGTCAGCACTCTAGGGGAGGAGCACCTTCGTATCCAGGCGGATTTGTTCGAGATTCTCTGCAGCAAACTCAAGCTCGCTATTAGCAAGACCGAGTCGGTCCTGCGGAAGAAAGGCGGCGATGTTAACCCCTGGAAATATGTCGTCGTCCGCAAATCGCTGGACGCGACCATCGCGAGCCTGGAGCGGTGGCAGCGCATCTTCGACCCGTCCTGGTTCCTGATCATGCGCGTGGCGGACGGCGCCATCGATTCGGAGCTTTCCAAATCGGCGCAGGCGCCGGCCGTGACCGCGGCGACGAGCACTCAGGCCCCGTCCAGCGATTCGGCGCTTGTCGCCGCGCAAAAGTTCCGCGTCTCCATCAGCGGCAAGACGGATCATATCCACATCAGCCTGCCTGCAAACGGTTTAGACTGGGGCACGGTTAAGGAGGTGGCCTATTCGACGACAAAATTGGTCAAACGGGCGGGTTCGTCACCCAAAACGTTTGCCGTCGACTCGATCCCTTTGCCACCAGGTACCGACGCCAGGAGAATCCGGGCCGACGCCGAGGCGCTGGCCAAAAAGCTCCACCACATCCAGCCGGGCTACGGGATCCTCCAGTGTCAGGGGCTCATCAAGCACCGCGGCGCCGAAACGAAGCGCCTCGATTTTATCGACATGGTTTTTAACATCCCCCCGGGCCTCGAAAACCCGGCAAGCCTTCGCAAGCACCTCATCACGGGAACCATGCCGACCTCGTGCAGCCTCTCAGCCGTCCTAGGTGTGGCACGACAGCTGGCCGAGGCCGTCAGCTTCCTGCATACGTGCGACTTTGTGCATAAAAACATCCGGCCCGAGACCATCCTGATATTGGGCGCAAAAACCGACCGTCATTCCGGGAAATGGGTGGACGAGCCGCTCGGATCCGCGTTCCTGGTTGGGTTCGACTCTTTCCGCGGCGTGACCTCGCACACAACGCGGACCGGCGACGACGATTGGCATCGCGACCTGTACCGCCACCCGTCACGGCAAGGCCCGCGCGCGCAGGAGGACTACGTCATGCAACACGACGTTTACAGCCTGGGCGTTTGTTTGCTCGAACTGGGCATCGGGCGCAGCTTTATCGAATACGCCAACTGGGATCCGGCTGAGGGGATTGAGGAGGTCCGCCCCGGCGAGGCGTTGGATCTTCCCGATAAGGGGGATGGGCTCGACAACTCAACGGAGATGTTGAAGAGGGTAGGGCTAGGGGGCACGGGTTTCGGTGACCCAGATCTCCAACGCCGGCTCGAGCTGAAGGACCACCTAGTTCGACTGGCAAGGACAAAGCTGCTGGCACGCATGGGTGATCTCTATGCAGCCGTCGTGGTCACCTGCCTTACGTGCCTGGACAGTAACAACGAAGACTTTGGGGACGAGGAGGAAATGCGGGACGAGGATGGAATCCTGATTGGTGTTCGTTTCATTGAGAAAGTTTTGCTCTGCTTGAACAGCATCTTGGTTTGAGAGGGGCTGGCTGGTTCTTTGTTTGTCCAGCGGCGGGGGGTGGCCGCAGCTCTGTGTGAAGCTGTTCTATGGCTTGGTGTTGCCTCGCAGCCAGCGGCCTCACGTAGATACATACGTACCTATCTACCCCCCTACTTACATACCTTATGCTATGTTCATTCAGCCATTGGTTTACTAGTTTCTCCATACAAATTTGATCAGCATTGGAAAACCAGTTGAGCGCATGGCACCCCCACGGAAATAAACATAGCGAAGCTCCATTCGAAGTACCCTTTGTTGCCAAGGTTTTACTTGTATTAATGCAAACCCTTAAATTCTTGTATAGGCCCCTGTGCAACGTTAAATTACCATTAATCTGATGAGAAAGAAAAAGAAAGAAAAAAGATGCGTACGGGACGACCAACTGCTCCTTCCCTGAATAACTTCATGAACGAGGTACCAACGGGCCAGCTAACGGGGTTACTAACGGAAGGGGCAGTACATGTACCGGGGAAAAGCAAGGCCGGGTTCGAGCGGGAAGGATCGTCAATCCACACCTGGGCCCGGCTAGAAAAAAAAAAGAGCCGGAGATCGCCGGGCGTACGGGCAGGGGGCTCGTGGCCGTCTTCGGTCGAACGGGCTCTGTTTCACTCAAGCCAATGAACGGGGACACCGGGCAGTCAGCTATTATGTAGTGATTGGGACAGCTCTCAGTTTACGAACATTACGGCCCCGGGAATTCTTGACAACACTCGTCTCAAACTTGAGTGCTCCTATGTAGATCAGGTCCGCGCCGCCAGCCACTTCCGGCGTTCCGCTGTACCAATTGGACCCCTATATTCCAACCTCCTGTTAAACTCGCTTTGGACGCTGACGTATGTCTCCACAAGCTCCTGGCCAATGTTTTCCACCAACAGCCGATCCCTCATGAGCGCTTCGAATGCCTCGGTCGGGGAGGATGGAAGCTGCTTGGTGATGCCGTACGAGAAGCGCTCCTCCTCCGATAACATGGCAGGGTCAACTAGCGTTGAAAAAAAAAACACAGAATTAGCACTTTTATCGAGCGTGAAGAAACGCCAGCACGGCAGGGCAGTCATCATGTCCACTGACCCGGGCAGTCCTTCAGCACCAGCTTGGTCCTGCTCTTCACGCCGGAAAGCCCGGCGATGATGACGGCGGCCATGTACAGGTACATCTGGGCGGCAGGGTCGGGCAGGCGCATTTCCCAGCAGCCGGGCCGGCGCTGGCGGACGGCGACGTCCTTGTTCTCGGTGCCCCACG
>GL876969.1:1437067-1463149 GCA_000193285.1 Magnaporthiopsis poae ATCC 64411 | reverse complement strand
CGATGCTGGGGCTGGCAGCGCTAGGCGTTGCGGGGCTAGATGTCGCAGGGCTAGCAGTGATCGGGCTGGAAAAGATGGCAATGTCGTTGGGGTCCGCGAACAGCGCCTGCAGGCCCGTGATGGTGCCCGTGCTGGCCGGAACGGCCATCGGCCTGCCGGACCAGACCTGCTGTTGCTCGCCGCCGCCCGGTGTGGCAGGCGCAGAGGAGCAGGCGATGACGGCGGCCATGTCGCCGAGCATGCTGAGGCCGCTGATGCTCGACCCGCTCGACGACGTGCCGTCGGTGATGGACCCGTGCAGCGACTCGAGCCTGACGGGATGCGACGCCAGAGGGTCCGTCGTGATCATGGGCATCGTGTACGACCTGACCACCGACGGCTGGAACGGGAACGTGGCATCGTCTCGCGTCCCCCGGACGGGTTCTTGATGGCGGCTCGGGCGTTAGCTTCGGGTGTGGTGAAGCTCCGGAGCAAAGGGCATTGGATGTTGTGGGAGAAAAAGAGGCCAAAACTTCACGAGAAGAGGAAAAAAATACACCAATCAGAACCTACCTCCAAGAGGGTACTGCTGCTTCTTCCTGCCACCCAGCAAAGAGTGAAGCATGCTGAACCTCTGCCGAGGCTCTGCCTTGGTCTCGGGGGCCATTGTTAACGTGCTTGCGAGTATGTGTGTGTATGCCTGATGCTGTGCCTGCAGGATGAAAGCGAGCTAGCAGGAAGAGGGCTGGCCTATCGTGCTTGGAGCCGGAAAAAAAAAGGGAGGGATCCTGTCGTCTATATGAAGCTTAGCCGGGTGTGGTATTGCCCACTAGGGATATCGTTGCAAGTTTCACGCCGGGAAATATGACGGCGGGAAGGAGTCGTACCCCCCCTAATAATATTCCTTCGCAAAGCAGTAGTGGCAGGGCCGGCTACCAATAAAGTGGAGGAGGGATGTCAAAAACCCAACCCAACCAAGTCGCGGATAACATCCGACATACGAGCGGGACAGCCAGTCGATTCGCGCCAGGAAGCGAGCGAGCTCTGGCCACCGCAACAGGTGGCCTGCCGGGCCCATCATACGCGCCAAGAGGCGACCTACTCACTCTGGGTTGGCAGGGCAGGCAAGGAAGAAGAGAATGGTAAGGCAAGGTGCCAGTGCAGCGCCTGGCCTGACGTTTGGACCAAACAGAGGCACGCCCGCACGGCGGAAACGCATCTTTGCTGCAGGTCCCGCACGGGTTTGTGGCCCAAAATAGGATTTGCTGCGTTTTCCGTAAACAAAGCATGGTGGGTGGTGGTACATGCAGCATGCGACAATATTATTACTTGGACAGGGCTGTGTTTCTGTCTGTGGGTGTGAAAGGAAGGCCATCTGACGCCTCTCCCCCTCTGTCTTTCGCTCTCCGTCCTCCAGTTGCAGCTTTTCCTGAAGACAAGCCACTACGAATTTTCCCTAGATACCTTCCTAGACGGATTAAACACTCGCTTCCAGGTTTCCGGTCTACAATACCCATGAATTCCTACGCCGGGAGGCGTAGACCGGTCGGAGTTAGCCCCGCCCGTCCTTCCCAACAGGCACCGGGCAGCTACGTGGAGCTATGGTTTGGCAGCGATCCAAACCCCACCCACAACGACCTGGCAATGAAGGGGGGGAAAAAAAAAGAGGTTCGCGGGGATCAGGTGGGCCAGGTTCGTCGGATCATGATCGATGCGAGGCGCAGCAACACAAGACCGGTCCACGATCCCTGGATTCTCGGGCACGATGGAATCAGACGAACCCCGACCGGTGGGCGTGCTATTATTGTTTCCAGTCTGTGCTGTTGCTGCCACCGCCTGCCCGCCCGCCCAACCGCCAGAGCAAATGAGCACACACACACACAAAACACACAACAAAGAAACGAACCCGCCCTGGCGCATATGCACAAAGTAGGTAGATGCGCTGGCAACAGAGCCCACCCGCCCACACACTGTGCTGTACTGCCCGATGCGGGACCAGGGGTGACCGACTCATTTCCTGCCTGCGTCGCAACGCTTATACGTCGTTCGATGTCATCCTGTCGGGCTTTGTTTTGCCCTTCAGCTAGCTGGCTGGCTGCCCGTCCAGAACGGTATTTTCACAAATCCTCAAATCCTACAAGGCTGGGCTCCTGGACGGATTCTCGGCGGTGACATGGGCTGGCAGCCGAGGGTGCGTGGGGCGGCCCCCAACCAAGTCCCAAGCATCCTACAGAGTAAGAACTACACCGCAAATCGTGCAGGGGTCCTTCCTGAAGCGGCCATAAAATCGGCGGGAAAAGGGGGATGACAACAAGCTGCAGAACCAACAGCCAACCTGCAGATGGGCCCGTGCTGGTTCCAGATCCGCACACAGTACGACCGGCGCGGTCCCAAGCAGCCGGTTGCTCGAGCAGCGCCACAACTGCCACCAGGGGAACGGGAAGGAACGGGCGGTGGGTAATTCGGATCTTCCTTCCTAGCCTGCGACTAGACACCGCCAGCCAGGCAGCGACGCGAGAGAAACAGAAATAGACAATTTTGCTATGCCGTTAAATTACAACGTGTCGTCATTTCATGGTCCCTGAACGTTTCGAAAATTCCCAACACAAATCTTTCGTTTGAAAGTGCGGACATGCTCCGGTCCGCGAAACAGTCATCGAACCGCCAAAGAATCAAATCCGCTCCGTCGCTGGGGCCAGCAGGGTTCTGGAAGGATTGTACACCTCCCCCTGCTCGTTCCCAGTCTTGACTAGTCCGGGGCACACGACAAGGTGGTCCTTGCTCTGCCCCGGCTGGTATTCAGCGGCTTGCCGCAACGAGAACTCTCCTGGTTGGGAGAGCAGCAGGTATCCAAACTTGGCGCACTCCATCAGGAGGTCGTTCAGGTGGCCCTGCTGCTGGCCTGACTTTTGCGGGGCCACAAAGGCGGCTAGGAACCTGTCGAGGGCGGCTGCTAGCTTTCTCACCTTGTCGCCGACCATGGCCTCTGTAGGAACCAGTGCGCTCCTGTCGGACCTATTGGGGTGAATGAGGAAGGTGGATATTTGTCGCCATCTTGTGAGGGCAGCAGAAACAGCTTTTTTTATGAGAGCAGCGTCAGGAACCAGACACTGACCGCAGCAGATACGGCACATAAAGTGCGGAATAGACACAGACATACCTTTTGGACTACCCCTACCCTTTTCGGTTGGCGCCATCTCCGTCATAAAGAGGCACAGCGACGGCGGTAGGAGCGAAAACTTGGCTGTTGGACTGAGCACCACGCTCTGCGACATGGCGCTGGCGATAACGTGCCTCAGCGCCGCGTGCCTGGTTTTTGGTTTGATAGCAAGCGTGACCAGCTGCGCCAGCGTTAGCGTAGATGGTTCTGTGTCCAACCCCAGGTCTGCGAGTGTGCGTTGGAGCTGGTCACGGACGGTAGCCGACGGTTGCATGAGTTCCAAATGGTAATAATTTTCGACGTGCAGTTGGATAAGATGGTCGAGTGCTTGCAGTTCCGACACGATGGTCTGGTCCGGCGCCGGCGAGAGCAGGAACTGGTCCAGTTGAAGCGGGTCTGATGTCGCGGCTGACGTTGCTGGATGTGCTGCTTGCGCCGACGCCGCTCTGGCCACCACGGCCAGTGGTGAAAGAATGGAGGAAGACGATGAAGAAGAGGATGAGCGTCGACGGGCGGGCGTGGCTTTGGTCACGGGCACTGCCGACATGCCCACGGCGTCCTTATTGTCGGTGTGGTCGACGATTCTGGACCGGCGCCAGGGAGGGGAGGCGGTTGCGGGCCCGTTCTCGCTCTTGGCCCTCCTGTGTTTCCTCCTGAAGAAGAACATGGCCGCCAGAGCGCCCAGTGCAAATCCGAGCACGACCGCGCCGAGCGCAATGCCGACCACGATCCCACTGCCGAGGCCCGGGCTACTGATAGCCGCGCCGCCGTCGGCCGCGCCTAGGGCGTTTGTCAGCTCGGCAATGCCAGTTTGCGTGGTGGAGGTGCCAGAGGAGCCGGTGGTGGAGCTGGCTGTGCCGCTGCTGGAGGCCCTGGACAGTGATAGGTAGGACGACGTGGTGTCAGCTGCAGGAGCCGGAGTCTTCGGATTTGTCGACGTCTGTGGGGGCTTGTTCTCGGACGCCGGCAGAGGAGTTGCAGATGACGGCGGGGCACGTGATGAAGGGGGCGGAGGAGGAGGCGGTGCAGGAGAGTCTGAAGATGGTGGTGGATTTTGGCTAGCTGAAGGAGGTGGTAGTGCCGATTTCGCGTCCTCAACAGGTGTTAATGCTGGTTTGGACTCCCTGGGCGGAGGCTTGGAAGGCTCACCCGCCGATGAGGGCGTGTCCGCCATGTCAGTCCAGAAAGTCGCCCAGGCGATACAGCAAAAGCTACGGCTGCGCCGGATCTTGCGAAAATCAAGGAGGTGTACGAGTATGAAGGACGGTTGAAGACATGTTGCGGGAGCAGCACGTTTGATGGTTGGCTGCCATCATATCAGCCTGCAGCGCTGCGCAGACCCGGCGCCCGCACACCCCTCCCACCACCTGGCCGAGGTCACAGCCACACCCCCCAGCCCTTCATTTTATTCCGGATAAATCAAGCCGAGCAGATTAGCGTGGGCTTGCGAAATCGAGCGACGAGACCATAAGGCCTAGCTCTGTTCGTTGCATATTCCTGCTTTTCTGTTGCTAAATGCACAAGACAGACACGCATCGACGTCAGACATGATCCGCAGGTGGCTGTGTCGACCACCGGACAGACGAACAGGTCGCAAACAAGGCAGGAATCAAAACGGTGCTGCCGTCCAATCGCTTGCGGAGGGCGGTCAGCCCATTGGCGCATGTTTTGGCTGGGCTTCGATAGCTCAACCCAAAGGGCGGAAAGTCAAGGGGCGGAGAATCCATTCGGGTACGTCGAGGAGCCGCCCACGTCGAAACATGCTGCAGCCCCGCCCAGTGCAGGCTTAGTGGGGATCAATGGATCTGCGCGGAGAGGTGGCTGTTGGCGTTCGCGGCAGTGCCTCAGCTCTTTCCTATTTGGAAACGATCGGATCCGGCCCACCGCCGATGCGACGCTAGCCGCAAAAGGGAGGAGACAGTCAGCGCTTTTCTCAAGCGTAATTCGACGACGCTACCACCAACATGCTCCTTGCAGGGTCACACTTGCAGGGTCGTGACAGCTCATTTTGACCCAATAGGCTTGATTATAGGGCTGTGTTCCCTGGTGTGATTGTGCTCTGCACTCTGACATAGGGCTGTTCTCCTGTGTAGCGCTGAATGACGAGATTGCTTCTGTCCGCAACATTTACCAATCTCTAGGACAAACACTGGACCAAAGAATTGGCCGCAAAAAGGGGCAGCCAGGGAGCAGCATGGGTTTGGATGCAAATGAGAGAACCCCTGAAAGAATCCATCGATATTGCCAGAACAGGGTTGGCCCCGCGGCCCAGCGGCAGCCCCATCCGCCAGAGCCTGGCCAAGGAAGCCTACCCGCACACCTCCACAACGCCAGGCTCTAGTTTTGGCGTCTGACCACTCCAGGGAGCCTGCTTTCAACTGCGAGGCAGGCTCTACAGGGGCTGATTAGGTACCTTAGGTACCTATACATTTCTTCTTGGGCGCTGTTCTCTGCCTTCGATTTCCAGTCCTGCTGCATGCAGGCCCTCTCTGCGGCCACCTTTCCCACATTACAGCTTCTCTCACTTTGGTTTCCTTGATCGCCTTGTAAACAAAGAATATGGACGACAGACCCGACATCCTGGTCGCAATCGACTTTGGGACCACCTACACTGGTAGGTTACATCTCCCGCCACCGGTTACGCCGCCGAATTGCCGACGGGATAGTGAGGCACAGTAGTCTAATTGCAAAAACCCGGGAATTTTCCCCCCGCTGCCCGCCGCTCGCTTCAGGCGTTGGATGGGCCCGGCCCCAGCAGGCAGAGGCGCTGCAAACCCCGATCCAGGTCATCCACAACTGGCCGGGAGCTTCGGCAAAGAACGAGCAAAAGGTGCACACATGTCTCGTCTACAACCCACGGAAGGAGGTCTCGTCCTGGGGCTTCCTCTGTGACGATGATGACGACGAGGGAGAAGATGGCGGCGACAAGGTTGGTCCCGAGGGCGAAAAGACCGCCGATGCTGCTGCCAGTAACAAGCCTACCGATGGCGGTGCGGGGCCGGCTGCCAAGAAAAAGGATCGCCGGGAGTTCTTCAAGATCTTCCTCGACAAGGCCACGCTGCTTGAGGCGCAGAAACAGGGCATCGCAGCCGCGCCCGAGAGTCCCGAGGACGCCCGCTTGCTGGCATCGGACTACCTACGGCAGATCTACACCCACGTCAAGGAGACGGTCGAGTCGCAGGCCGGCCTGAGCGGCAACGGCGGATGGGCCAGCCTGGCGGTCGAGTTCATCTTCAGCGTGCCGACGACGTGGCGGTCGCAGGAGATCGTCAATACCTTCAAGGGCGTCATCAAGGATGCCGGCTTCGGCACGGGCGGGCCCAAGCACACGGCCGCCGTCGACCTCACCGAGTCCGAGGCCGCCGCCGTGGCCACGGTGAAGAACACGGCCGTCGACTTTGTAAAAGGCGACATCTTTATGTCGGTCGACGCCGGCGGCGGCACCACCGACTTTGCCGTCATGCAGGTCGTCGAGGCCTCGCGGCCGTTCCCGGCTCTGGCACAGCTTGCCGAGGTCGACGGCGTGGGAATCGGCTCCACGCTCATCGACCGCGGCTTCTTGGCCCTCGTCGCTTCCCGGCTGCGCCCCTTCCCTGAGCTGCAGCACCAGCTGCCTCCTGGCTGTGCCCATAAGCTTGTGCGCAGCGAGCGCTTCCGCATCATGAAGCACAAGTTTGGTGAGCGTGTCTACGCGTCTGAAGTGTACAAGCTCCCTCTGGAAGGGGTAGGCTACAATTTTAGCCATGCCGGGGCCGGGATAGAGGCTGGACGCATGCTGTTCTCGCGGTACGTTGATACCTGATCACCTTAGAGTCATTTTCAGGCTAAAAACGACTGACAGCATAATCTGGGTCCTTCAATACAGAGAAGAGATACAGTCCCTCTTTGACCCACACATCCAAAGCATGCTCAACAAAATCCGGGACCAGCTCGACTGGGTGCATTCAAATTACCAGACAGCACACATGGTCGGTGTTCTTCGTTCCAGCTCACTCGCGTTTCTACGTCACACAGCTAACACTGGCCCAAAGAACTACATGGTCCTCTCCGGGGGACTGGGTAGCTCAGCCTATGTCCGTGATACCCTCGAGAAGGAGCTGGCCAAGCGGCCACACCCATGTGCGCGGCAGATGCAGATTCTCCAGGCGCCCGATCCTCAACTCGTCGTCGTCAAGGGACTTCTTCTCGACAGGATGCAGAAGCTCGACTCGGGATACAAACCGGTCCTGGTACAACGGCGCGCCAGGGCCAGCTATGGCCTCGTGTGCAAGATCAGGTACAACCCAGAGATCCACATCGACGAGGACATCAAGGAGGACCCGCTCGACGGGCAGAAATAGTACGAGGAAGCCTGTGCCAATTATGCCGAGATCGATGACGGAAGGAATGCTAACTGGCTTTTCTGTTGCGTGGGTTCAGTGCGACGGGGCAAATCGACTGGGTCATCAAAAAGGTAGGATGCTCAAAATATGTCCCCAGGTGCAAAAGCGACGCTGACACATTTTGTTCTCATCTCCTAGGGTGATATGATCGACCCGAGCCGCCCACTGCAATCTAGCTTCAGCCAAAAGATTGATGCCGAGAGCTCAGTTCGGGCCTGGGATGCCATAATAATGATCTCCAGCAGCGACAGGGACAAGCTGCCCAAGAGCATCAAAGACGGTTTGTGTTCATCCTATATTTGCCAAGCTTGTAGTCACAACCTAATTGGGTCTCCAAAACACAAAAACAGAGAGGGCAAAACCGCTCTGCACGGTCAAGAGCGACCTCGCAGGCATACCGATCGGCGAGCTCGAGATGAAGAAGCAGTCCCGCGGGAGGTTCAGGCGGAGCAAGAGGTTCTACGTCTGCAACTTTGACGTGCGCGTCATCGTCGCGCCGGCCGAGATCCGGTTCGAGCTGTGGTTTAACGGGCACAAGTTTTCGGGCGACCACGACCCTATAGAAATAACTGTGAGTGTTTGTCTGGTCTCTTGACCGCTGTCCATGTTGAGTGACTGCTGCTAACTGCTTGTCTAATATGCAGTGGGACCAAGAGGGAACACAAGTCAGCAACCGATGAGGATGTCCCGCTGTGGAAAGGATGCACATGATGTACGAGACACCAAATACGGAGGCCAGACATAGAACTCGCATTAATGAGAGTATGGAGTGATATAAATCAGCTATATTGGTGCTACGTCTTAAGTTCCTCAACACGCAAGAATCTTCTCGATAGCTTCAAAGCCCTTTTCCACCGCTAGGTCTAGCGGCCTTCGCCCAGAATAGTCTTCGGCCTCCTTGTCCGCACCAAGCTCCACGGCGAGCAGCCTCACAATATCCCTGCGTCCACATTCCACGGCACAGTGCAGCGGCGTTTGCTCGTCAAGGTCTCTAGCCTCCTTGTTCGCACCCAGGTCCACGAGGAGCAGCCTCACAACATCCTCACAACCATACCGAATTGCACAGTGCAGCGCCGTCTGCCCCCAGCTGTCCCGAGCCTCCCTGTCCGCGCCCAGCTCCCCGACCAGCAGCCTCACGACGGCCACATGTCCATATATGGCAGCACAATGCAACGGCGTCCTCCAACCCCGATCTCTGCCGTCCGTGCCGTTACAGTCCGCGCCCGCCTCGGCGACGAGCACCCTCACGACGTCCACGTGCCCGCGAGCCGCCGCGATCTGCAGCGGCGTGTTCCCGGTCATGTCCTTGGCCCAAATGTCCGCGCCGGCGTGCACGGCCAACGTCCTGACGATGTCTTCGTGTCCACCCTCGGCCGCTTTCCAGACGAGGGTCTGGCGGGACGGGGTTTTCACCTCGATGTCGGCGCCGTGCGCGGCCAGCAGCCGTGCGGCTTCGCCGTCGCCCATTGCGACGGCCTTTTGCAGCGGCGTTTGCCCAAAGCTGTATTTTGCCTCGGTGTCGGCACCGCGCTCGATTAGGAGCCGGAAGAGTAAGCCGCTGCCCGTCCGGGCGGCCCACTGTAGCGGCGTCTCGTGGGCCTGCTGATCCCTGGCCTCGAGGTTGACGATGTGTTCGACCGCTAGGCGCGCGAATATATAGCAGCCCTGGGCTGAGGCCCATTGTAGCGGGCCGAGGTTGTGGTCCTTGTATCTTTCCGAGATAATGGCACTTTCGCCGCTGACATAAAGCTCCTCCATTGCTTTCAGTGCACCTTCGTTCTCTTTTCTCCAGCTCGCGTGTTGCTCGCTGCCAGTGTCGTCCGCGCTCCTTGATGCTGCCGCAATGTTATAAATCTCTACCGCCTTTCGGAGATACCAATCTGTCGCCTCTCCGTATCGTTCCATCCCGCTTAGCAGCAGCCATGTATTCCACCATCTCGCAGCCTTGTCCAAGCTATTTGGACACTTACACCCCGCAACGGGGCACTCAGGAATCCCTCGGCTACTCAGTAAGCTCTCGTGGTCTTGGGCCTGCATCTCCCGAGATCCGCGCCAGTCCCAGACTAGCAGGAACCTGGCTGGAAAGTCTGCTATCGAGTCTATCCACTCGGGCAGATTGTCCGTTTGGGGAATCTTGGAAACGATGATGGTCGAGTACCCATCGTCCAGCCTGACAATTGATGGCATCGATGCTCCTTCGAGGAGACAGACTACATCACCTTCCTTGATGACTTTGACTGACGCCTGAAACACGCAATCAGTCCACTGTGGTTTCCCTTTCCCGTCACAGTGCTTCCAAGTGATCGTGACGTGTCGTCTGTCGTTCCTGGTAGCGTCCTCGCTCGCTGAAGTCACCTGCCCAAGAAAATTGCCCTTGGCTTCCACCACTGCCACCTCCTCTTCGTTCCAAGTGGCGACGGATGCCCGATCAGAGAGCCAAACGCGTATAAAGTTCCGAAACACGTCTCGCCAAGGGATTGCGTAGTCGGCCGACAGTCCCGCCGCGTCCACATCGTTGTCCGAGCTCATCCCGAGCAGAGCGTAAACCTTGTCGCGAAGATCCGTTGCCTGTCGGTCTTGGTACATATCCACCAACTCGCAGAGAGGGCGGATATTGAGGGAAAATCTATAAGCTGAGGCCGGTCGATTCCTGGGCCTGGAACGGAAACCCGCGCCGCTGATGAGATAGGCAACAGTGTTGATGAGGTTTCTCAGTCTCGTCGGGGAGGTGGAGGTTTGCCAGGGGTTTAATGCGTCCACGCCCACGCAAAAGGCATACCCGTCCATCTCCACGGGACCACATTTGACCAGGACGTATCGAGCTGCCGCAACCTCTTGAAGGACCTAGGTGATTGTATTAGATTAGTGTCCCTGCACCCCCAAAACTGGTTTTGTTATTGCAACTAACCCAGACGCGCCGGAACCATGGCCGTCCGAGTAGTCCAAGGACAGCCTCCCGATCCTCGTTGTTCGGTGCTGAATTCGCGGGTCCTTTTGCATGAGCCCCGAGACCATCTGATCCGTCGGTAGTAGTCGGGCCTACGTGATGTCTATGAGCTGCAATGTGTATCGCCTCGAGCGCGCGGGCACTGTTGTCGATCGCTTCTCCAAGCCAAACGATCACGCAGCGCGCTTTAGCGTAGATCTTGGCCATGGACTGGACCTGGTGGTTCTTCTCCTGCGTATCGTCCTGGTTGATGCAGACGGCGTCAATCCAGAGAATTCTTTCCAGAAAGCAGTGTCGAAGATGCGAGAGAGCCGCAAAGAGGTTTGCCGTGACGTATCGCTCCTTGCTGTTGATGTAGATCGGATCTTGCGCCTTTTCGTCGCCCCAGACGTACGAGAGGGCCTCATACGGATGGGTTTCTTGCGAGTCCAGCCTCGAAAATGTGAGGAGCCGGCATTCGATGCGGGATTCTGCATCGGGACTGGGAAGGAGCTGAAGCAGTCGCACGCTGCCCTCTGGCAGAGAGGCGTAAGAGTGCATTGTCGTGTACGAGGGCGATTGTCTGACTCCAGTTTGGAGGAGGAGTACAGTTGGGACTACCTTTTTTGCGAGTGCCCGAGGAGGGACTACGCCCGCAAAGGTGGAATGCCCGACGTGCGTGTGCCCAAAGATCCGCAGCCTTACCGACGCCGTGCTTGGTTTTGATTGGCCGGTGTCTCGGGTGCCTAGAGCAGGACACGACGACGCTAGGCTATTTTATTAGAGGGCAGCCCCTATCCCGCAAATGTCGTCAACACTCCTTGCGAACGTAGAAACCTAGGTATAGATTGTATATTGGCTTGAGAGCGCGGGGAGGATAGGACCGGCCAAGGGTTGAACTACGAATCGCGATATTAGCTATTGCTGGGGACGGCTCCAAACACGTCTTTAGTCCGACTTGTACCGCATCTGCCGGCCTCGCTTGCTAGTAGCAACACCCCCCCCCCCCCCCCCCCCCCCCCGGGGTAGGCGGCGGGCACCTGAACCTGTCCGCCATCCCAACGGTCAGCGGCGGTAACCCTACTCTCGGTCCAAAAGCAACCGAGCCCGTGTCTGCAAAAGACATCGGAGCGTACAACAAGTTCTTGGGCGCATATTGGTGCTGCAGCTCTTAGAAAAGCAGATGAATCAGCTTGGGAGCCTGGCTTTCATCTTTGATCTCTAGCGTTTTATGTGTAGCTAAGGTTACCTGGGACTGCCCAGCTCCTCCTCTTAAGCAAGTAGGAAGCGCGAGAGGGTCTTGCTACCGACTGGGACCGGGATACCTTCAAGCCTCCTCCAACCAGCCCCACTGTAAGTCTGGTATATAATATCCGTCTTCGTCGTGAGAAGTCTCCGTCTCCCAGTCGTCCTCCACTGACTCGCCCCCACTGTCACTCTCATGGTATATAGCCCCCGTCTTCGCCGTTAGAAAGGTCCATCTACGAGTCGCCCTCCCCCTGATAATCATCCTCGCTAACCTCGATAGCCCCATTGTAGGGATAAGTCTCGGGACCGTTATGCCTTCTCCGTGTCCAGGTCACCGTCCAGGTGTACATCCGCGGCCCGAAGCCTTTGGTGAGCTTGTCCCTGACCGCAGAGTGGGATTCGCATCCGTCGCGACCCTCTAACTCCATAGTACGGCTACACTCCTCGCACAACCAGCCCACGTAGTTCACGCTGGCGCGCCATGATAGTTTCCGAATGGGATTGCCCTGAGCGGATAGGTAATGATAGCCCTGGTGCTTTGGGTTGAGCGGGAAATTCCATGATTGGACGGCAGTATCGAGCCATGCTTCGAAGTTTGGGCGCTGACCCTCATTGCAGTGAAAGTCGAGAGTAAGGGTCTGAATGCGTGGCATATTCACCAACTCACGCGGCCATGAGCGTAAAGGGTAGCTGCAATGCTCACCCGCGGGGTGTGGGGTGATCCAACCTGGGCGTCCGAGGTCAGGGTGGGACACTGGTGTTTCCTGCTTGATGCTCTTCTGGTTGATGCTCTGATGGCCGCTGCTCTCCTGCTGTTGCTGTAGCTGCAGCTCTTTTTCCTGTCGATATATCTTTCCCACCCTAAGTAGGTTGGTCAAAGGGGCGATAGATGAGTCACCGTCCCCCTCAGCCACAATGTACCTAGGGAGAAGCGGACACCATATGATGTCGAGCAATTCTTTCGAAGGTGGGTACCCACGCCAGGTTTGCAGAGACATTGGCGAAAAGCGCAGATGCTCAGTCATGCTCAGCTGGAGCCTTCCTGGAAAGCCGCAAAAATCCAGCGCATACAGCTCCCTCCCGAAGAAAGCGTGGTACGCCCTAAGGGAACTGCTGCGGAACCGGATCCGCGTGAAGCGACTTTTCCCATTCGGCCCTATGCTGTGTCCACAGGAGTGGCGGTGTTGGATTATAGACCAGGTGTGAGAGAATTTTCGGATACAAGAAGTCCTTTCCGAACCATCGCTCTGTCCGGAAGATAAGAAGGCGGGCTTCGGCGAAGACACGGCGGCACGTGGCGAGGAGGTGAGGAGAAAGGACAGATTTTCGCCCCTGATTGCCTCCAGTGCTTTCGGGGAAATCTTCGGCTATGTGAAGTGAACGCTGGGTGTGGCATTTCTGGACGGGAGCAGCTTTCAGTTCATCGATTATGTCGTCATCCGGGTTCCCATCGTGGTTGTGACGAAGGCGGAAATCCTCGTAATGAATGTTTTTTGGGTCGACCAGCACAAACTCTGGAGCAAGCGCGAGGGTGGAGATATGAACGCGCAGCTCAGGTGGCACCTTGAAGAGGAGAGAGTGCCTCTGAGGGTCTATGACCCTGGTCAGGAGACGCTGTTCGAGATCGACATGTATCATTGCGACAGGGAGTAGGTAGGTATATCGGTTCTCCCATCTCCACCTAACCACAGTCGCGGAGAGGATACGGCAGGAGGAAGGGAATGAAAGAGAGCGGGGGAATAAGAGAAATGGAAAGGCACCGGGCCCTAGGCAGGTGGTACCCACCATCTGGTAAGGAAAGCGTGTTGCGGATGATGTGGGTTGGTCAGCACGATGCTCGCGGCTGTGCCTTCCCGATCGATCACCAAGAAGCGGTCGGCGGCAGTCGAAATCTGGCAACGGATAGTGCTGGCTCGGCACAGCATGGCCGCGGCTGGCCGCGCTACCAGAGATCGAGCACGTTCGGCCGGGCAACCTGCCATCTGGAAGGAGGAGCCACTTATTTACCAATTTCCTTTCCTATTCTATTTCCTATTTCCTTCCCTATTTCTTTTTCTTATTTCTTTTTCTTATTTCTTTTTCTTATTTCTTTTTCTTATTTCTTTTTCTTATTTCTTTTTCTTATTTCTTTTTCTTATTTCTTTTTCTTATTTCTTTTTCTTATTTCTTTTTCTTATTTCTTTTTCTTATTTCTTTCCTATTTCTTGTCCTATTTCTTTTCCAATTCACCAAATTGGGGAGGAATAAAAAAGCCATCGTCGTGATCCAAGCTGCTGCTGTGCTGGAAGAACGAGTTTCATAAGGGGACCATGGCAGCAGCAGGCTAGCGCGAAGCAAAGCTTGGGAAATTTATTTCTTGGGCCTATACTGCTTGCGAATATCGGACAAGATGCAGCATGACAGCCGATTTTAGCGTACTGAGGGGCATCTCGTTTTCCCATCACCATGTGCCTTGGTCGTCATTGATTTGCGTTGGGCGTCTGGGCCGAGGTAAAACCGTTGAGCCTTGCCAGGGCATCTGAACATCAGACAAACGCCGCCAGCTTGTCCACGTTTTCCCCACCCAAACGCACGGCACCTGATACCAAACATCCCGTCCCGTCGCAAGCTGCAAACCCGCCTATGCGGATCTGACGCAAACGCGGGAAGCAACTGAGAGCCGGAAAATAAGGTAAAAAGAAAGAGGCGCAACATCGCCTTAAAAACTACCCCGGCTGATCCTTCAACGCAAACATGCTAAAATCAAGGTCTAAGAGGGCCGAAATGGGGAGGGGATCCAGATGACTATGTCAAGTTAAAGGCAGAGAGGCACGGTATGCAAAAAGCGGCATGCACAAGGGGACGGCGATCAAATCCGCGGACGTTTTGAAGAAGCCAACCAAGCTTCTTTTTAGTCCAATCTGGATAATATTAAACATCCAAGTATACGTGCCGGTTTCGTTTCTCCAGAGATCCCGTCGTGGCGCGAGCCACAAACACCCCCAATGACCCCCGCCTCTCAAGGCCGCCTCACCATCCCAGAGCGGCGCATATGGGCTGTCAGAGGCAAGACGGAAGAGAATTGAGAGCGCCGGGAAGCCGAGGGAGTACCATACACGCACCATTTCATGGGTTCAGACCCCAGGGCAGTCCGTCCCCCAAAACCCCTCCCGATTATCGGCTTGCGATCATCCAAACACCGCTCGCTAGGTAGCCTTGATTGATTCGCGAGGGCGAAACCCCTTTAAATAGAAAAGAGGAAGAAAATAAAACAATAGCCTCCAGAGCTTGTCTTCGCGTTCCAATCGTGGTCTAGCCAGTAAACACCATCGTAGAAAGCTGAAGATGGGAATATGAAATGATGAAAAAGAAATACACTAAAAGCATGACGTTGCCGATGCCATCGTTGGGTGAGCGATCTCATGAGACTCCTGTCAAGCAGGTCCGGAGAGAGAAGCACCCATTTGAGTAGCAATCCTCGTCCATTACGGCATCTTTACTGCTTGCCGAAAACGAGGGGAGCGCCAGGCACGAAGGCAACTGCAGATAGCGAAAAGACGATTAGCAACACTCCGAGAGTACCGTCGTACGTCACGCAGAAGTCGCTGCCGAGAAGAAGCAGCAGCAGCCAAAGAAGCTTGGCGATCGGCGGTGGCAGCTTAGTTGGACTTGGAGGAGCTGCCCTCCTGAGCTGCCTGCTCCTCGGCGGTCACAGCGTCGCCGCTGTTGTTGTCGTTGTTGCCGCCGTTGTTGTCGGCGTTGTTGTTGCTGTTGTTGTTGTTGACGTTGTTGTTGTCATTGTTGCCGGTGCTGTTGTTGAAGTTGAAGCCCGCACCGCTTCCGCCCAGGTTCGGAAATCCTATGGGATTGGCCGAGTAAATACGAGAGCTCGAGATGCCGCCACCTCACAAGACCCAAAGGGGTGTGTGTTCTGAAGGGTTGAGAGGACTCCCCGGCGGGTGCTCATGAGGTGGTGGGAAGCTGGGCGGTACGGCGCTTCGGATTGCCCCGTAGTGGGCAGGGTCGCCGATGCCAGTGTGCTCATTTTCGAGTGCAGCTACTTCCACGGATGCTGTGTTGTCTCACTTCACTGGAGGGAAAGGAGAGAAGAAAGCTTACCTTGTTGCTTGGCGATGGCATCGATCTGGGGAAGGATGTTGGCGCCGATGAACGGCTGGAGGTTGAAGCCGTTGAAGCTCTGGAGCAGCAGACCGAGATCGAGCGGGACGAAGTTGAAGGTCTGGAGGTTGAAGGTGTTGAAGACACCGAGGTTGGCGACCTGGCCGAGAGCGTGCAGCTGGGCAATCTGGAGCAAGGCAATGATGTCGAACTGGGCCTGGGCGGCGAACAGGCCCTGGAAGGCGTTCAGCTGCAGCCCGTTGTTGATGGCCAGACCGTGTAGGGTCTGGAAGGGGATCTGGTTCAGGAAGCCGAGGTAGGCAAGGTCCTGGTTGGCGAAGCCAAAGTTGTTGAAGGCGTTCAGGTCGAACGCGAACGTGCGGGCCTCGAGCGCCTCCTTGGGGGTAGTGTCGGCGGCCGAGGTGGCAGGGGCAGCAATGGCGAGCGCGGCGAAAGCGCCAACGATCATGGAAACGGCCTTCATCTTGGCGGATGTTGGGGGCGGGTGGTTGTTGGTTAGGAGGACCGTGTGATGATATATTAAAGATAATTAGAGAGCTCAGCTCAGGAACGTTCAAAAGAGGGTGGAAACGAATATGAAGGAAGGAATGAAATGAAGAGCACAGCTGTATCCACGGTGATAGTTCAGTTAGCTTGTCTGAATATGCCGACAGAGGAGCAGAGGAGACGGGAGAGGGGTGGATCTGAGGAAGCTCACCTCTGGAAGAGAATGACTGATCAAGATTGGACTAGAAGGGTGGTTGTGTGGATGAGGAGACGAAAGAAGACTGGTCCAGGAGGCAAGACCGGCCGCCGCTTATATACAATTCTGAGCTGCCAAGATGGTGCCCTGAGCGGCATGATGTTTTCCGACCTTGCAAGACAGTCTCAATTTTCCTCCACCTCTGAGCCTCAGCCTCCAGTCCAATGGCAAATGGCATGAGGCACTAGCCGGCCGCCAAGCAGCATGTATCTAGGCATGAACAGAAGATGGATCTCGGAAGTGCAGCGAGGGATGCTTCCGGGTGTGTCAGGCTCCGGAAGGAAACGGCCGGGTAAAACGGGGGTGATTGGCGGCTGTCAGGGGCCTCGCCCTCTGAGCCAGACCCAACCGGCAGGGCCCCGAGGGTGGCGGTATGCGAGGGAGCACGGGAGAAGCGCATTTCTACCTGTCGGTTTTCACGGTCCTTTCTTCACGGTCTGGTGGATAGTGTGGTTCTTGGCGGCAGGGTATGGACGTGCTCAGGACGCTTGTGTGGCGGCAGAACGGGGATGAGAAAGAGGAACGATCCTTGGTTGGTATCAACAACATGTCCCAGACAGTCCTACTGTCTAAACTATGCAGGCGCCTGCCCACGTACCCACGTTCCTACTCAGCAAAGCAAGATTGCACCGAGGAGCCACGTGTGAATGACTAGATGAGTAGCGGGCTGGGATCGTCTGGTCACTTCTGCCTGCTCCCGCGCTTGAGAAGAGGCGTAAATACCCGGCACGGCCTGACCAGGCAACGACGTTGTGTAGAGCGGGAAGTCATGGACGGAAGGCCCTTGGCCGATGTTTGGATGGACAGGGAGGGGTAGGGAGATTCGTGCGCATTTCGCTATCACAAGTTTGATGACCCGTCTTGTTGAATCCATCTCGCAAAGCCGGTTATCCGTCCGGCTACTTCGGCCCGTCGTGGGCCGAGAGGCCGCAGTCACAGCAGCCTATCATTGTTGTTGCTCTCCCAGACAAGGCCACGCTCCGCCTCAGCAGGGAAACAAACACCAGAGGCTGTACTGATGGCACCTGCTCCAAGTCAATCCCGTTGTTGATGAGATCTGAACCAGGGGCCGTATTCGCAGCTAATTTTAAATGACTTCGTGACGGATTTGGGGCCCAGGCATTGGTTCGCCCGATGTCCTAACAGCCGGCCCAAGGAAACGGACGACAGTTCGGGCGCATCAGGACCTATGGTCGTCAGCGCACCGCCTCAGCCACCGGTCAGCATCTTCGGGCAAACATGCATGGCGTCTGCTGGCTATGCCTGCTAAGCAGCGGGGCGTCACCAGGTGGCGGAGTGCACTTGTCTTTGTTGCGTTGTCGGTGGCGGCGTCTCCCTTGAAGCGAAGCTATTGCTTGAAGTCAAGCTATTATCAAACGCAGTACTGCCACGGTCCGACGAGCGTCAGGATGGCTGCCCGAGGCGACCAGGGCGGGCACAGACGCCTTTTCCTTCTTCCTCTCGGGCGCCATCTTTCCTGTTCATGCCAAGTCGCCGAGGCACGCATCGTGGGCGTGGGTAAATGCAGCGAGATCGTCGGGTAGGGAATCTTTTGAGTCGACCGGCAGTCTTTCGGATGAAGGAAAGGTAGGGCCCTGTCCGGGGGCTCCCTGGAGCTGTGGTGGGCTTGTGGGGTTCCCCAAGCTTTTGCTGTTCAAGCTTAAATTTTTGACGGGGCTAAATTTGGTGGCTGGCAGTGGTGCTGTATCCTTTAGCCGCCGACTGTCACAGGTCTCAGGGTGAAGCAGTCCCGGACGGAAGAAAGCAATACGACGGGATCCTACGCCAAAACATAGACTCGTGCGCGCTGCCGCTTTCAATTTTTCCGGTTAAGAGTTACATCTAGCGGAAAATTGGTCATAGGTGACAGGGTCGAACGGCATTCAGGCAGCATCGGAGTCTCGGGCAAACAATCTTGCTGCGACGCTTATGCAGCTTGCGTGCGCATCGTCCACTCGTCGAGTAACCTCAAAATCTCCATTCCAGAAAAGGCTGGGGATTCCCAGGAGCCTTTCACCGAACTAGGCGGTTGCCCTCACCGCATAAACGAGCTGACCGACCTCGTCTGGGCACTCTGGAACCACTGAGTTCTCAGGGAGCAAACCCATGCGGACAAGATTGGACGACAGGTGACGATGGAGAGGATAGATAAGTACCGCCGACGGTTGAAACAAATCCTTCGGGCTGGGCGGCCTGCATCATAAGGCCCCAGCGCAACGGCTAGCGCTGGAACCTGCCGAGAAAACGGCGATACATTTCCTTACGGTTGCCGTTGTTTTTTTTTTTTTTTTTTTTTTTTTTGTTGAACGTAAGGCGATAAATGATGCGATATGAATTTTCACTTAACCTCAGATCGTCCAGGACTCCCTGTCACACAGGATCTGTCATCCCAACTTCTATCAACCACGCTCGGACTTCCTATCCCTCTCAGCCCAACGATTCCGTACCGTGTTTCGTAGTCATGTCTCCGGTATAGGTCATCACGTGATTCTCTCACATGACTAGACCCACCCAGTGATCTTGATGAATTCCGGATAGGAGGTCGAGGTCACGATAGTTTCCTGGGATCAATCAATCACGACGTTTTTCACCCAACCTTGGATTTTGCACTGTTTTGCTTACGAATTAGCTCACGGTGTTGTTTTAGTTTCAGTAAGGCGACATGACCCCCGTCCGAAGATGGCCCAGGGCCCGCGAGGAGTGCATACACAGTCACACCTCCGTTTTAGTCTCGCAATGAGACCAACCAATATCAAGGCCCAGATGCAAGAGGAGCGGTGCGAGTCTGGCGAGCTGAGGTCGGGGCGGAATGGTAGGTTGACAAAAACCCTCGAACTTTTCGCAGGGCTGAATGTTATCTCGCTCGCCAACACACATTGGTCGCCAACTCGCGCTACACTGCCCCAAGCCACTAGATATGCAGCACCACAAGCGCCCAAGCAGCCCAAGATGCCCAATCCACTCACTCAGGCCCTGATTCCCAGCTCATCATGCAGACGCCGCCAACCCGAAGAGCCGCAGGGCTCTTGAGCCTCATCTTTCAATTCGGGTTCCTCTCCCACCCCAGAAGTTGCTCTTAAACCAAGGCCCTTCAAATCCTTTCACCAGGGTACAAGTTTTGCTTGGCTCGACTCGGCTCGACTCGGCCTCCATGTTGCATCTTTTTCTGCGACTCGAAACCCACGCAAGCATTACTCTCATCTTTCCTGTGGCTCAGCATGCCCCGTTTCCCATCGTCGGCGGCCTTCAGTGGCCCTGAACCCCCCGAGCAACAGCGGAGGAACCATTCAGCTGGCCTGCTGGATTCTCAGGACCAGCAAGTACCCCGTCACTACCGGGGAGACCGGGATGTGCGGCAAGCTCAAAACACGCGAGAACCCCGGGGCCATCGGGGAATGCCTGTGCGCGTGGACGCTGCCTCGGCTTACCGCGGCTATCGTCAACAGCCTATGGCCATGACTACCAAGCATCAAGCCGGAGCCCCTAACAAGCCGCACGGAAGGATGATCCTGGGGACCGAAGACGAGGCCCGCCGTCACATCCAAGCAATTCGAGACGAGAAGGTTAAGGGCTACCAGGGTGGGATAGCCGAAGATTTCAAGAACGCCCTCGACGTGTGAGTTAATGTCTTGTCAAAGTCGGGGAGTGGTGAGACCGGGGTTAATAAATAACGATAATGGGCACGGCAGGATATCCAACGAACTATACCCAAACTCGGCCGACTTCCTGCTGGAGATATTCCAGAACGCCGACGATAACGTGTACGACAGCTCCGTCACGCCAAAGCTTTGGATCACGTACCTGAACGATGACAAGCTGATGTTCGACACCAACGAGATCGGCTTTAGCCGTGCCGACGTCGAGGGCATCTGCGGCGTCGGCCGGAGCTCCAAGAAGGAGAATCTGGCCGAGGCGGCCAGGGCTGGTGAGCGGCGGATCGGCGAGAAGGGCATTGGCTTCAAGGCCGTTTTCAAGGTCGCGGACGAGGTGTTTGTGAAATCGGGCTTTTACTCATTCAAGTTTACCGACAAGGATGTGCCCGATGCGCCCGAGTCCCTGCTTGGCAGAGTAGCTCCGGAGTGGGCCGACTTCCCAGCCCAGGCCTGCCGCAAGGGAAGCACCTCGATCCTTCTCAAGCTGCGCCGGGATATCGACCGCCAGAAGCTGGCTGAGGACATTATGAAGCTGGATGCCAAACTGCTGATGTTTCTCAACAGGGTAAAGGAGGTGGAGATCCAGGCGTTGTGGGTGCCGCGGGTGGTTTTGCGGAGAGAGGACCGGAGGGACAGCAGCACCGGAATTTCCTCCCGGGTCCTGGAACCGGATGTGTCGTCGCCATACATCCTGTCCAGCCATCCGGTTTCGGGCCTTCCAGCGGAGAAAAAGCGGAAAGGACTCACACAGTCGGAGATGGTCCTCGCCATCCCGCACCCCGGCAAGCAGGACGACGGCACGACACTCACGCAGCATACGCACAAGGTCTATTCGTTCCTTCCCATCCGGGATTACGGCTTCAAGTTCGTGCTGCAGGCCGATTTTGTGTTGGTTGCCAACCGCAAAGAGATCGACTCGGGCAGTGAGTGGAACAAGGCGCTGCGTGCTCAACTCCCGGCCGCTCTGCTCCGGTTTGTGACCCAGCTCAACCATTTGAGTTTCCAGTACCACTGGCCTTTGCTGTTCCCCATCCGCGACGAGGAACAGGGTTTTTTCGAAGGGATCAACGCAAAGGTTCTCGAGGGATTTTCCGGCAGCGCCATTATCGAGTCGATCGACGGCAGGTTCGAGCCCGCCTCCCAGCTGTGGCTTGTTCCAGAAGAGCTGGCCGATACCTCCAGAGGTAGTGGCGTTGCGCCAGCTCCCATGATCCCATCCGACTTTTCTCAGTTCCCATATGCGTCTTTCGGCTACCCTCCCGCAACTTGGGATGGCCTCATCAATCTTGGGGTGAGAACCCTGTCGGTTGCGGACTTCCTGGACGACCTGAGTCGCTTTATTTCGATATATCCACACCAATTTCATGCCATGCCAAATAAATGGCACTCGAGGTTATCGACCATCCTCGACCGGCTTACCGCCGAACACGAGGAGACGATCACTTGGCTCCGCTTTGTGCCCCTGCGGGATGGCACATTTGTGGCCTTGCGTGACGGCCCCCTCCTTTTCCCACTTATGCCCGGCCCCGGCCAGCAGCAGCAGGAGTGCCTCCAAGTCCCCGACAAAATCGGTCACTCGGTTGTGCACGCGGACGCGGCCGAGGACCAGGCGCGGCGCAAGCTCCTTCTCAAACTCGGTGTCCGCGACAGCGATGCGGAGCAGGTGTGCCGGCTGATTATACAGGCGCATGCCTTGAGCTCTTTCGCGCCGGAGGCCGTCGAGCGAGCGATATTGATCCAGCACGCCGAGTTCTTGTACAAGGCCGGCTGGCGGCGTCAGGGGGCCGGAGCGTATCTTTGGGTTGTTCTCGATGACGGCACGACGCGGCAGCGCAGCTCGCACGTCTACCTCGTCTCGGAGATGCGCACCAGTTTGAGCCGCATCGCGCGCCACCACCGCGGCCAATTCCACTTCCTCCACGCCGACTACCAAGCAAAGTTCGGCACGCTCGAGCACCGCCGGTTTCTGGTCGAGGACCTGCGGCTGGCCGAGATACCCCGGCTGGTTAACCCGGACGATACGGCGACCGAGTTCTCGCTTAGCGCAGACTTCCGCTTCCTTATCGACAACCTCGCCGCGCTCGAGGTGCTGAAGCTGCTCCGCAAGAACTGGGGGTCCTACTGCGGCTGGGTCGTGCCCCCGCCCAGGGCAGCTAACGACATGCTGATGCAGGACGGCGGTAGCCCGCACGAGCGCATCAGTGATGCCATCGCGTGCATGCCCGTCCAGCTCTCGGGCGGGCGCTGGGTCCCACTCAGCCAGACCTGCCTGCCGCGCAAGGATGTGCTAGCAGCGTTTGGGCTGGTTAACCCGTCTGCTAAAGTAGCAGGCGAGGCGAATGCTCGGAGGAGCACTGCCCAGATCGGGGAGCCGCCGGACGAGCGCGCACTTGCAATTCTCCCAGTTCCGGAGCCGGAGTCGTTTGAGTGGGACATGCTCGAGTTTTTCGATGTTGTGGTCCAGGTCCGATCTGAGGATTTCATTCGCCGGCTCCGGCAGCTGCGGCAGGGTAGCCCAACGCGGGAGGAGGTGGCGGTTGTGTACGAGATGATCGAGGACCGCATCCAGAAGGGCATTATGGTCGAGACACTGCAGTGAGTTCTTCTTTTTGACTTCTGACGAGCACCGAAAGGTGTAATTACAGGCAGATATTAACATTATCACGCGCACATCACCAGGGCCCAATTCCGAGAAGAAAAGCTGGTGTTCTTGCCTAACCACTCACCGGCGTGGGTCGCGCTCGACTACTGTCTGTGGGAGGCACCCGAGGCGCTGAAGAAGACGCCGCAGCTGAAGGAGCACTACCCCGAGCGGGAGTGGCTATTTTGTAGGACACTGAAGATGGCCACCACGGCGTCCCTCGCAACCGCCGTCGAGGAGGCCAAGCGCATCAGCCTGTTCGATTCGCTCCCTTACGTCCGGGGGCTGCTCCAGCACATTAATACGCTCGCCCAACAGACCAGCTCGCCACGTGACGCGCTCCAGCCCCTGCGCGAGTGTGCCATCCTGCCCGTCTGGGGCAGGAAGCCCCGCGACGGGTTCGACTACCTCAGCCCGCCAGTGGGGGAAGAGCAGGAGAACCAGTGCTACATCGCCGACAAGCCGTATTTGCGGGAGTGCTTTGAGGGGCGGGCGCCGCTGCTTGCCTTTGACGGTCCAGATCTGGAAAAGATCAAGACCTTGCTGGAAAACCTGGACTGCGAGGGCCGCAAGCTGTCCAATCTCGCCCGCAAGCTCGAGCCTGGCGCGAAAGGCGGGGTGACGCCCGACAGCGAATACACAAAGTACATGCAGGAGCGTGCCAGGTGTATTTTATGGTGTGTTCCCATCACGGACCTCTCTGTTCGGGGGTGGCTTTTGTTTGTGGCTCTGTTCGTTCCCGGCTGACCAGCTCCCCACCACGGCAAGCTTAATCCCCAAAGAAGACTCCAACAGGACACGTCTTAAGAAGCAGCTGGCTGGCGTCCAGGTGTACCGGGTGCGCGAAATTACGGTGGTTTGGGAGTTCACCAACCAGTGGGGCGTGACGACGCAGGGCACGCCAGAGCGAGTCGACGCCATGCTGGACAACACAAAGGCGGACGCGCTCAGGGTCTATCTCGAAGAGAATGCGGTGGTAGGCAGGCCGCCACTCAAGCTCGTCGACGAACTGAAAACGCTCTGCGGAATCGCCGACAAGTTGGGGACGTGGCTCTCCCACATCCTGGTGTCGGACGACCCCCGGAAGATTGAGCGGGAGCTGACGCGCGAGGGCCTGCTGGTGCCGGGTGATGATGACGACAAGCCGCAGTGGCCCCCGCAGCATGAGGACTTGCTGGCGCCGGACCATGATGGTGGTAGTGGCAAGACGCAGGGGCCCGCGCAGCGCGAGAACCTGCTGGTGCTGGATGACGACTATGGTGATCCGGCGGCGGACCCGTATGATGCACTCCCATCTGCTGACGCCCTGACCAACAGCGAGAGCCATTGCGGTGGCTACAGCCCCAACGTGACACGGGCGGGCCGTGGTGCGGCTGTCGGCGGTGGCTTCGAGAATTCGGCACGGCGAGGCCTGGCGGCCTTTGCCAACCTCAAGGGGCGTCTCGGCCAGATCTCGCGGGGCAGGATGCGCGACCCAGAGCCACCGAGGAACAAAGATTATTATTATCGTGGAAGTGGCATGCAGCGCGTGGCGATGCCGGTGCCGCCGCTTGAAGATATCTATGAGGACGAGGAACGCCAGTTTGCGGCCGAGCTATATGTGAGTTCCCCTCGACTCTTATTGGCCAACACACGAAGTCGATGAATAAACTACTCATAGCCCTCCCTGAGCAGGTCAGCGACTTCCTCGCCAGAACGTTCCCGGACGACTACGTGCCACAGAAACACTGGACCAGCCATATACGCGGCCGGGCGGGCCACAAGCCGGTTAAGGGCTCGCTGGGCCCTAGCGTCTCGACCTTTACGCTGAGCGACTCTAGCGGGCGACTCAAGCAGTTTCTGAAGCGCCACGGATACCGCCAGGTCCAGTCTCTCGCTGACGGCTCCAGGTTCCACATCCAAGTCGTGTTTTCCATTGGGTCGGCCCACGCGTCTTTTGAGATCCAAGCAGCCCAAGTCGCCAAGGTAAGGGATACACTACTACCTCGTCCAGCCGCTGCACGGGACTGACGATGCCAACAACCCCAGGCCGAGAACCTCAGCCTCTCCTCCCACACCAGCAAATGGCGGTCATACTCGGAGATGTACCTGCTCGCCTTTGTCTACGACCTTGACACGCAGCCGACCGTAGCGCTTTTCGCCGACCCCTGGCAGATCAAACTCGACGGCGTCCTCTCTCTCAACTCGCACAGCACCTTCGAGGGCCACTTCCGTGGGACACCCCCTATGCTCTACGCCGAGCGAGGCCACGACGACAACCACGGCCATAGCCGCGCCATCACCCCATCTTCCGACCGCGGTCACCAACAACAGCCGACCCCCTACCAATACAAACCCCTCCAGCACGGCGAAATCCGCGTCCTCTACCTCGACGCCGACCCCAACCCCTCAGCCCCCTTAACCGGCTCTATCCAGCATATCCGCCTCAACACCCACATCCCACCCTTCTTCTGGGCCCTCTCCTACGTCTGGGGCGCCCCCATCACCTCCTCCTCCGCGCAACACTCCCTGCAAACCCCGTCAGGCGAAATCATCCAGCTCACCCTCTCCCTCTCGCTGGCGCTGCGCGCCCTCCGCGACAAGGGCGCCGTGTCCATCCCCCTCTGGGCAGACGCGGTGTGCATCAACCAATCCGATGCGCGCGAGAAGGCTTTGCAGGTGCGCGCGATGCGGGATGTGTTTGGCCGGGCGGAGCGGGTGGTGGCGTGGCTCGGGCCCGAATACGAGGGGAGTGCGGAGGCTGTGGAGATGGTCAAGGCCGCGGCAAAAAATAAGGGGCGGGTTGGCGGTGATCCAGGGGCGTTGGATTTGTTGTTAAAGAGGCCGTGGTTTGCGCGGACGTGGATTGTGCAGGAGGTGGTGTTGGCACGGGAGATGGTGCTCATGTGCGGGGCAAAGGCCGAGGTCGGGTGGGAGGAGTTCTTTGAGGGGCTGGTGGTGTGCGAGGCGGCGCTGGGTGGTGGTCGTGGTCGTGGTGGCGCATACGGCGGCGGGCTGTTATTGCACGCCGGGCCTGCGTTCGCGCTCGGGCTGGCGCGAGACAGGAGGCAGAGGAGCCGGGGGACCGGGGCCGGGGTCTTGTTGGGAGCCTCTGGGAGCTGTTTTCCGGACCACGCGGGCGACTAGGGAGGTCGACAAGCTGTTTGGCATGCTGGGCTTGGCCGGGGACGCAGACAGCGAGGTGTTCAACCCGGACTACGACTCGCTGCTCGAGGACGTGGTGCGGCGCTAC
>GL876969.1:1413670-1436453 GCA_000193285.1 Magnaporthiopsis poae ATCC 64411 | reverse complement strand
GCACCGAGAAGCGCTACGTCGGGCTCGTGCCGGCGGCGGCGCGGCCGGGCGATCGCATCTGTCTCTTGCACGGCGCCAAGGTCCCGTTCGTGCTGCGGCCGGTCAATGTTGCCAAGGGCGTGTACCGGCTCATCGGGGAGGCCTACATCCACGGCATAATGCACAGCCAGGCCGCCGGGCAGGGGCCCAAGGACGAGGGGTTTATCCTGTCGTAGGTGCCAGAGGAGGGATTGATTGGCTTGTTGGCTTGCCGCCGCCACAGGCGGCGGATGGAAAAACGGAAGGCGTATATGTGGAAACGGCGTAGTTCCTATGCCATAAAGCACATCGAGTCGGAGATAGGAGCAAGGAGTGGCCTAGGGTATCCGGCTCCGTGAAACCAATTTTCGAAAGCGCGCAACCAGGCGCACCAAACGCAATCGCCTACATACAACGCCCATCTCGTCGCCACATCCACAGGCCTGCTTACTGCCTCGCCATTGACACATGATGCACCAGGATGAACAAATGGGGTTTCGGGACCTGGGAATCAGGGGTGCTTGGCCATCTCAATTGAGAAGCTTATCGCGACTCGTTTCCATGATAAGGCCAACCAAGTCCCGTAGTCGCCCTGCACGCACACGTATAACATGATATATATGTCAAGAAAAACAAGGTGGCCCCGAGTTGAAATATGCCATGAGGTAGCTAGTGTATCTTCTGCTAGAATTGCGGCCTCTATGTACGTCCGGCTTTAGCGTCTGTTAGTCGCAGCCCACTCGTCGGCTAGGTATGTCTTCATGTAGTACCAGATTGCGGCTTTCGTCGGCCCGTTCCCGCTAACCGGGCGACGAGCTGGTGGCAGTGCTTCCTACCACCACTACCCAGTCCGAGCTCCTTTCATGTCCCGTTTTTCACTTCCATGCGACGAGCCGACGCATCTTTCCCGTGTCGTCACCTCCTGGCGTTTTGTTCCTGCTCGTTCGGCGACGGCTTCCTGAACCCAAGGAGCTCGCCCACGACGCCGCCCGGCTTGGGCACTGGACATTCCCTCTTTGTTGCGCCGGCCGGGTGTGCGGATGGCGACTCGACGGGGCCGTTCATGGCGTCGAACTGGACGATTCCGTCCTTGACCTCCGGGTCCTGAGGCTTCCTCCGACGGCGGCGCCTGCCGTTTGCGTCGACCGAAATCTCGCCGTCGAGAAACGCCTTCCTCGGCGCCGGGCAGGGTAGGACGTGCGGCAGGGCCACGACGAAGAAGCTGGCGAATACAGTGGTCATGAAGAGGGACGAGGTCATGCGTGACCGTGGATGGAGGTGTGGTGGCGCCATGGGGGAGAGGCGGCGCGGGCGACTGGCATCCACGGTCAGGCGCAAGGCGAGCTTGTCGTCGTCGTCGTCGCCGCGCGGGTTTTCTTTCCGTCATGCGTCAGGTCAGCGCCAAATGCCAGCGTCTGGGACAAAGGCCAACACATACAGACAGACTGATTATACCAGGGATTCTGGCGTCGGCATCGCAGTGGTTATATTGAGGGCATCTAGCTCCCAAATCGCCGCAAAGCAGGTTAGTTTCTCTCTTGGGTCGGCGGGCAGTTGGCTGTGGAGGGGCTTGAGCCAATATCCTGGTCAAAAAGTTGGAGCTCTTTGGAATTGAGGGGCTCTCATTGGTCAAACTCGAAAGTTTTAGGCGCAAACAACTCAAAGCCACAGGCAGCTCCGCACGCCACAAGTTGAGCCACATATGCACGACCTTTAGTTAGGTGGGGCCGATAACATCATCTCGTCGCACCAACCGCTGCGCGCGACGGGAACAGCCCGCGCGACACAAAGCCGCGTTTCCGCAACCGATCGCGGCGAGAACAAAAAAAATCAGAAAATCATAGATACCGCCGCGCGCTTTGCAGCGCACCACCGGAGAGGGCCTCATTGCGCTTGTTTCACACAGGCGATTATTTCCCACCACCCGGATGGTCATGGCATGATTAGCTTGGTCAAGCAACCACCGCATTTCTCGTCCAAGACACTCCCCGTGGACGGCGGCGCGATTCCTAAAGATGAGCGACCTTGACAGGCAAGCATGCGCCCCTCGTTTCTCAAGCCCCTCACCAGCCTAACTCTCCCCACGGCACCCCTCGCTAACGCACATGTGCCGTCGCGCATCGCAGGGCTATCGCTCAGCTGCGGGCCTGCCGACCCATCCCCGAGCCCCAAGTCCGCGAGCTATGCATCAAGGCTAGAGAGCTCCTCATCGAGGAGGGCAATGTGGTCACCGTTACCGCCCCTGTCACCGTGCGTACCGCCCTTGCCCACCTGTCCTGACGGTTGAGAAACCGGCGCGCATGGCTCGGCCGCTAAACCACACCCTCCGTTGTCTTGTCTAGATATGCGGCGATATCCATGGCCAATTTCACGACTTGATGGAGCTTTTCCGCGTCGGCGGTGACGTCCCTGATACAAACTACCTTTTCATGGGTGCGTTTACCTCTCACCCCGCCTCCCCCAAGAACTCGCAAGCATCCGCTGGCGCTGTGCTCGATGCTGATTTGCCATGCGCCCGTCCTACAGGTGATTTTGTCGACCGCGGCTTCTACTCACTCGAATCCTTCCTTCTCCTCCTCTGCCTCAAGGTCCGATATCCCGATCGCATGACCCTTATTCGCGGCAACCATGAGTCTCGGCAAATCACGACCGTGTACGGCTTCTACGACGAGTGTCTGCGCAAATACGGCAGCGCCAATGTGTGGCGGTACTGCTGCGACGTATTCGACTACCTAGCCCTCGGCGCCATCGTGCTGGGGGCCTCAAACCAGCTCGGCTCCCCGAACCACTCGGTGCCGGCACAGGATTACGCAGATAAGGACTGCGAGATCGAGGTGTGCAATGCCGACGGTGATATAATTACGCGTTTTTCACGTCAGCAGCGCCCCGAGCCGGCCGAAGGTGAGCAGCAGCAGGACAGCCGCAACGGCGGCGCGCCGTCGCCAGAGGGTTCTTCCTCGGTCGCCGGACCGACGGGGACCCCGTCCAAAACGGGCCCGCCAGGCAGCGGAGCGTCCGGGTCGAGCGGAGGCACCGTGGGCAACCCCGCGGGTGCGGTGCTGTGCGTGCACGGAGGGCTGAGCCCGCTGATCGACACCATGGATAAGATCCGGCTGCTCGACCGCAAGCAGGAGGTCCCGCACGACGGCGCCATGTGCGACCTGCTCTGGTCGGACCCGGACGACATCGACGGCTGGGGCCTCTCGCCGCGCGGCGCCGGTTATCTGTTTGGCAATGATATCGTCAAGGTCTTCAACCACCGCAACGACCTCAGCCTCATCGCGCGCGCACATCAGCTCGTCATGGAAGGGTTCAAGGAGATGTTCGACGCCAGCATCGTCACCGTCTGGTCCGCGCCCAACTACTGCTACCGCTGCGGCAACGTGGCCGCCCTGCTCGAGTTGAGCGAGGACGAGTCCGGCCAGGGCGTCTTCTCGCGCAGCAACGGCGACGTCAACCGCAGCCACGGCGGCTGGGGCCAGGGTGCCCTCATGGAGCAGGAGGCCGAGATGCGCGTCGGGCCCGCTCGTCGCTACCGTGTCTTCCAGGCGGCGCCCCAGGACTCTCGCGGCATGCCGGCGAAGAAGCCGGTGGCCGATTATTTCCTGTGAGGAGTATATATTGTATGTCTTTTGGCCATTGTGGGTCGGTCGGCGCAAGGAGGCGCAACAAGACGCGGCTCAAGCGCTTTTTTCATCGCCTTTCCTACTGTTTTCTCTCTTCATGACAATTACGGAGCACGGCGTTTTCTCAGACAATTTATGATTAGGTTGTTTGTAGAGCGAGTACAGGGCAGTAAATACTAGCTATACCCTAAACCTGTGTGAGCAGTGGCCCAAAGGGTGGTCAGCCAGGACCGAGTGGTCCATATGTAAGAGCCTGGGTGCGATAGGCACGCGCTTGTAGAAATTCATTTCTCGTTATAGATATTGTAAGATTCATGTTCACTTTCGGTCCAGTAATCTCAACCAAACGGTTGTATTTTAAATATACATTCCGGGCGGTGGCGTCCAGCCAGCCACGACTACGGCGCGATAAGGACGCACGTCATGCCTCGTCAAAACGGCCCTATCCTGTCTATCCCCATCGATAGAAAAGATAGGACCGTTTCGACGAGGAACGACGGGCGTCCTGTCGCGCCGTAGTCGTGGCTGGCTTGACGCTTCACCTACCCACCGCCGCTGCTCCTGCCCTGCTACTCGTCCCGCTTGGGCAGGAGGGCGACGCTGAAGCAGTCCAGTACCGTCTGCTCCGAGCCGCGGATGCAAGCGCAGGCGCACATTCGACCAAGGTTGACGACGACGCCATGCTTGATGCCCCAGCTCAAGGTTTCGAACTCGGGCGGCGGCGGGCAGCGTCGCTTCGACCTCGTACACGACGGCTGCCGCTGCTGCTGCTGCGGCGCCGGCGGCAGAGGTCCACGGCATGAAGGTGTTGTTCACAGAACTTGACGGGCCGGCAAGACGCGGCGGGAAACTCCCGCAGTATGAACTCGCCAAGACACCGGCCTGTTGCTCAGGAATGGGCCGTCCCATCCTCAGTTCGTCAACAGGGAAGATCTCGAGGACGAGGAGAATCGGATGCGGGGCCACGTCGGAGGATGCCACTTCCACTCCGGGCCGCGAGCCACCGGCTGACTGAGCTTCCCAGGGCCGCGACAGTGATGGTGTGGTCGATCGGGGCTCTCCTCGGGAACGGAGCGGCAGCCGGTCTTGCGGGGCTTCTTGATCTTCCTGGCTGCGGCGACGGTGTTGAGACAGTCGCCGTCATCGTCGACTGAGCAGCGCCTTTCTTTCCCCAACGCTGTGGAGGTGGCATGTAGCCTGGACATGTCGTCCCAACGACGTGGCGCCGTGGCCGACTAGGCAGGCGCCTGCCTGCCTGCGCCCTGTGATCAGGGCTCTCACATCAACAGCTAAATCCAGAGGATTATTATCCCACTGCACAAAAAATGCTGTTGCTGTGATATAATGATGCTGTAAAGATATATATAATAGGAAGACGACATAAGGAAAAGGAGGCTGGGCTATATACCCCAACCAGTTGGGTCGTTCACTCAAGCACAGCAACAAACACCCCCAGGTCCCCCGTCCTCCCTAGATCTCATAGAAGTCCCCATAGCCGCCACCGTCGACGCGCACCGGGCCGCGACCAGCGCAGCCACCACCACCGGCATCGTCAACAAAGTCGCCGAACATGGACCTCGCCTCGAGCTCGTCGAGCAGCCCCTCCAGCCACTTGAGGTAGCGGGTGCAGTCGTCGGCGCTGCCCATGCCGAGGTTGTCGTCGCCGTACTGGAGCACGGGGAGGCCGTGGAACGCGTCCAGCAGCCACTCGAGCTCGTCCGACGGCGTGGCGTCGTCGTCGATCCGGCGCCTGATGGCCTCACGCGCCACGCCGTGAGCCTCGCGCCGCCCGTGGCCGTACACCACGAGCTGCTCGGCGATGTCGGTCATGAGCTGCATGTCCGCGTGGCTCGGGCTGCCGCCGCTGGCGGAGAGGAGGGCACTGAGCCGCGCGGCGAGGGCTTGGAAGTCTTCGGTGCTGGTCGGGGTGGGCACGTTTCTGTCGCCGGGTGCCGCAAGGGCTTGGGTTTGAGGAGGAGGAGGAGGAGGAGCGGAAGTCGGTCCAGCGGCGGGGGTGGCGATGGCGGTCGAACTGCCACCTCCCATGGCTGCTAGGCCTAGTTCCACCGTAAATGCGCCCTCTTGACCGTGGTTATTGACAGATGCTGCAAGAGGAGTGGTCGGCATGATCCGTCTGTACTTTGCTGGAGGTAGCTCCGAGTTCGGGAAAGCGGCCTCGAAGATTTCGAAGCCTCGCTTGGTTGCCGGAATGAATCCAGGAGTCGGACTGCCGCCTGCCAGGCCTGTTTTAGTTGTACCCGCGTCGCCTTGGCCGCGGTTGCTGAACGACGGTGCAGGAGCCAGAGGGAGGATCCGTCTGCACTTTGCCGGCAGTGATCCCCAGGCCAAAGAAGCGGCCTCGGAGATTGCGAGTCCTTGTAGCGTCTGTACAACTCCCTTGTTCTCAGCCATGAGTGCCGCGCGTCGAGGTGGTTCTGAATCTTATGCGATGACAAGTTATAACCTGGTAACCGGCGCCTGGATGTGTGTGTGAGTAGAGTGAGCTGGAGTGTTGTAGCCTGCGTCGAACGGACGACGAGATAGATGCCCCTACTCGAGGATCAAACGCCTATATATACCGGCTCTGATAGATGCGAACAAGCGGCTCACAAGGTCTTTCCATCATGTTTGGTATGTACATGGCAAAGAAGGTAGATGTGCCAAAGCGTGGTTGTTGGACGAGGTGGTATTATTGTCACCCGGGAACAAAGGAGTCCTCGTCGGGGCACGGGATACTAAATTAAGGCACTGACGTCCAAAACGCCACAGCCGGGTGCGGCATTGGTGTCATGACTGGAATGTGGTGCCAAGATGCCGCGAAAAAAGACGCAGACTATCAGCCTGGCACTGTGCGGTAGATATGAGGTCAGTGCTAGACTGGTGGCGGTTATCCCTAAAACAGGGAGAGAGCGTGGGTCTTGGTTCGGCCTCCCATACTAGCCATTTCTAACACATGGCGGGCAGTAAGATTCTTCGAAACGATAATTACCTACCATTCACGACAGCCTCGCGGTAAGGCTCCAAACCGGCGCATTGTAAGCGGTCCTGCCTAGGATTTGACTTTTATCGATATTAACAGAGATCTCACCGCGCTACTTTCCAACTTGCTGCAGGGAACGTATATCTACCAAGTTTAACATCTTTTCGTGACTTATACTGATCGAAATAATTGATTCGGGAGCTAGGAGCCGTGTATAAATTATCCATGCTAAAAGCTGAGAAACGAGCAGACGAACAAGGCCAAAGGGTTCAAACTTACCAGTCAAACTGCGCCCTCACGTTGAACGAAGACAAGATGACCCTGTGGGCCTTCTTATCAGCGTCGCTGAGCTCCTCCAGGGCGTCAGACCCGCTCTTCTCGTAAGCCGCGTTCGCCCTCTGGATGTCGTGCGAGTAGACCGAGTACAGCATGCCCGCATGGACGACCGCCTTCTTCCGACGGCACCCCGGGCACGCATCCGGGAGCTCGGCGGCCGACTTGACAATGCTGGGCAGCAGCAGCACGTTCTCCTCGTGCAGGGTCCTCGGCTCTACCGAGTGCGGGCAGGCCCGGTACCGGAGGGACATGCGGCAGGTCGGGCACTCGTTCCGTTTGATCGAGAGCGCCATCACGACGCAGGACTGGCAGTAAACATGGCCGCACGGCAAGATGGCCATGCTGTCCGACGAGCTGTTGGTTTGTCGGCGGTAGTAGGCTTTGCCCAAGCAGATCGCGCACTTCGCCGTCTGAATTTTGTCCGGGTTTTTGAGAAGAACGACCCGGGGGAACGGGATGAAATGCGCGAGATCGGTGGTGGTTTCGATGGGGGCCATTTTGAATGTGCTAATTGATATGTTTCGAGGATCAGAACGTGATACATCAAATAGGTAGAGAGTGCCGTGGAGAGTGCCTGTCCAGTAATCAGAGAGACTCCTGGAGTTTTTGTTGGTTTGCTGGATGTCCTTGAACAGCCACAGGGGTGGGACAGTAACAGATGAGTAGGGGGTTCCGGAGCACTACTTAAAAGACGATACTGCCCCTTTGTGAGAATTTCGAGAGCACGACGTCTAGCCCGATCCAGGCTTCGGGAATTAAAGATTCAAAGAAATGTCGGTGCGAAACAAAACGTATTGTAGTGCCGTGGCGCCCTTTGTTGGTCACAGTTGTCGACCAAGAGCTGGGGATGGGACAAAGAAACGGTCACGATCTGCACCCTCGCCGAGGGAGTGGCAGTTGTCCCGGAGGCCGGTAGAGCCATTGTGTAGGCTTTGAGCGAGAACAAGAGGTAGTGGATTGTGGCTGGCGATCCCGATCCCAAACTATGTACACCGACCAAGAGTAGCCACGACAGGGCCGACATCTAGGCACGTGCTTTTATGATGACTTATCACCAGCCTTGCTCTCCTTTTCCCTCTCCCTGCGCTCATGCTCGATCACCTGCTTGCTCCAGCTACAACAAGGAGCGGTTAGCCATCTGGATGCGACGCGGGGTACATGATATGATGTGGACACGGGGGGCGGACGCCACGGAGCCGGGCATGCACGTGGGTTCGGTAGCACCCCAACACACAGGGCGGACGTACTATCTGCTCGGGTAAAAACGGCCCTTCTCGGGCATGCGAGGCCGGTGCTCGAGGTCTGCGCTGATTTTCCAGACCATGGCTGTGACTCCGGCGATGGCGAGGAGGCTGACGGCCGTGTTCGCCTTCCAGTTGGACGGCCGGGCGTACCAGCCACCGGCAGGCGACCAAACGTGCTTGGGGTATCTGGGTCAAGGGGTTTCGCTGTCAGGCACGTTCGCGTATGTATTTCGTTGGCATCATCGGTCGTTTCGATCGCACTCGTCGAGGGGGCCATTTGAACTTACGCGACTCTTGGACCGCCACCCTATGAACCAATTAGTTAGCAGAGTGTGCTTGAAAGAGCAGATGAAGATGGACCTACCATTTTGGCTGTGACTTCTGGCTGCGTAAAGGGCTCGGTTTCGACGGAGCGTCGTGGATTGAAGTCGTGATGTTCCGAAGCCGACAGTGGAGGGCTTCTGGAGGTGGCGGTTGGTGACGCTAGGTTGGATTGCAGCTGTCGGTTCAATTGACCCACCTTTCTACGAGATACCAGGCATTTGTATCGAATTTGAAGCATTTCATTGGACACCCCAGCAGCAGGCTCAAGTTATGTAAGCACAGCCTCGTGCCGCATTGTGGGGCAGAGCTCAATTGACGGGTCCGTCTGGGCGAAACTTTTTTGGTGTGTGTGGGGAGAGAGATGGCAGAAATCATATACTCGGGGTCTGGCGCCGACCTTGACGACGTGCCCACGCCCAAGGCCTGGCTTGCTTTTACTGTCTGCCCTCAGCCGCTGACGGGCTAGTTCTCGCAACATCAAAACCAGCTGGGCGGGCACACTCCCTCATGAAAAGGGTATGTCCAAGGAGATGGTCGGGCCAGGTGCTCGCCGCCCGGCCATCATTATCACATCCTCCGGCCAGCACGCGGGCGATCGCCACAGCCTCCATCCCCAGAACACGCACACAGATACCCGCAGCAGCAGCAACAGCAAGTATACGGCAGCCATGGACGCAACCCCGCCGCCATCAGCACGCGGCCGCCGCCGAGGCTGTCTATGAGGACCCCCTCTCCCCCGAGGAGGGGCTGTACCCGTCACCACTGCCGGACCGCGCCCTGCGCTCGGCCAAGCTGGCGGCGCTGCACGCGCGGCTATCGCTGCCCGCCAAGCTACCGCTCCAGACGCTCGCGCGCACGCTCGTCGACCCGTCTGCCGACGACGATCCCCGCTTCAATAACACCAACCTGGCCTACGTCGGCCACGCCCTCATCAACTACCACGCCAACGAGTGGCTCGTCTGCACCTACCCACGCCTGCCCTTCTCCGTCATCGTCACGGCCGCCAAGGGCTATGCCGGCGCCGAGGCGCTCGCCCGCGTCGCGCGGTCGTGGGGCGTCGAGACGGCCGCCGAGCCGGGAGACGAGGTCGACCCGGGCCTGCTTCAGTTCTCGGTGACCCGGCCCCGCGGCGTCATCACGAGGTGGGGCTACGTGCGCGGGCACGCCGAGCGCATCGAGAAGTTTGGGTGGAACCACAGCCTGCACAGCCGCGTCGTCATGGACCACGCACTCAACTAGTCTCCCAGCCATCGCTTTAACTAGTCTGTGTCTCCTAGCCTCCCTGTGCAAGTGGACCTCGCAAAGCGGAAGCGCAAGCGACTTACAAGCACACGGTACAGCAACTGGCAGCAGGAGTTAAGGGGCAGGATCTACTCGTTTTGTTGACGACCAACTTTGAAGTTGTTCGTATTTGGTATATATACCAGGTCATTAAATAGTAACTGGGAGAGTCAGGAACTCAGGATGTTCGAGGACACCGGGAGTCAACCACCTGCCCCACGCCCGCCACTCGCCGCATGAACGCCCTCAAGGCCCTGGTACCTCTACAGCCCGGGCCCCCACACCAGGCTGCCCAGCGAGATGCTGGTCGAGGGTGCCAGGCCGTGGGAGCCTGTCCATATAGACCCGGGCGAGATCATCTAGCCGAGGGTTGTTGCAGATGACATAAAAATAAAAATAAAATAAAAACAAAAAAAAAATGAATAATCCGGAAGAGGCAATAGCATCATCATCCTTGCTGGGTAGCATGTTATGTATGAGTGCCCATCGTCTTCCGGAATATACTGTACAAATAAAATATAAATCATATTTTGTGACGTAACGCCGTGTCCATCTTATCCAACCGTGAGCCTTCTCAACGATAGGTAGAGATCACACACGATCCTTCACCTGTCACATCTTCAGGCGCATGTGCACGCAGGCGCCCGTCCAATCAATCGACTAAAGCATCCATCATCAGAAAAAAAAAGGTTGTCTTATTTCGTCCCGCTTATTCCCACATAAATGATCACAAATGGATCAAGCAAATAGTAGTTACACGGGGATGGAAAAGAGCAATGCTTCCATGGCGGGCTGGCGTGTTCGGGTATAGAATGCATCCCAAAGACGTGGATATCTGCAGAACATCGAAAGGAATAGAAGAAGAAAAAAAAAACAACACAGGCCGAATATAAAAAAGGGAAACCCATGACCATGCCACACAAAGTTTGTCCATGAACTACCCAGCCCCCCTGCCGCCTTCCCTTTTTAACTCCTTCAAAATGCATACATAAAAAAAAGACTTGCTCCTTCTCTGCTGAGCAGATTCCTGATGACCGGGTATCTAGGCACCTAGGCACCTAGGTCCCCACCGTCTTCCCCTTAGTGACTCTGGTCGTTCTGCAACAAGCTGTACAGAGCGTCGCTCGCCTCTATAGTGCCGTATGTATTGCCCTGCATGTTCATCGAGCGGTGCTGCTCTTGCTGTTGTTGCTGCTGGGCGTACGAGCTTGAGCCGGCCCCGGCATGCGTCGACCCGTAAGCGCCGTTGGCCGTCCCATACCCGGCGTTGCTGCTATTGGCAGCGTTAAACCCGTACCAGCCCTGCTGCTGCTGCTGTGACTGCGCCTGCGGCTGCTGCTGATGGTTGGAGGAAGCATGCTGCTGCGGCTGCTGAATATAAGAACCGTAGCCTTGCTGCTGCTGCTTTTGCTGCTGCTGCTGCTGCTGCTGCGGTTGTTGCTGTTGCTGCTGATGGCGTTGTGGCTGTGTTTGTTGCTGTACCTGCGGCACTTGATGGTGTTGCTGCTGCTGTTGATGGTATGATGCCCGACTTGCGCTTCTGGTGTGGGGAGAGTTTGGTTGCGGCCGCACGTTGAATCCCTGGAGGGCCGGTGAGTTTGACGTGCCGGGATGGGCGTGTCGGGTATTTGACGATGCGCCGGCCGTGGTGTTCGTGTTCGTGTTGTAAACCTGGGAGCTGCGGGTCTGGGTTGTTTGGCTTGGCCACTGGCTGGTGTTATTAGCACTAGCGGTCGTGTATGAGGCCGACACGGTCGCTTGGGTGACGGGGTTCGAGTATGACTGAGACACATGAGAGCGAGTGTTGTAACCACTCGTAGTGTCGTAGTTGTAGGTCGGGGCTACGGTCGAGGCCGGCTGGCTCGAATATGGCGTGTATGCGATGCCGTTGCTGCTCTGATCGGCGGCGGTTGTCGCTGTATTGTTGGTAGTGTTTAGGGTGTTGTAGTATTGCGCGTAGGGGTCCTGTACCGACGCTCCGCCGGAAGCATTAGTTGCCGCAGCCGTCGAGGACCCATAAGCTGATCCATTGGGCGCTGCTGCTTGAGTCTGCTGTTGCTGTTGTTGGTGCTGCTGGAGCTGTTGCTGCTGCTGCTGCTGCTGATGTTGCTGCTGTCGGTCCCGCGAGGGGGCCTGGACTGCGTGCGTGTTACGGCTCAACGGCCTTTGACTTTGCCTGGATTTTGACCTAGACGACTGCGCAGTGGGCTGCTGATATGTCTGAACCTCGGGCGAAGGTTGACTCTGTTGCTGGGCTGCCGCCTGGGGCAAAGCTGGGACCTCAGGCAATCCGTGGTGCGTTATGGCCTGCGATGCATAATCTGCGGCCGATAACGATGTGCGGGACCTTGTGCGCATGTGGTATCCAAGGGCTGCTGCAGCGGTGGAGTCGGCCGTCATAAGTGACGACGCCATGGACGCCGCGGTCGAAATGGGAAGATGCCAGCCGGCAGAAGACGAAGGCGCTGCAGTCTCCACAGCTGCCGGTGGCACGACTGCCGTCTGTGATGAGCGCTGTCCTGTTGGCAGGCTGTGACGGCCGCTACTACTGCGGGTAACGCGAGCCATGGGCTGCTGAACAGGCTGCTCGACGTGCTGGACGTGGGTGACCTCAGGTGCGGGCTCAACGGGCGCAGGTTCCTGCGCAACATGGATGGTTGTATCGTCCACATAACCTCCGAGATCCTGAGGAAATGCAAGCCCAGTTGCCGTCGGGACTGTTTCCTCGACTTGGTGCTGGTACGTCGACAAGCCAGGGGCGGCAACTTGGTTCCAATCATTAGTAGTCCTCGGCTGACCAAAGCCAGGGGAGGGGAGATCGTCAGGCTCCTCTTCCTCCTCCTCGGGCTGCTGCGGTTGCGCCTCCTGCTCCTGAACCGGCACCTCCTGCTCCCCTTGCTCGTCAGGCTCGTCCGGCTTTTGTTGCTCTTGGGTTTCCTCCTCAGCTTCAGGAGATTCCTGAACAAGCTTGTCCGATTTCTGACCCCTGGGACCCTTTGTCTGCTCAAGTTGGTAGACGCACTCCATGCCCTCGGCCTGGCACTCATTGCAGCTAGGCTTGTTCTTGGAGCACTAAACGGGCGTTGTGGGTCAGCACGATCCTTCGCGATTTAGAGACATGGACGGTGGACAGGAAAGAGGAAGGGACGCATATCGAAATCCCGCAACGCACCTTGATATTCCTATCCTTGCAACCGTCACACCTTCCTCTTGTGAGTTTCGGGGGCTTGGCCTTTGACGGCGTCCTTTCCTCGGCACCGACCCCGGACCTACGAGCCCTGCCACTCTTTTTAGCCGATTCGACCGTCTCGGGCGCAGGGGAAGCCTCCGCTGAACCAGGCTGGCTGTTCTGTGCGTTACTTGGATGGACGATCCTGAGCCGTTCCGCGCCGTACTTGACGAGCATAGCCAGCGACTCCTGCTGCAAATCGGGGGACTGGTTCGAAAAGATATTGAACTGCTCTTCCGACAGACTTGCGGGGTCGATGCCACTACCCGAGAGCAGGTTGTTAGCCACTTCCCGGCGCCTGGCCGCCTCACCTGGAGGAAGGTTGAGGAAATCTCCGCCAGATCCGACAGCCGCCATGTCCCCGTCAGGGTTGGCAGCGGCAGCGCCATCGGCATCGGCAGCCGGGGTCTTTGGCTTTTTAGGCTTCGACGCTCGCTTCTTCTTGGGCGTCTTGGCCGGGGTACCGTCCGTAACAGCCCCGTCCTCGCCGCCCTCTGCGCCTTCGCCGCCATCCTGCTGATCTCCATTCTTCTGGCTTTTCCTCCTCTTCTTCTTTTGTGGCGAGGCTCCTTCGGCTCCCTCAGCTTCCTCATCTCGTGGACGCTTCTGCGTGACCGGCTCGGGGGGCGGGGTGAAGAAGTCCAGCAGGTCGCCCACTGTCTTGTGCAGCGGAGTGTGGTGGTACTTGATCTCGATCTGCTTGGCCTGCCGGTTGAAGACGACGGTCACAGTCCCGCGACAATCGAAGGCGGGCCTGCTCATGTTGATGGCGTCCAGGCCATCCTTTCCGCTGGACAAGCCGACAACGGGCAGGGCGGCGCCCTTGGCGTACTGGCGCTTCCACTCCTGCAGGGAGTCCTTGCACACGAACTCAAAGGTCCAACCGGCGGGGGCGCGAGCGATGCTCCGGGGGACCCACGAGGAGCCGATCTCGTTGGCGGGCGACAGGGCGGCGGTGATGCTCTTGGCGGCGGCGCGCTGCAGGAATGGGACGGGTGGCTGTTACCCCGTAACAGGCATATCGGATCGTGTCCCGTGGCCCTCTGCGCAGCAAGACTTGGAGGCGAGAACTCATACATTTCGTTGCGCGATTTCGCTAAGCTAGGACAGCTCTGACGCCGACAGGGAAGACGATCCGTAACCACTGTTCTGCTCCCTTGATCAGCCACCTTTCCCTCACTTATCGGTGTATAATCTTCGCCCCGCGACCACCCTCAGCGTCGCCGAGGGGGGCAGCTTGAACGTCGCCGTGGTGTGCTCGGCCTTGGCATCGGTCGCCTTGGCCTGTAGGATTGCCTCGAGGTTGGTGCGGATGTCGTCGACCGTGTGGCAGACGAGCCGCGAGCTGCCTGTCGCATCGTCGCCGAGCTGGTCGAGCAAGAGGTCCATGGCGAATTGCGGGCGTCGGTGCGGTACGATTATGGGTGTTTGCCCGACCGCGCCCGCCTAGGCCCGGGTCATGCGTGATTTAGCGGAGTGGCAGCGCGTCGGGCGGGCAGTCGACGATATCCCGCTGCGAATGCGTGATTGATTCCTCGCTCTCGATGATCTCACACTGACGCGGTAGCGCGACGATGCAGGTGCAGGCTCAATGTGGGGAAGTAGCTAGAACGTGCGTGCTTCAATTGTGTTCAAGTGGGGCCGAGTCGGCAAGAGGCGGCACCACAGCACAGGCTTTCCCCAGAAACCCGGCAAAATAAAAATGGGCCTTCACGCATATCTTTTACAAGGTATAATTATCGAATAAGTAGGGTCCTTTTAGAACGGTATTAAAATTAACTTTAGTATTTTTAAGTTTTAAAATTAAGTTATAATAAAAATAAAAAGTGGAGAAAAAAAGAAAATAAAATTAATAAAACGTAGTAAAATGAAAATACACGCGATGTCACGGAGCGAACCCGGCTCCTCCTCAGCTAGAGTATATAGACGGCCTTCCGCCTCCAGGTAGACGGGAGTCCTCTCCTTTTCTTCCTCGCGCAACAACAAGCTCTTTCAGGAACACCATGGTGTTGCACTGTGACACGCGACGATTCAAAGCCGTAACTTAAGCGATTAAGGTAGCTGATAGCGGGGGCGGCTAGCAGGGGGTACTGTCACGGTACGATCCCTTATAGGACCACGCACAGGCTGTAGCCCCAGCTACAACAACGTTCCTCCTTTGCCTTGGTGTAACGGGTACAACGATGGTCTTGTCCCGTGACAGGTACTTTAACTTAATTGTTAACTTACATCCTAAACATATGTCAAAAAAATTCCCTTCATCCGTGCTTAAATGATAACATAGGCGCATACGGTACTAAGCCGCTTAATGTAATTCTCTATGCCTCTTAATACAACGGCCATGCTTCTTATAACCATATATCGTGCAGCCATATACAATACCGCAACCAACACCGAGCCCGCTACTCCGTTTTTGCTTTACACGACAGGTGTGTCTAAAAGGGTAACACTGCCACCCGTTCGGCTCAATATCAGCTCGTGCCGCTGGGCCAGGAAAATCTCCGTGCCACCATCCTTTCAAGCCTCGGGTACACCGCGCTCGGTGCCGTATAATTGCGGATCACCATTCCATTGTGCGTGGTCTGGGAAGTCTCGTAGAACGACTTCACTTCGTCTCGATCCTGCTGCTGCACGTGCCACATGCTCGAGTCGAAGTGAGATTTTTGCATCACGCTCTCCGGGCTGTCCTTCCCCCACATGGTAGACGGATAGTCCTGCTCTGTTTCCATCGCGCATTCGTGCCGCAGACCGAGGATGTGGCCGATTTCGTGCGCGAGGATGTTGGCTTGGTTGTTGACGTGCCGTGGTTCAAAGGCCTGAGCGTATATCCATAGTGTGCGGGCTTCAGGGGGGCCGTCGTTCGGGAAGAAGCCCATGGCGAGCGGGTGTTTCTGGGGACTGTACACAACCCTGAAGTTGGCCGCGGCCCCGCCCTGTGCTTCTTCAAAGGTGACGCCGACGTCTCCCCACATGCGGATGGCTTTGGCGAGCTGCTCGGCGGCATGGGCGCCCTCGCTTGTCTTCGGAAACGTGTTCTTGCAGACGACGTACTTGAGGCGCTGCTTAGGCTGCCATCGGGGAATCCCGCCGTCCCACCCGAGCTTAGCCGAGAGGACTGACTTGGAAAGCGGGTGGGCAGCCCCGAAGTCCAGCTCGGTGGGATAACCCCCAGACATAGAGGAAGGCCCTCCTCCGCCGAGAGTGTGGGCCACATCGTGCAAGATTCCCTCGCCGTGCGGGATTCCCTCGATGCCGACCTCTTGTATGTTCTTGGGGCCCTGGATCTCCCGAGTTCCCTTGGTTAGGTCGGTGTCGGGCTGTGGGCTGGTCGGGGCCGACGAGGCATCGCTGGGCGCGGTCTCGCCGCTGACGGTTGTCGCCAAATCCTCGGACAAGTCACTCGACGAGACAGTGGCGTCGTCGGCACGATCGGTGGGTGGTGAAGGTGGCAGTGTACCTGAACGACGGGGACGCGGGTTAGAGGACGAAACGGTTCCCTTGCGACGGCCGGGGGTTCGCTTGGGACAAGGACAGGTGGGGGCAAACGGGGTGCTTTATCCGTACGTACATCTAGGAAGGCGGGGCAACCAGGCCCGTGACGTCCGGCAGCACCTGCTATCATTGTGATCCTGGCAGAGTCCATTTTCTGCTCGGCGTGTCTGTTTGTGTCTTGTTCGGATTCTGTCGATCTGGTTTGGTGATAGATGCAGCTGATAGATGCAGTAGCTTTTGGTGATAAATACAGTAGCCTGGATTGCTTGTTCTAGGAGATACATAGAAGCAAACTCAGGTTGACTGATCTCCGGGGGAACCTCCTTATATACCTGACCTCCCTCTATGCTCTATCCATGTTCCATAGCAGCTGACGTCCCCTGTTATCCATGGGGAGAGTCTGCTCAGCTGCCTGGGTGCCACGCACTCTAAGTGGGTATGACCTCTCCCTGAGCGTGCATGGCCGTCCGGTGCGGGGTTACTATTGGCGATATCGCTCAGCCACGACTGAGAGCCCCCACCTTTCCTGCCGCTGACGTTGGTGCTGGGTGATCAAGTTCAGGTACCAAAAGATCGTTGGCTTTATGTAAACAACCACGGCCCCAACATTACGACACGCATTTTACATAATCTCTCGCAACTCCAGCAGCATTTACCAAAATGAAAGCTACCCGTATAGAAATTGAAGCGGTCGAGAATTTGGGAAAGTTCTAAATCTAATGAATAAACCCGCCCCTGTTCTATGTACCCTTTTCCGCAGCTTGCGCACCTCGGCGAAAACACAACCTTCTCGTCGGACATTGTCCCCGCTATGCACTACGCGACAGGAATGACGTCATCCTCTGAGAGAAGGTCGTAGCGACGCCATTCCCGCTCGGGCGCAGGGTGAGTGTCTTCGGCCTCGTCCTCCATATATACTTGACGACCAGGTATTTCCAAGTCAGCAAACAAGAAAACAAACAAGAACCGAGGACATAGAAAAAAATGGACGACGGGGAATTTCCAGACTTACCATGAGGCTTGACGCAAAAGGAAAGGGCCAAAACGCCAATAAACAAGCCCAGCATGAGGGCAAACGGGGATTGGGGAAAGTACGCCACGGTGGCGGCATACAGGCCGCCGATGGCTAGTGGTGCAAGGATCCTGGCGATGGCCTGGAGCAGGCCGATGGCACCGAGCAGAGCGCCGACGCTCTCTGGTGGCACGTGCTTGGTGAGCGTGCTCTGCGTCGTCGCGGCCCCTAGCCCGCCCATGGCCGCCACGACGCCGCTGGCGACGAAGATGGCAGGCGAGCGCGTAAACAGGTACCCGGCTACAGCCAGCACGTCCGATGCGATGGCGGCCCGGAGGACCCAGAGGTCCACCTCGTCAGCGCCCGCGTTCTTCTCCGAGACGTCGCCGCTGACGGCAGCAGCCGCAGAACGGCGACGGGTGCGGAAGAGGTAGTTGATGAGCGGGAGGACCCCGAGAAGGACGATGACGCGTACGACCGAGGTCAATGAGACGAACTCGGACGTCTCCAGGTTGGTCCAGCCGAACATGAAGCCGCTGTACATGATGATGATCTGACCTGCGCCTATGGCCATGCCGAGCAGGATCGTGTCGATGGCGGCCAAGGAGACGATGTTGCGCCTCAGCCTGGCGCTGGAGCCCGGCCCCTTGGGCCACAGAGCCCGGAGCGGCTCCAGAGGACTGGTGTGGCTGAAAGCCGCGGCAGAGAGCCTGGCCAAGAAGGTGCCGAAGGGCCCACTGTCGGGGCTGGAGGCCGTAGCGTGAGCGTAAGGGCGAGCAACTGCGGCCACCTCGGCGTACTTCTCGCGGGCCAGCAGCTGGCGCTTGCGGGAAACGGACTCGGGCACTATGAGCAGCACGAAGATGACGAAGAAGACGTGGCAGGCCAGGGTCACGTAGAAGACGGAGACGAGCTCGTGTGTCCACTTCTCGACCATGTAGCCGGCCAAGACGGGCCCCAGAGCCAGGCCGGCGTACAGACAAGCGTGGAGGTAGCCGATGGCGACGGCGCGCTTCGAGGGCGGGGTGCAATCGGCCGTATACGAGTTGGTGATGACGCTGCCGGCGGTAAAGGAACCGGCCAGGCCGTCGGCGACGGCGCCGAGGATCAGCCAGTTGTAGTGGACGGTCTCGGGATATTTGGCGGCCAGGATCATTGTAGTCTCGCCGACGATGCCGCCGCACGAAGCGACGACCATCGGGAGTTTGCGTCCGTAGCGGTCCGACAGGGAACCGATCTTGGGCACGGTGAAGGCGGTGAGGGAGCCAGTGACGAGGTTGAGGAGCATGTTGAAGGCGGCCACTTTGCTCTGGACCGCAGGGTCCTCTTTGCACTGCGGGTTGTCCCCTCCCGGGATGACTGGGGCGAAGATCAGGGTTGGGTCCCTGGCCGAGCGCTCACCCAAGTAGCGACTGCACACGAGCTCAATGATCAGGTTGATCTTGGGCACGATCGAGCCCCCAAAGGCCAGAGTGAAGAGGATATAGGGCCCTATCAGCCAGTAGACCTTTTGGTTCATAAACGTGTTAGCTCAAGTGGCATGCACACACGAATGGCTGGGCAGATGGGCTCCTACCGAAGGCCTTCTCCACTTAGGCCTGTTGGCGAACTCGACATCAGAGCTGGCCAAGGTCGTGCCGCTTCTTGATGCTGGTGAGCTTCCGTGGCGACGGGCAAGTGGGCCCCGCGGATCATGGCCGGCGCCGGCGCCAGCGCCCAACAGGGCGGTGTTTTCCGTCGCCGCGGGGTCGGCGGACATCGTCAATGTGGGTACCTCGAAGGGTCCCTAGGTGGTAGGTAGGTAGGTAGGTGCCTAGGTAGGCACCAGGTACTGAGGCTATCCTGGCCGAGGGAGACGACAGAGGGAAATGATGAAACTATGCGCCGCTTGGCGACACGGAGATCCCATGCAATCCAAAAATCCAGTCACCAAGCTTTCCTACCCGCGTCCAGTTTCCGGGCAAGAATGGGACGACGTGTATACCTGGGCGCGACGTAAGGGCGCATAAGAGGGTTGTTTCTTACCGAGTCGTGACAGGAACAGGCATGGCTCCGAGTGATCCGAAAGGCAAGGGATAGGTGTCCTCGGGCAGATCAGAATGAAAGAATGGATTCTCCAGTTTCGGGGAATCCCGTTGTCGGCGAATTGAGGCCAGATGAAAGAGATGGAGACGGGATGAGATATGTTTCTAGGTGCAACCCGAGGGATCCGGATGTTAACAAAGATGGAAGGCAGCCAAGAACCAAGAACGGAGACGGGGCATCAAAGCGCTAACCAAACCTGTCGTCTCTCCGGCGGGCCTGGTTGATTACCAAGCGCGAGGGACCGATCGCAAAATCGATGCGTTGGATTCCCAGACATGAAACCCGGCCCAAGATGGGCGGCCCGCGAGCCAATGAGACGCCATTTAACAAATGCAAGTCGATGCGCACTGAGCTGTCCATGACGCAGCCCTGACGGCGCCGGACTAATCTCGCGTTCCTGGATCCGGTTGGCCGGAATCCCCCACGCAAGGACGTCACCAGAGGGGTTAATGCGTCGTGCCCTTCCTAAGGAGCGGGATTCGGGGTCTAGGACATCAGCGCGAATGACAACAAGGAAAGAACCCAACAAAGTTGACGCCAGCAGATCCCGAAGCCCGGACTCTCTTGGGCGTGCTCAATCAAACACGCTTCGCCATACCTATCGTCAGGGTTGTGCATTTTAGCACTTTAGCTCGCAGCATTCGGGAACAAACCCAAAATATGCTGCACGGCAGATGCATTTATCCATGTGCCACGGCCTGCGTATTGGGCCCCTCCCTGCTGATAATGGGATCCTCTCGGCTGCTAATGATGGGGACCCTGCGCTCCAACTCGCTCGCCCAGGCAAGATACCCAAAAATTAAACGAGAGGTGGAGCCCTGTTTTGGTGGTGATGCCAACTCTCGTTTAGTTTTTGGGCTACCTGCCAGGTAAACCCGCGTACCAACACCACTCGCATAAGTCTTTCCCGTCAATTTAAGTCTATAATAATTTAAACCACCGCCTATTTATTTATTTGCGACTTTAAGCGTAGTACATAGGTTCGCCTGTGCATGCTTGTTTTTTTCTTTTCTTCTTTTTTGGCTTCCCATTTGAATTTGGATGGATCTAGGCTATGCGTTGAAGTTGGTGGGGCGGGGCCGCCTACAGTACCTTGGTCGGGTTTCCGGGGAGGGACTACCGGCCGGAAGTGCCGGATTCGCGGGGACCCCAGCCAAACAGACTTTTGAGCCTGCAGCTCCCCGCGTTGCCGTCCCCAGGCACCCGGCGCTGGGCCATGTGCGCGCGCGAAATATCTGCCGGTGGCGTCTGTCGCTTACCACCACGAGGCTTATGCAGCGACGACGACCCGAGTCGTGATCCTTATCCCCTCGAGTGCTATTGACCTCCATAAAAGGAAATATTTTATGGGTCAACTTATGTTATTGTACCCTAGGGGTACTGATCCACAAAGGAAATATGGTGGAAATACCAGATTTGTGACGTACCTCTTTGTTCGAGAACTTTGGTCGATACTGAAGGGCTGGACTAAATTTGGCAGGCATGTAGCTGCCTCATACGATTTACATGTAGAACTGATTCGTTGAAACGAGTGCGATCAGCGCCCGGTAGAACAACAGCACTCGCCCCCGGGGAAACCTACTCGATGGAGATTCTGTGGGACCTCGGCTTGGCATGGGCAATCACTACTCGGCGTGGATCGCATCACGTAACGATTTGCCCAGCAGTGGAGTTTGCAACAGACCACAACGTGGAATTTTCAAAACGGCTCGAATCGAATATTTTGAAAACACGGCTCTATGCCATAAAAAAAAATAGTAAAACGATTGATCTTCATCTTCAACGCAACGGTTTTCGTGGAATTATGGCATAGATACGGCTGTTGACGGGTCTCTCCTCGGGAATTCCGAGGCCATTTCAACGACACACCCACCATCATGGCCCTCTCACGCAAGGGTCCAAGGTCCGCATCTGGACACCGAGTGGACTCGGTCCGGGATCCAGCCTGGAGACTCCGGGGCTGCCCCCGCCGATGTCGCTGGTACGCGGCTCGGCGTGTAAGGTCACGGCCGCCGCAAGTATGAGTCCTCGCGCGGTATTTTATCCTCCTCTTTACCCTCTCCTCCTGCCGCAAGACCAGATCCCGTCTGCCTCCTCTCCTCAACAAACTCCCGCTAGCCCATTGCTGTCCGACAGAGTCGACAGCACCAAGACCAGCCTCGGATCGCCCCTCCGGACTTCACCATCGTTATCTTTTTCATCTTTATCCATTAATCATGGGCGCCGCGTCCGAAGCGGCGGCTACTAGGCCAGAGGCGCAGGCGCCTGCCAAAGCCAAGAAGGAGGAGGATGAGAAGCAGCAGCCGCCACCGGAGCAGGCCAGCGATTGGGCGGGTGGGGAAGGCGACCTGATCGACTACCACACCTTGAACTGGTGGCAGGGTGGCATCGTGCTGATCGCCGAGACCGTCTCGCTCGGCATCCTTGCGCTGCCTTCCGTCTTGGCCACCGTCGGCCTGGCGCCGGGCGTGGCCCTGATCTTGGTCATGTCGGCCCTCTCGACCTACTCGGGCATGGTCATAGCCGAGTTCCGCGCCGCGTACCCGTTCGTGCAAAACTTTGGCGACGCCCTCGAGGTGATCGGCAAGTCCATCGGCATGGGCCCCCTTTTCCAGGAGGTCTTTGGCTGGGCGCAGGTCACCTTCCAGGTCTTCGTCATGGCCAGCCACCTGCTGACCTGGACCATCTGCCTCAACACGCTGACCGACTCGAGCACCTGCACCATCGTGTGGGCCGTCGTCGGCCTGGGCGTCTTCGCCGTGCTCAACTTCCCGCGCACGCTCAAGCACACGGCCTGGATGTCCATGGCCTCGTGCGTCTCCATCACCGTGGCCGTGCTCGTCACCATCGGCGACGTCGCCTACGAGCGGCCCATCGGCTCAAAGTCCATCGAGATCGCGCGCGAGATCCCCCTCACGTCGGCCATCCTGGCCGTCACCAACATCGCCGTCTCCTTCTCGAGCCACTCGTGCTTCTTCAGCGTCATCGGCGAGTTCAAGAAGCCCGAGGACTTCCCCAAGGCCCTCGCCCTGCTGCAGGTCGCCGACACCACCCTGTACCTGGTCGCCGCCATCGTCATCTACGTCTGCGTCGGGCCCGACGTGCCGTCGCCCGCCCTGTCGGCCGCCGCCTCGCGCGACGTGCGCAAGGCCATCT
>GL876969.1:1380922-1400293 GCA_000193285.1 Magnaporthiopsis poae ATCC 64411 | reverse complement strand
GCCGAGGACGCGGACCGTTTGCCGCGCTCTATGGAGGAGATGGAGGCTGAGGCGGGCGTGTTTCGGGAGCTGCTGAGGCGCATGGCGGAGGAGGAGGAGGAGGGAGGAAAGACAGGGGAAGGGCAGGTGATCGAGACTTCTTGATACTAACAAGTCTCTAACTTTTGAACTGTTGGAGGAGGACAGCTACGCTGCGCACCTGTCTTTCCACAGGCAATCACAGCCACTACAAATGGATTCTCCTACTAGGTGCTCCAAAGTCCCAAAAAGCGGTGCACATTCAATGCAATATGTAGACAACCAGCCTCCCTCCCAAGTTTTCCTTTCCTTAGCCATAACCAAAGAACGAATATGCCGCCCCAGCGCTCATAAATCCAAAACTGAAGATCCAGAATCAAAACAGGAACAAAAAAGAAAGAAAGGGATGACACAACGGAGAGGCCGACGTCTGTCCTCCACCCTTATCAAACGATATATCGCCCCTGTGCTCGTCCACACAGCTGATGGTACCGCACCGGTGGGTGCTACAAAGGTCTTGGCCGCCTCCACAAATCACCGGCCAGATTCCCTCGCTCCCGTCGCCCCGCCTCAGTCCAGTCCCGACAGGTGATCTAGGCCTTCCATGCCAGTGTCCAGCGAATCCAGCATCGCGGCCGAGTCGCCGTCGGCGGCCCCTCGCATGCCCCTGAACATGAACATGGTCGATGGGTCTTGCATCGCGGCAGCACCGCCGCCGCCGCCGCCACCGCCACCGTTATTGGCGCTGCCCAGGTCCCACGTCTCAAAGTTCTGCTGCCAGTTGACGCCGTCCTTGAGGTACCACTCTTGCCCGTCGACGGCGTATATCGAGTTTGGCGTGCGCACCGACGCAGGCGAGACGCGGCTCGATCCGTTCATGCCGCCAACCACGCCGCCAGCCACGCCGCCCGCCGTCGTCACTGGCGTCGTAGCCGTATACGGGTTACTGTAGCCCTGTATCGGCCACGCGTTCATCGAAGCTATCGCCTCTGCCATGGACATGGGCACATTTGGGCTGATGCCGCTGCCGCCGCCGCCGCCGTTGTTACTACTACTACCGCCGTCGAGGCCGTTGCTGTTATGACCCGTCTTCTGGACGGCAGGGACGGCAGGGACGGCCGGTTTGGGCGGGTGTTGCGGTCGACGCGCTCCAGGAGAAGACGTCGGAGTCGGCTCGTAGCCCCCTGCCATCATGCTCTGCGACCGTATCGGACCTGCACGCCCGTTCTGATCTAGCCTTTGCGGCGGCGCAGCTGCTGACGTGCTTGCCTGCGCTAGCGCCACGTTGAGCTGCTGTTGCTGTTCTGCGAGTGCCGCCTGGGGTGAGTTGGCATATGAGCCACCACCAGCGGGCGTCGACATGTCCCCGGCTATACTAGGTGAAGGGACATCCGCGGTGCTAAACCCGCCGTACATCTCGTCCGTCCGTCGCAGGACGATGGATGCCTCCTCGGGCATCTCCACACCCCACTTCCGGGAGAGCACGCTGAGGATGCTCAGGGTCCGTCTCGCGCACGGCCAATCCTCGGCGATCTCCTCGAGTTGCTTTACCCCGTGTATTACGTCTCGTCTTGCCGTCTTTTCTGGCAAGTTAAGCAGGTGGATGGTGCAGGCCGAATGCACCATGTAAACGGCAATGTTGCATATTTGCCGTAGGTTATATATCTTTTTATATAGCCTCATCAGCTTGGAGATAGCTCCGGCGTTGGCGGTGCAAATGCGGCGAGGGGATACGTGTGATGGCAGCGGTGAATTCGCCGGGGCATATCGGAGAAACGGCCGGAACAGGTGGATATACTGAAGATGGAAAAACATGCTGAGTTGGTGGGTATCTTGTGTTAGTACGTTCTCGTTTCCTCACTTCAATGGAAGAAACGACAGAAAGCAAAGACAGAGAACAAGGGACGTACTGCATCAAGATAACATTAGGTAGCTGGTCCTCCTTGGGCTCAAACTCGCTGGGCAGCGCCTTTCGCCAGTCTTCAAGTCGCCTATGGAGTTCGCTCAGCTTCTTCAGCTCCACCGACTTGCCGCTCGACCTTCCAATATGATTCGGATGATAAAAGAAGAGAAGCAGGTCGCTGCTGATCTCGCACAGCTGTGACAGTTGCAAGCCGACAGCTCTCGTCCTCGATGGTTGTTTCGAGCCCTTGTCGAAGCCGCTGTCGGTGTAGGGCGACCACATCTCGGCATCCTCGTCCGGGAAGACGTCGTACTTGGGCACGTTGAACGAGTTCTTGGGCAGCTGCGGCAGCCGTCCCAAGTAGTTGGACCAGGCCTTGTCGAAGAGAAAACAGCCCCAGAACGTCACGCGGCGTGCATCGATCTGGTCTTCATCCAGCTTCTCCTTGCCCGACGTGATGGCACCTGCATCGAGGTTCAATCCGATGTCCTGAGCCATCCGAAAGCTTATGCCGCTGTAGACCCATCCTTTGGCCTCGCGGCCGCAGCCGGCTTCACGCACCGACATAAGGGCCAGGGCTTGAACTGTCGTCAACCGCGGGTTTTCGTACTCTTCATTGACAACGATGAGTCTCTTGGCTTCGGCGAAGAAGTGGTCGCCCTTGGTTCGGCTGTCGCCCGGCGTGCCAAAGGCGCCGGGGACGCTGGTGAAGTGACAGCCGAGCGCCAGAATGGCATTGACTAGCAGCGAGGAGCAGTACGACGGTCGTCCGGACTCACCCCGCTGCTTGCCCTTGAGCAGGTCGCGGTAGAAAAGGCTCCTGGACAGGGTAGTAAAATAGGGATAGTGCCAGGCAAAGTACATGTTGATCAGGTGCACTATCAGCTGGGTGTCCTTGGTGACCTCGGTCCAGCTGGCAAACGGGTCGGTGGCGTCGTCAGAGAGGTGCCCATCGCCGTCGATGTCCCTGGGCACCTCGTTGGGGTCGCCGAGATAGATCAGGTGGGAGGTACCGCCAATAAAGCGAATCAGGCCGTTTTCGAGACGCAGTTCTCCCATCTTCCTGGCGAGGTCTCTCTCGCCCGCAAAGGGCTGCTGGTCCGTGGTGTACTCGAAGCCACCACCAGACAAGTCGTCATCCTCCTCCTCTTCGTGGCTGTTTTCTTCCTTCATGATGGACTCGGCGACGGCGTCGAGACTGTCGCATGTGCGGATCCGCTTGACTATGGCAGGGACGTCTTCCTCGGAGGCGTTGAGGATGGCCTCGATGAGGATCTGGAGAGTGGAGCTCTGGGCCTTCATGCTGTCGATCTTCTCGCGGTAGACGCCCTTGCGGCGGTGATCCGAGTTGGGGTCATATACACACTCGGTGCCGTAGACGCTGGCGCAGGCCGCACAGCTGGGGAGGGCGGCATCGCACTTGGACTTGCGCCGCCGGCAGGCGATGCAGGCGGTGCTGACGCACCGGCGCTTTTGATTTGCCGCATCGTTGCCACGCCGGGGCTTCTTTTTATTCGGGGCGGGTGTCGTCGACGACGATGAGCTGCCGTCGGCCATGTCGGCCCCGAGACCCACGCTGTTGCGGGGCTTCTGCACAACGAGCTGTTTGTTCATTGTTCTGGAGAAGGATCCCATTCGAATCTGGTCCTCTCGGGTGTAAAAACCCCTACCTGCTCCTCACTGGTAGGCAAGGAGGTGACCGGCCTGCACAGGAGCGGGGCCGTATGTGTGTGTTTCGCGGAGTTGTGTGCGGGTCTGGGGCAGCGCCCGACGCTCCTCCGTTTCTGTGGTCGACTTTCCAGCTGCCTTTCCTGTAAGTTATGCTACCGCGTCTTATTTTTTTCCTCTCGTGCAGAAAGATAGCGGAAATGGCAAGCAGCTGCAGGGCCGGCCACCGGGAGAGCAATCGCAAAGGTCGTGCGACGTGAGCCCGGTGGCAGTCAGCTTGAACAGTTCGGTTCTCGATCCAGCTACCGACAATCAGATTGCGGGGTGTCGGCGAGCGATGGATGGTGGTACGAGCCTGACCGACCAGTCTAGACGTCGTCACCGTCGTGGGATGGGAGCGCCTCGAAGCGACAGAGGGGAAGAGATAAGACACGGGGAGATAAGCAGGGATAGCTGGCTAGGCCGTGGATGGGCGTGGCGTGCGTGGGATGTGGCCGGCAGGCTTGGCCGCTAAGCCTGGTTGGTCCCTGTCCAGGATGGTGGTCCGGTTGCGATGGCAGCAGTGATAGCGGCTGCAGCAAAGGAGCCAGTAGCGGGCGCCGGTTCAAAGTTGGAGCAAGCCTCCAGGGGCCTTATCATGGAACACAGCTCAGTACTCCCATCCAGGGTGTCTGCGTGCCAGCGTCCCGGGTCGAAGGATCCGGAGCCGAGCGCCAAGTCGCCAAGGCGGGCCCAACTATACTACCTACTTGGTACCTACACGGTGAGGTACAAGTGCCCGGTTAGACAAGGCGACACCTGGACCGAAGGGAAGGACCAGGGAGGGAGGGGACAAACGTCGAGTGTGTGGCAGTATTCCGCTCGTCCTGTGGTGTCCAAAAAGCCAAGCAAATGCCTCGCAATAAAAGGCCCGTTTCGAGCCACAACGACGAGTTCAGCTGAAGCCGAGAAAAGAAGGTGAGAGGAGGCGCAGAGAAAAAATAACGACAGCAGGAGATAAAGGCCCCGCGCATGGGCCAACCAGTGGAGGGCCAGAGGAATGATGGCGTCGGCCGCAGGATGCGAGAGCGCCGTGGCGTGGATGATATATGTATGGGTCTGGGTATTATAGCGGGCAGGCAAGGAGACAATCGATTGTTCTCTTTTCAGGCGGACATACTGCCTGAGCCGCCCACAACCCCGCGATCCCAGAGCATGCGGCGTGGCGGCGCGCGAGTTTGCGGTTCAACTGCCCTCAATGGGCGCGCTGTTCGGTTCAAAAGCAAGGACCGCTATTCCGCTCGTGGGTCATTTGCCGGCCAATACGAACCAATCCAATCGGAATCGACCAGCGCTCGAAGAAGCTGCAAGCGACAGCTATGTGGGAACGACGAGAGAAAAATATGGCGTCTGGAGATTCGGTTCTAGAGAGCGTTATTACCAGCCAGCAACTGCGATTTCGAATGAGTTGCAGCACGATGGACCGCCTTACCGCGCCTCCAGCGACTTGAACCACACATGAGACCTCGAATTACTCAACAAGAACAAGGATTCGGCCTAGCGCATCTCCACCTCTTTCCAGGTCGCCCGCCATGTCCAGCCTGCCAGCCCCAGCTTACTCACCCTTCGGACCAACCAGCACCCGACAACCAGACCGAGCCGCACGGGGGCTTTCACTCCTGACTGCTTGCGGTCGCGGGGGCCAGAAAAAGAAAAGAAAAAGGAAGAAGAAAAAAAAAGGAGTAAAACAGGGGTGGGGGAAGACAGCACCCGGACTTTTCTCGTCAACTATAAACCTCCCTATTGCTATACATACTTCGTCTCGTCCTATCCATCCGGGGCTGCCACACCAGTCGCCAATCGGCGACTTTGGGAGAAATGACGAAGGGGAAATACCAAGGAAATACCAAAATGAAAGCCCAGCCGCTCTCTCAAAGTGCCGTCTGGCTACATGCAGCGGCCGGGTAGCGTGGGGGTGAGAAAAAGAAGAAGAAAGAAACACGGATACTTGAAAACTCACCTCCCTCCTTGACGAGTGAGTGGAAAAGATCTGCACGGGTCAATATGAGAGCCCCGTTTTCGCCTGATGCCGGCAAAGCAGCCGAAGCTTGATTCCCACCGACGATGTCATGCTGCCATCCATCATCCATGCGGAGAGTTCGGTAGTCCCTGATGCCATCCCGACTTGCAGCCACCCTTTTTTTTTTTTTTTTTTCTCCAACCTAATGCCCTATTTGTTGTTTTACATCCGTTTAATGCCCGACTTATATGTTTTGATGTCCACATATATCTTGCCGAAACAAATCTTCTCGCCGGCGTCAATAACCCAAATTGTACATAGAAGCCGCAACTTTTTAAACAGTCGGCCCGCCGCCGATGCAGTCTCCATGTCTTTTTTCTCCCTTCCCCTTTCCGCCCCACAGCCAGCCCGTGCCATCCATTTCGATCCTGCCGCGGAGAAAAGCTTGTATTTCGTGTTTTGCTGTTGCTGTTGCTGCATGAACGTGTCATTCCGGCGCAAGGCTCCCGCATCGTGACCTTGGCTTGATGATGATGACGATGCGGACCGACCGCAATCTATTTACCCGACCTTTTCTTCCATCCGCGGCCGCATATATGCACACAGCTTACAGTACAGCACCCATTCTTTCTGCGGTCATCCCGTGTTCATTTCCGTCGTCGTTATGAGGACACTGACGCACACGGTGCACCGGAAAGGACCCTGCCATGAGGTCCGCCACACAAGACTGAGGACACGTAAACGTCACCCGGGCGTTTGATGCGACGTAGGGAGCCCCCCTGTTTGGCAGCCAGGAACGTCCCATCGGAGAGTTGTCGTGAGAATACAGGCTTTGATCCCTTCTCTCGCCGTTGTTACATAAAGGAACCTGACATCCGACGTTCGGAATTTCGGGGTTTTAACTGCCGCAAGAAATTGCTCACGCGCAAAAGATTTGCCATGACACTGTACGAGGTCGCTGATGACAAATACCTAGGTAGATGGGTAGGTAGTCCTCTGCAATAGCCAATTGCGTTCTTGAGGTTTATTAGAGGCGAACTTCTGTGGTGTTCTTCTCCTCCATGCTAACGAAATAAAAGCTGGAGTATGTACTGTGCCTCAAGGAAGTTCCAGTCGTGCCAACGCCATACTCCCTAAGAAAGTTGAGAAGAATAAAAGGAAAACAGGGACCAAGGAGATATTGATAAGGGTATGCGCCGGAAATCGAGATTTGTTAGGAAATGGAATGTCGCGTCATTGTGACACATTTCATACATTTCCAGTAGCGACCTTCTTGGCCGCGGGCGCCTCGCCCGAGGCCTCGCCGTCGCGTGGCCGCTTACCGTTGCTATTGGCCTCCTTCTTGGGGGCAGAAGAGTGGATTGTCGGCTTGACGTCGTTGCAGCTATTAGGCTTACGCTCCTCCTTCGCGCCGTTGCGATGTCCGTCCCGATCGCCGTCGCGGTGACCGCCACGGCCGCCGCCACCGCCACGTCCACCACGGCCGCGGCCGCGGCCGCCCCGGCCCCTGCCCCCACGACCGCCTCTATTGTTGAAGCCTCGCTTCTGGTCATTGTCCCGGCGGTCTTTTCCCTCGCGCTTGTCTGAGTCTTTTCCACCACCTCGGCCACGCCCCGACTGCGCGCCAGCCCGGAACGGTCTCTTGGCGGATGGCTTGAGGGTGCCAGCCCTGATTTGGGCGTTCTTCTCCTCACAGTAGTCGACCTTGGACATAATCTTCAGATCATGGTCCTTCCACTTGGGCTTGGGGTCCAGCTCCAAGAACTTGGTGAAGTCTTCCTTCGTCTTGAACTCGACATACACGGATCCCTTAAAGAGCTTCTTGTCTGTGCGCCGGAGACGGACAGACTCGACCTCGAGGCCGAAGCTGTTGAAGAACTTCTCAAGGTCAATCTGCGTCGTTGGCTCCTCGTCGCCGAATCCCTTGACATAGACGGTCCTGGGGGCCGCCTTGTTGCCACGCTCGGGGTCGTATGGGACCTTGCGGATGACTGTCTCCTCGCCTGGCTCGCCGGCGATCACGAGCGCCTCACTCTCTCGGAGGGCAGCAACGAGCTGCTCGTACGACTTGAAGCGCTGCATGCGCTTGAACTTGTGGATGATTTTGAGGCTCATTGGCTTCTTGGAGCCGTCAGTGTTCTCCCAGAGGAACTTATCCTGCGAGATATTGCTGTCGCCGAAATAGAACTCGACCTGATGGGAGCTTTGTCAGAGACGGCACGACGGGAAGCTAGAGAGGGTGGCAGTACCTGTTTGCGCATCTCGGCGGGGTCAGTAGATTCCGGAAGGAGAGATGCGTCGAATTTCCTGTTCTTGGCGACATTCTCGTTTTCTTGGGCCGTGGTCTTCAGGATATCGATCGAATTCGCCGACGCATCCTCCGCGGTCTCCTCCTTGACACCATTCTTGGGCGAATCACTGGCCGCCTCGGCGGTGGCCTCCTCAGCGGTATCGGCAGCAGTGTCCTTGACAGGCTCGGCCTTGATCTCCGCGGCGCCCTCAGCCTTGATATCCTTGACGGCCTTGGCCTCGGTCTCCTCCACGGCCGCAGTCTTTCCCTCCTCGTTAGCCTCGACAAGCTCACCCTTGGTCTCCTCGGAAGCCTTGACAGGCTCGGCCTTGGTCTCCTCGGCAGCCTCGACGGCGGCCACAGCCTCCGGCTCGGCCTTGACAGCGGCGGCGTCCGAAGCGGCAGGAAGGTTGGTGGTCGGCTCCTCAGCTTTGACGGTGGCAGCAGCGTCCAGCACCGCGACCTCAACCTTGGGCGCCTCGTCACTCATTGTGGATTTGATCTGTGGATTGATTGAAGCTGTGAGAAGGAGGGCTCGAGTCCGAGTCGCACTTATACGTAAAAGACCAACGCTGATCGTCCGAATGACTGCAAGGCCGGTGGTATGACTCTGCGTCTATGAGGGAAAGGAAGGATTTGGCGCAGATAATGCAGGTCAACTGCTGGTGCGCCTTGCGCGGTAAGGGGAGGCAGCGAAAGGTGTGGCGGGGTTGGTTTGCCGAGGGAGTCACAACGAGATGCTTGGAAAGTGCGGAAGTCAAAAGCTTGAGAACCGATCGAGGCCGCAGATGCAGGAGAGGAGGGGATATTATATAACTGACCAAGGCCTATTCAGGTCGAAAATATCGGGTATTGAGGTATTGTGTTTGCTGAGAGGGACCAAATGGTTCCTATTGTCGCAAACCTGAATAGGGAACGAAGCAATTGGTGACAATCGGAAGCGACGCGGGCAGCAGCAAAAAAAAAAAAGGCCGAAAAGTCTGCGCCCAATGGATAGATCATGCGGACCCCACTGATAAGGTGTGCACCAACCACCCATCCCCGCTCGACTAGGACCCACCCAAGTTCCCTTGTGATCCGACGTGACTGGAAACAAGGTACAAGCAGCAAACAGATTAGACGGAGACAACGCTCCTATTCTCAACGTACCACCAAAATCCTGGCCGGCTGAAGAGAAAATAAATTCGCAAAGGAAAGTGGGGAAAACGCCATTTATTGCAAACATTAGACGAGTGAGGTTCTAACCAGCGTACTCAGAACTGCTAACTTTAGTTTGCGTCTCGTGCTACGGCGGCTAACAAGCGGGGTGCATGCAGTCGGGAAGAGCTAGGGTGGGGGGCCACTGGTCGCGGGTTTAGCAACTGAATGCGTATGAGCTCAGCTGGAGCTGGAGCGTCCAAGCCGCGAGCTCACGTGATACATTCAATTGAGGGTCAAATTTTTAGAATAGCACCGCGACAATGCGGCAGCGGCAGCGGCAGCAACCCCTCCCAAAATTGGATACCAGCCGAGTCTCGACGCCGGAACCTCGCCGGAACCACCCCGTCCTTTTTATCAGGTGTCGACGAGGTTCAATTGCAATCCACATATCCCAATATGAGATTGAGAAGGTCAACGAGGCTATACAGCCTGAAGCGCGCGGTGAGCCGCTGCCAGTTCCATCTTTTAAACATGCCCCTCATAAGCCAGCCCACTAACCCTGGACGACAAACACAGCGTGTGCGCCAATCATGGAACAAATACAACCTCTACAACCTGGCCAAGCTCAGGGTCCACGAGAAGTCCCTGATGGGCAGGACCTTCTTCCAGCAGAAGTGGTTCGCCAAGGCACGCAGCAGGGCCTACCACGGCGAGCACATCCGGGAGTCCCAGTGGGAGCGCATGTTCAGCCGCCGCTTCAACTCGGTCGTCGACATGGACCCGCGCTACATGGCTGAGCACGACGGCTCCGAGCAGGCTAGCGGCAGGGGTTCCGGCAAGCGCTCAATGTGGGCGTCGGAGCGGACCAACAATAAGAACGGCGACAGACCAACCCCGTATATGCAGATGGCCTACGCGCCTCTCGAGAGGCGCCTGGACACTGCAATATTCAGGGCCATGTTCGCCAGCAGCACCAGACAGGCCAGGCAGTTTGTCGTCCATGGCCGTGTCAAGGTCAATGGCAAAAAAGTACCACACCCTGACCCCTCGTTTTCCATTGCCTCTTGGCCGGCTAAAAGAAAAAAAGTTAAGCGCAACAGAAGACGCTAACATCTCTATTCTTATAGATGCCACATCCCAGCTATCTCCTCAATCCCGGCGACATGTTCCAGGTCGATCCTGACATGGTCATGTTGGCAACCGGCAAGCAAAAGGGCAACCTGACCGAGCTACAACGAAAACAAGGCAAGAAAGGCCCATACATTCCCAAAGCGGAGGCAACAACAACAGAGGGGGAGGAGGAGGAGGAGGTGTCGGAGGATGCTGCCGCCAAGGAGGGCGAGTCGGCCGAAGCCGCAGAGGCCGCGGACCCGGAAGCGAAGGCCGAGGTCGAGGCATCGGCAGTGAAGCAGAAGAGGGGCGACCTCAAAAAGCTGCTCGAAACGGCCAAGACCATCGTCGCGATGGACAAGGACCTCGGCGTGAAGCGGAAGCAGAAGCTCCGCGCCTTCCAGCAGGAGCTCAAGAAGGTCATATCCCAGTCGGGTCGGGCGTCGGTCAAGTCGGATCAGATCCCCGTCGAGCATCTTACCGAGGTGCTGAACCAGCTGTCCATCGTGCCCCACACCTCTGCCTCGGTGGAGACACCATCAAAACACTCGGCCTCGGAGACCATCGCCGACGACATCCAGGCGGCCTTTGCTGCCGTCAGCGAGGAGAGGAAACTGAGCACGCCGGAGCGCAAGAGGTTCGACGCCATCATGCAGGAGTATCGCGAGAACCCGCACGACGAGTCCAAGCCCTACCGCACGCCCTGGGAGCCCCGCCCCTGGATGGCTCCCTTCGCCTTCATCCCGAGGTACCTCGAGGTGAACCAGAACATTTGCTCGGCCGTCTATCTTCGCCACCCCGTCGCGAGGCAGGGTCACTCAGAGGTCCCGACCCCGTTTCCCGAGATGCTGGGCCAGCTCAGTTTCAACTGGTACCTGCGGAGGAGATGACCGATACGGGGTTTCACTTTTTTTTTTTTTTTTTTGGTTCTTGGAAACTCCTCCATACCGCACGCGCCCTGGAATTGTAACTCGTTCTGTTTCCAGCGTGTGTTGCGGTGCGGTGTAGAATATCGACCGTTGGGGTCCCATGTGTCGTGTATATATATAGTATCTCCGCCCGACAGGCGTCTTCGGGGAATGAAAACGCCGTGTCCGCCTAGGGATGTGCTTGTACTACAGATCGGTTGAGCCGAGCATCCTGATGCCTGATGATTTCCAACTAGTCCATTCTCCATAAGGCGAGCTTTAATATCGTTACCATTCGGTCCGGGAAAAGGAAAAGAAAAAGGAAAAGAAAAAGGAAAAAAAAAAGGAAAAAGGAAAAAGGAAAAAGGAAAAAGGAAAAAGGAAAAAGGAAAAAGGAAAAAGAAAAAAGACGTGAGACATCAAAGGTGAACCCCGACCCGGATATATCACCAAACGATCGAGAGTTATACCGTGCACAGCATGGCAATGAGATACTGACACATACAATAGAGGTCCCAAAAGAACTTTTGAGTGCGTATACCTAACCTCGCCCACAAGTGGAGGTGACGCGTGGGAGGCGTGTGCGTGCGGAAGGCCACAAAGAGACAGACATTATTATTGATGTGAAACATCGTTTTGCATTCAGACGCAAGAAAAAAGCTATGACGACTAAGGAAATTAAGGGGGCAAAATGTGTAGGAATCGCAAAAACCAAGGAAAAGTGTGGTGTGGCGATCGCAGTGCTCACCACCCACATCGTAGTCGAGCGAGTGTATGACAGAAGCGACAACAGCTGAGACCCAAGTACTCTCTCACCCCTCCTACTCGTAATCCAGCAGAGCCAATGATAAAATACAGAGATATTGGTTGTCGTCGTCCCTCCCAAAGCGAATAACTCGATGCCATCTACGGATCTCCGCCCGAGGCCTTGGATGCCCTGTCGGTGTTAGCACTCTGGCGACGGGGCTTCCGGCAGCCCGAGGCGTTACCAACAGATGGCCGCTGAGGTAAGCATGCGGTGTGGAACGCGCCGAGCTGCGGTGGGTATCATTCCCACCGCCACTTCGTTGCTCCCACAGGCAAAGCCTGACTCCTTCAAGACGGCTCTTTTCAAGAGATGGCATCGTGATCTGCTGGATATGACGGGAAACAAAAACAAGAAAAAGGAAAAGAAAAGGAAATGTTTGCTCGACAGGATGCCTCAAAAAAAGCCAAAGCCAAACAGTATATCGTCCCTAGGTGTTCAAAGACCGACCGCCAAAGCACGTGGTTTCCGCCCAGAGGGATTTCGGCAGCCTGGCGCTTTTGGTAGCTTTTTGTTTCTCCTCCTCGGGTTTCATTTTCCTCCTCAACACCGCCCGCACCTTGGCTCAGAAAAGAAAAAAAAAAAACGCCGCGTCTGTCCGTTCTTATAGAGGGTATTTTTGGTGGAAAATAAAGTGGCTGTGATTAAAGTGGGGGAGGGCGAAGGCGAAAGAGTACGTAAGGAAAAGGGGAAAAGCGTTGGCTTGGTGGTATTGCGAGTATCATGAGCGAAAAGACAAGGCCAAGTGTCATGGAAGACAAGTAAGCAGGGCCCGTTAGAGTTTAACGGAGGGAAAAGCCCTTCCTCTTGACCTGATCCACCGGGCGGCCGCTTTCGATGCGCGCCTTCTTGTCCTCCAGGTCTTTGCGTTGCTGATCCAGCTGCTCCTTCATCTCGCGGTGACGGGCGTACAGCTCTTCTTCGCTCTGCTTCAGCTTGGACTCCTTCTCGGCAACCTTCTGCTGGAAGACGAGCTTCATCTCGGCCTCCATCTTGGCGAGCTTCTGCTCGTGCAGAGACCTCTCCTCCTCCTGCTTGACGGCAGGGTTGACCTCCTTGAAGACGCTGGGGTCCTGCGACACACCCATCTGGATGAGCTTGTCGGTACGGTAGTTCTCGTACAGGATGTTGTTGGTGTGCTCCTTGAGCTCCTCCATGTGTGTTCGGATGAGCATTTGGCGCAGCTTGACGAAGTCGCAGTGCTCCTCGTTGTCCACCTCGATGACACCCCAGGGGTAGCGGCGACCTCGGACCTTCCGCCCGTCGGCGTTGGTGATCTCGTTAGTCGCACCAACAACGGCGAAGGGGACCTTGGACATGATCTCGTTGTTCTCGGCAATGGTCTCCTCGTCATCCAGCTCGTACCGGGGACCCTCGAAGATCTGAACCTTGTGGTGCTTGATGTCGGCGAGAATCTGTCGGAGGAAAAGAGAATCAGCAAGGGCGCTACGAGAAATGTCTGCGGCTTGCGAGGTGCTTGTCTTACCCTGTGCTTGAAAGCAACAATCTCATCGTCGGTCAGGGTGTCAGACTTGGCAATGACTGGGATGAGGTTGACCTTGGTGTGCAGGCGCTTCATGACCTCAATGTCCAGGGGCTTGAGCGAGTGGCCGGTGGGCTGGATGAAGAAAACACAAGCATGAATGCGGTTGTCCACAATGTTTACGCGGTTAACCTTGTTCTCGGCGTCCAGGTAAGCATCGAACCGCTGCTCAATGTTGTCCACGATGGGGCGCCATGACTCGTCGTTGTTGACAAAGTCCCCAAAGCCGGGCGTGTCGACTACGGTAAGGCGTAGACGAACACCGGCCTCTTCGATATCGGCGCTGATGGACTGAATGGTGACGGTCTTGGGGATGATGTCGAGGCTCGGGCCCTTCTGCTCCTTCGGGGGGTACAGGGAGGTGTTGAACAGAGTGTTGACAAGGGTAGACTTGCCCAACCCGGACTCGCCTGCGGATGATCATATGTCAGCGTCGTATTGGCGTAACAGCTGGCAGGGAATAAAGGCCTGAATGGGTTGCGACTTACCAACGACCATAACGTTGAAGTTGAACCCTTTCCGGACACTCTTGCGGTGCCACTGGTTGGGCAGGTTGGCGAATCCGACATAGCCGGTCAGCTTCCGACGGACGATGTTCCGGGCATCGTTCGAAACAGGGGCTGTTGGGTTGCCATAGTTAGTCATCACGTTCTCATAATAGGGAATCCTGAGTACCGGGTGTGGGTTTGCGGCCTACCGCTAGGAGGAGGGACTGGTGACGCCCTGGTCTGAGGCGGCGAGGGGGCAGCGCCGTTTGCAGCTGGTGAAATAATACGTTAGTTGGACGATCGAGGAAGACGGTCTGAGGTAGCAATGAGCACGACGCGAGAATAGCCACGACGAGAGACTGCTGACTGGCTGCAAGCTTGGATCCATTGACGTAGAGTTCCTCGTAGTCCAGAGGTTTGACCGGTCCCAGGGACGGAGGAGCCTCGACATCCAGCATGCTCCGGTATTGCCGTGCGGCATTGACGTCCTTTAGCCCAGGAAGACTGCTGGACCGCGCCGATGGTATAGGTGGAACTTGAGTGATTGGGTTCTCCTTCGCCGTCGAGGGTCGCGGTGCAGACGCCTCGGCGGCTTCGAAGTCCTTCTCGAGCTGTACGCTGCGAGTGCGCGACTTGGAGTGGTGACCCAGGTCGAAATGCATTGTATGCGGTGAGGCGAGCAATACGACAACGATGGAGAAGCCAGTGGTGAGAAAGGACACTGGCAAAAACCAAGCGACCTCCGGTCACAAGTACAAGGGAGACTGCCCCCAGCCTTTATGAATACCGGATAGAATCGTAGAGTGTGCTGTGCTGGTCTGTGTGTATCGGGTGCGTCCAGGCTGGCTGTCCTCCAGTTGGTGTTTTTTTGTTGCGGTGGCGAGAGACCGAAAAGCCACGTCTGGTACCGGCTCAGGTGATGTGCAAGGAGAGAAGCCGTGTGGCAGCTCAGGAAGAAGGGGGAGTTGAGGTCGGCCGGGGATTTCGCGTGTGGCAGTAACGGCCTGGTGCATTGTCTCGTCGTCGCTTCCTTACACGCGCGCAAAGACTCGAACGGTACTTACCCATTTTGAATGTTGTGAAGAATCGGCGGATTCTAAATGGAGACGCTGATTACGAGGAAGGAGCGGTTCTGTGCGGGCATGAGCGTTAGCACCAGCTTCGGGAGGCAAGGTCGAGGGCTTTTGCTTTTTGTTGGAAAGCTTTGTTTGGCTTTGTCAGGCAAGCTCAAGTCGCGATTGTGCCAGACAAATACACGTTCTCCAAAGCCAAAGCCAGTCAACACGTCACGAGTAGGAAAGCACACGGGGCAGAACGAACGGCAGTTGCTTGTGAGGTCGTCGACGCGGTCCGAGGCAATTGGGTGGTTGCGTCAGGGTCGGTGCAGACGGGAAGGCGTGGAAGGGAGATGGGGAGAGAATGGAAGAGGAAAGAAGAAGCAGGAGCGGCCGCGTTGCGACTTGTGGTGGTTTTTTGGTGCGGAAAAAGGGGCGCCAGGAAATTTGCAACCTACCACACGAGCCAGGAGGGTTCTTGACCGGGGCGGCACGTATTATCAAAAATGGCAGGGGAGGAAGGAGCACGCGCGATTACACCAAGCTAAGTTAGAAATAAGGAAGAGGGCTGTTGCCGAATGAAGGAGATGGAGTCGAAGGAGTGAATTCTGCGAGGCGCGAACTCGGCAGAGATGTCGAGAGCTGGATTCCTCAAGGGGCGGTGATGGAGGAAAGCGAGGTCGAGGGACGGGAAGGTCCAGAAGGGGAGGATAATTAATTCCACAGGGAAATTTGAGTGTGACGGTTGCCAAAGATTGGGATAGGAGCTGGGTGGATGCTGGGCAGGGACCTAGAGCAAAAGGGGCACGGGCGTGTGCACGCGTGGAGTGCAGGCACTGGCGGTCCCATTTCGTCCCTTTGGTCCCCTGTGCTGGGGTGCTTGCAGTTGGACGGGAAATCGAGGGCTGCAGCCAATCAGCGACCGAGGGCAGCCCCAAAGTGGCCCTGGCATCAAAAATCCAATCCTCACTAGCGGGGCCGAGCCGGCACCCCTGATGGAGACATCGAAATCACCGAGTTTTTGCAGCCTCAGGCTATAATTTGCCGCTCCCGTTCTGGGTTGAATCAGGCTTGGGTGCACGGACACGGACGACAGAAGATCAGCAGATCCGATTTCCCATTCGTCTCTTGTGGCGCCTTGGCCTATTTACTACCAATTTTTCTTCTTGCATTTTTCCTCTCGACGGTCCTGAACCCGGACGCACTCCCGCATTTCTGTGACAGACGAGACATAGTATCTCCTCGATACCTACATAGATAGACACCAGGTATTGATGTCGGTTGCGAAGTGGTATTTACGACGGCCTGCTCTGTCAGGCCGCCGCCACGCGCTGGATTGCACATGCCCCTGCTCTCCGATGAAACGCCCATCCAGCCGTTTGCCGGCACTCATGCGACCCCTTTTGGCCTGTTCCATTGTGGCGGTCCCTGGTCTCTGCAATCTCACAGACGTCCGGACCGCGACACCAGCGGTCGTCGACCATGCCGAGATGTGGCGTGGTGATCTTTGTTGCCGTTCCTGGGCAAAACACGGGGTTTGGGACCAGATCTGGCGCGGGCGCCCCCAAGTGCATTGGATGGGACCGCGATTTTGTTTCTGCCTAGCGAAGGGATGGACGACGGCGGGTTCGACGGTCAATTGCCGGATGAACTGAACCGCAGTCAACTGCAACCCCTGGCATGTAGGGAACGTCGCTACGACAGGGCCGGGGTAGGGACCTCGCAAAAGCTTTATTTCAATTCGCGCATCAACGGCGGCCGACGTTGCTTTGTCGCAGGGCCAGGAGTTGACACCTCGCCGCAATCATGGAACGACGACCACGGGTGCTGCACCGCGGCCCCACTTGTTGCGCCATACCCGGCCAAATCCCAAGGGTTTTTCGGCAGCCGGCCCCATCCAAATTCGTATCCGCCACCCGTTCTTTTTCGACAGGCGCAGGCGGGCTGTCTGCCCTGGCAAGGTTCTGGAAGAATCAGTCAGCGGCCCCCGGCCAAATCTCGATGATGTCAGTACCACAAGCTGGAGCTGCAGCGCCTTGGGACGGTGGTGCTGGGATGGCTACCCGTCTTTTTAGTGATCAAGCGGCCACCATCTCGATTAGAAAATTTCGTTGATATCTCTGACGGCGAAAGCGAAGCGCATATTCCATCGATTTCAATTGGCCTTCTCTCGCAGGAATGCCCCTTTGCAAACCGCTCGCGTCGCATCGGCCTTACCTTACCGCGTCTACCTCGATCAACCTGAGCTTATTCCCTCGTGCTTTAACTCGATTGGTGCAGCCAAGCTGGAGCCAGACATGATCAGCGCCAAACAGTGACAAGCCTGACCCAAAGCTCGCCTCTATCTACTTCCCTCTACCTTGGCCTGCCCAACCCGTCCACCTACCCAACGCAATATCAGCACGCGAGCAAGTGGCCGTCTGTCTGACCATCCATCCAAGCTGTACGGCGCAGGCAAATGGCACGCCTCGTGCGGGCCGCAGTCAGACCGGGTGGCCCGGCACACCTGGTCGCGTCTCGGGCTATATCCCTGCGACCAGGACTCGGGCCACTCGGCAATATCCGTCTCAGGCCGGTATTCTCACTCGCCAAGCGGCCCTCGACCCCTCGGCACCGGACCCCGCTAGCACCCTTGCTTGTCGGGGGAGGTCTCCTTGTCTACTCGCTATACCCGTCAGACGACTATCAGCGCGTGCAGAGACATAGAACGAAGGCGGCGGCCACGTGGTTCCCCATGACGGAGACCGGCGGCGGTGATGTTCAAGGGTGTGGCGCGCAACAGAGTGCCCGGTCGGCCTTTGCTGGCGGTTTCGAGAGTATTTCGAAAATGACCGAAGGCGACTGGGGAGCCTCCAAGGTTGTCGACTTCATCCTGCCCGAGTGGACAAAACTGCTGCCAGGCTATCTCCGCAAACTCCAGCGCGAGCTCTCTCTGGCCCCTGGCTCTCTTGCGGACGAGGTGTGGGCGGAGGCCCACGACCCGTCCGTCCACCCCGAAATCCAATACGCGGCGAGTGTCCGGGTGTCCAGTGATTTGTGCGAGGACGAAAAGAGCTTTCTTGAGCGCAGGAGGAAGGTTGCCAGGGTCGCTCTGGCCAAGTACCTCGGGCTCGCCGAGGAGGACATCCACCCAGATGATATGCCGACCATCGGCATCTGCGGCTCCGGAGGCGGCCTTCGGGCCCTTGTCGCCGGTGCCGGATCCATGTGCGCCGCTTCCGAGGACGGCCTATTCGACTGTGTCACATACATAGCGGGTGTCAGCGGATCGTGCTGGCTGCAGAGCATGTACTTCTCCACAATCACCAACTGCAATATGCACCATCTCATCGACCACCTCAAGGCCCGTCTTAGCGTCCACATCGCATTTCCGCCCGCCGCCTTTTCGGCGCTCGTCTCGGCCCCTACTAATAAGCCCCTACTGAGCGGTCTGATCGAGAAGTTGAAGGGTGACCCCAATGCCGATTTCGGTCTCGTCGACGTGTATGGGATCCTGCTTGCGGCAAGACTTCTAGTCCCTAGGGGCGAGCTAGATGTCGATGAACGTAACTTCAAGCTTTCCAATCAGAGGCAGTACATACGTGCTGGCGCCAACCCACTGCCCATCTACACAGCCGTGAGGCACGAGATCCCCGACGTCGACGTTGACACCCCCCCTGAGGTGCCCTCGGCATCCGAGGAGTCCAAAGAGAAGGCGAAAAAGGAGGCTTGGTTCCAGTGGTTCGAGATCACACCCTACGAGTTTTTCTGCGAGGAATTCGCGGCCGGCATCCCGACGTGGGCTATGGGTAGGAGGTTTTACGATGGCAAGGACGTACTGCAGCCCGGTGGCCTCCATATGCCCGAGATCCGCATGCCACTGCTTCTCGGCATGTTTGGCAGCGCCTTTTGTGCGACGCTGAGCCATTACTACCGGGAGATCCAGCCCCTTGTGCAGAGCATCTCGGGCTTCGCCGCCATCGACGAGGCCATCTCCGGCCGGAATGAAGACCTCAGCAAGGTGCATCCCATCGACCCCACGAGCCTGCCGAACCCGGTCTACGGCATGGACGAAGGAAAACTACCCAAGACGACCCCGACCAATCTGCCTAGGAGCGAGTATATCCAGCTCATGGACGCCGGAATGTCCAACAACCTCCCTATCTACCCTCTACTCCGCCCAGGGCGTAACGTCGAGATCATCATCGCGTTCGACGCGTCCGCCGATATCAAGACGGATAACTGGCTCTCGGTCGCGGACGGCTACGCCCGGCAGAGAGGCATCAAGGGCTGGCCCGTCGGCATCGGCTGGCCCAAGGAGGAGGCCCCACCACAGGAGACGGCCGAGCAGCTGGAGGAGGCAAGCGCGAGCTCCACGGCCGAAGCAGAGAGCAAGCTTCAAGGCGCGCAGGCCCATCAGGCGGTCGAGCAGCTTGGCGATAGCGGTGGCTCCGGTCCCGGCGTC
>GL876969.1:1356452-1369363 GCA_000193285.1 Magnaporthiopsis poae ATCC 64411 | reverse complement strand
AATTAAGTAAATAATTACTAATACAATGGTATATAGTTATATTGCCTTTTTATTATTAATACGTAAAAGAAAAGTTATTGTATTAATTAACGCTTATTTACAAATTTATTTTTAAGTTTATGTTTAATATAATTTACTTGTATTTCTTATTTTTACCTTTTAAAAATGTTATGCCACATTTTTACGTAATATTATTAATAGCTTTTTATGATATAAATTTTACTTTTAAATACTACAAATTAATTTACCTTATAATTTTCCCATTTATATTCGATTTTTAATTAATGTAATAAAACTGTGCATTTTCCTGGATTTGTATGGGGAACCAGGTGGCTGGAAGGGGGGGTGGCCGATGAGGGATGCACTGACTTACCCCCTTAGTACTGCCACGAATTTAAAAATGGTATAACCATATGAAATGAATGATTTAAATGTTAAGGTTATGCTTGAAAATGTAATGAATGTTTCCTATAAACCTGAAAATAACATAATGAAAACATAAAATACCATGCCGCCCAAACGCCTAAAACCTCAATCTATCAGCATGCTACCTGATCATAGTATATGCAAGTACCTACCTATCACCCTTTCAGCTTGGAAAATGCCATTGTAGTTTCCCCTTCCAAATACTGTATTTAGTTTGTCCCCGGTGCTGATTTCATGCTCGGAAAACCACTGCCCTCTTGGTATTCTTGCCCTTTTTACCGGATTCCGTGGTCTTGCCGGGGGTCGTCTTCTGGCCGGGGGGTGTCGTCGTGCCAGCCCTCATGGGGCAAGCGTTCAGGGCCTTCCCGAGCTTACCGGGGCCTGGGGCGTCACCTGCAATATTGCCGGTCGGAGCTCCCTTCGAAGTGACCTGACTGGCGGTAGTCCTTTTGACATCTCGGATGTGGAGGCTTTGATCGTAATAGTAGCAAAGCAAGCTCACAGGGTCTTGAACCTGCCATTCTCCGGTGGCGGACTTGTAAAGATCGTAAACCTTGCCAGAATGGTCAGCAACAATTAAGCTGCCGTCTGCTTTGTATGTGGGGGTGCTGAAGAAGGGTGAGGCGGAGCTTGATCCCTTGGAATCCTTCTTAGAACCCTTCTTGGAGTCCTTCTTGGAGTCCTTCTTGGAGTCCTTCTTGGAGTCCTTCTTGGAATCCTTCTTGGAATCCTTTTTAGAACCTCCTTTGGAAGAAGATTCCCCTCCATTATCTCCCCCACCTCCCTTCCCTCCACCTCCTTTCTCCCACGTGGCCTTGTCCACGAACTCACCCGAAGGCTTCCCTTTTTTGACACGAGTCCACCCAATGATGGCATTCCAAGGGACTCCATATACCGCCGCAAATTCTACTTCGTCATCGTGGGGATTCTTGCGGTTAATCGAGTCATAGTATCGGTTGACATCGACGTAATAGACATTGCCGACGGTAGGATCGATCTTGTAGACATACGCATCCGCGTTCTTCTTGGCAAACTTCGTGGCGATCCCAATGCTGCTCGTGGTCGATAAGTAGAAATCTCTCGGACGCTCCTCCGAGGGTAATTCGACATGTTGAATGAGGTTGATGCTTGTGTCGATCGATTCTGGGTGATCATAACCTCGGGCCCAGAGGCCTCCGGCAGCTTGGAGCACACTAGGTGCACGTGGGTCGCCTCGGAAGACGCTCTGTGGCATGGCAGTTGCCGCCTCTGGTACGATTGGTGGCTCGGTGGCTGTAGCAATGCCCGCGAGCGTCAGAACAAGATTGAGAAGAGTAAGGGGAGAATGGTAAAACATTGTGTGAGAGTGCTGGAGGTTTAGGGAGTTGGTAGTTTGTAGATAATCTTTAAGGTTAAAAGGGGGGTGACTTGTAGGTTGTGAGATTTGAGAGGATAAACCTGAGAATGACTTGGTTTATAAAGTGTAAACTGTTAAACGAAGACTTCGAGAAGCGGGTAGGTAAGTAGTGAAAACTGATAGGGTTTGCGATGGTTTGGTGCGTAGTATGAGTTTCCTCTTGAATTTCGAATCAACGACAGCAACAGCTATTTATACGGCTTTTCTTCCGGCCCAAAGGCAAGCATCTGGTTAATTCTCAACATGAGTCTTACTCAGCGCGGCTATATCGTTTGGCAGAAGAGAAGAAAAGGCCCAGTCTCTTACTGCGTAGCAAAAATCTCAGTGTCCAGCCCCTTGCTGCGTGAGATACTGCTTGTAGGACCCTTCTCAGCGTGGCTGTACCATCCAGCAAAACAAGGAGACATGGTATACCCCCACTGCTTGTGTGATCCCAGCGGCAGAGACCGCAATGTTTAGCTCCCCTCTTACTGTTTGCGGGACACTTTACTCAGTGTGGCTGTACCGTTTAAAAAAGGGACTATTATGCCCTGTCCTTTCTAGCAAAGAGCCGTTCCTGCAGTCGAGAACGGCGTCCGTTGCCGGAACCGCCTCAAATTTCGCTATTTTTAACATCGTCCAGCCAGGGGGCAGCAGCTGATAATGGGCAGTGCCTCAACACGGCACAGAAGCCCTTTCATCTACGATGTCAGGATCATGGCTCAACCGGGTAGGCCGCACCAATAGCCCGATGCGCCCAGGTTGGGCTGGGCACAAGTGGGCCTGTCTACATCCCGGCCGCTGCGGATGCCATAGCTGGGATAGTCAGCCATGTCATTTCCCCCTGCGCAGACCTGGATGGGCTTGCATTAATGGCCAACATTTCTTCCAGAGCCGTCAACCTTGGTACTGTTCGGCCTGCGCCTCCCTGCCGGATGCTGTCCGCGGAAGTTATGATTTCGAGTCAGAGCATTCCAATCTCAAAAGCCAGGGCCCAGGCTAGTCGGATGTTAAAAATAGGCTTGTAGCCGCTTGATCAGTGTTCGTCAAGGGGAGAGTCGCCTGGTTCGCACTTCGATGTCGTTCATTGGAGCGGTTCAGATTCGTTTGCATCGCAAAGAACCAACATACCGAATGGTTCCACAAATATTCAGGTGCTCCATTGCGCTAAACGCAATCGGGGTGAAGACAGTGGGACCTCCGTTATCAGCTGCATGGATCTTGCCGCGCCTTTCATCCAACCCCACCTTCGAGGCAACCAACAGGTCGCCTGGGTGGGTACTCCGCCACAGTGTTTGCCCGCTCTGCCGCCCACACAGGAACCTATATCAGCCCACTGAATGCTGGGCGGGGCTTCATAAATCACTCTATGTTGCCACGTCTGCGCCGTTCTTTTCTCGAATCTCTATTCTTTTCTCGCACCGATATCGGAGCACGTTCGTCCTTGCAGCGCTCAAACCCAGCTAAATTCAACTCGACCTGTATGTATAAACTTTTAAAACCCATTTCGTTTTTTTCTTCTTCTTTTAATGCTCACAGCTGATGTATAATGCAGATCATAGGCAGACACCAGACGGCAAGATGAATGCACACGACGCTGCGGAAGACGCACACAACGCCGCGGAAGACGTACACGACGCTACGGAAGACACGGATTCGGATTCGATGTCATCCAGCAAGTGGACGGATTTACCAGACGACCCACTCGAGCCTATGCAGGAGCCTGGGACAGCACCGTGGGATTTAAGCATCAGCGATACCGATTTCGAAAAGCTCACGGCCGGTTTCAAGCCCAGGTATATGGAAGACAGGTGGGCGTGGGATGTAGATGGCCCGGATCCGGATGGCAACATCTCTGTCCAGATCGTCCAATGGTCCATCCCGAAGGCAGCTTACGTGCTTCACCTGAAGCGCGGCGAAAATGGCAGTGCTAAGATCGATTCTATCACCTGGGAGCAGAACATGAAAGGGATAATGGTTTCGGAGGAGCAGGCTAAGATGGAAATCGTGTATAAATGTAGGGCCCAGCTCCATTGCGACTTCGAGGGGCTCCCAAAGTACACGTGGACGGAAGATAGCGGGGTCACGATATCAGATAGCGCTTGATCCCAAATAAAGAATGCTTGTCGCTCTCTCCACCCTAGACCTCTGACCACCCTGGTGCCGCCTGCTGCTCAGGTTGCATCCCGCGGCAGCTCAGGGCTGGCACTCAATACAGATTTGAGAGGGAAAAGGTTTTTGGGGGAGATTATTCAGGTATACATACGAGGCGTGCAGGTTCCTATGGAGGCCAGTCGTGCTCTTGACTCGCTGTGGCGAAAGGTGCGCTTACACAGCGACCATCCAACTCCATGAAACGCCGCCCCGCGTCCGGCATTTTTGTCCGGTTGTTCCCCGGTGAGTGGGGAATGGTATTGTATCCTACATCCAAACCTCAGGCTCATACCATGCCGCCTTGATTCTCCCATCCGCCCACCGCGCCCGGCGATAAAGAGCTAGCGAGGGATTTGCAACAATTTGTAAGCTGGACACCTCGACGGGCGAAATAAAAACCCTCGATATGCAGGGTTCAGCTGGCCTAGGGATGCGTCGCTTCAGTGCGGCCGGGCCACCTATATAATTAATGCCTGGAGTCTTCTGAATGAACGAGCTCCTTGTCTGAAGTTCAAGACTAACTGGATGTTCAAGCTACCCACCCTACTCAACAGCACGCCACATACATCTCATTCGCAATGGCTCCTCAGCTTCTCTGGATCGGACTGGGCAACATGGGGAGGGCAAGTCCAGTCTACTGTGGCCAGGTTCGCCCGATCGACATGACCTGCTAACGGTTGATTACTGCAGGGCATGTGCAAAAACATAGTGGAGAAGGGCAACCTCGACAAGCCTCTCCTGCTCTACAACCGCAGCAAGCAGCGTGCAGAAGAGCTCAAGGCGACGTTCCCCGAGGGGAAGGCCGAAGTCGCATCTGATCTGGCCGCGGCCGTGGCCAAGGCGGACATCGTCTTCAGCTGCGTCGCCGACGACGGGGCGGCCGAGGCGACGTTGTTGGGGCCTTCGGTCAAGGGGGTGGCGAGCGGTGTGGCGGGCAAGCTCTTCGTCGACTGCTCCACCATCCACCCTGACACGACCGAAAGGCTGGAGAAGGCGCTGACGGGGGCCGGGGCTGAATTTGTGGCGGCGCCCGTCTTCGGCGCGCCGGCCATGGCGGACGCGGGCGCGCTGGTGGCCGTGCTCGCGGGGGCGAGGGCGTCGGTGGACCGGGCGAGCGTCTACTTCAAGGGCGTGACGTCGAGGGCGGTGATCGACATGCGCGACCGCCCGCCGCGGACGGCGCTGACGCTCAAGCTCATCGGCAATACCTTTATCCTCAACATGGTCGAGCAGCTCGCCGAGGGCCACGTGCTGGCGGAGAAGACGGGGCTGGGCACCGAGTCCCTGCACCAGTTCATCGAGAACATCTTCCCCGGCCCCTTCACTGCCTACTCGACACGCATGCTGACGGGCGACTACTACAAGCGCGAGGAGCCCCTGTTTGCTGTAGATCTGGCGCGCAAGGACGCGCGCCACGCCATGAGCCTGGCGAGCTCGGTCGGTGCCCGGCTCGGGAACGTCGAGACCGCAGACGCCCACCTAGTCATGGTCAAGGAGCACGCAGGCGCCAAGGGCGACATCGCGGGGATTTATGGCGCCGCACGGAAGGAGGCGGGCCTGAAGTTTGAGAATGACGCGTAGGCGGCATTAGGAGGTCTCGGATTTTCATAGCTCGACATGTTTGCAGGGTGCGCATTAAATCGAGATGACCTGGGTAATCATTATCCTTAAACAATATTCTACCGATGGAAATCTTACCAAATGCCTGGGCCAAGACCGAGAGGGCGACAGATGACTAAGCTCAGCTGGCCCCGGCAAGCTGCAGCGCGGGCCGCGCGCTGAGCTCCATTGAATGGACCAGCGAGAGGCCTGACGCGCGCACCCTGTCTCGGAGCTTCGCAAGTCGACACTTCGAAGAAAGCCGACGACCGCTTCAAACTACCAACGAGCAGCGCCCGCGCTAGACCTACCATCGAAGAACAACGCACAAACACCGCCCTCGCCTAGAAACCGGGAATCCTCAAATACATACACAATGGCGAACGGGTATGTCTCGTCGCGGCCATTTCCCCGAAACCGCCGCCGGATTTGCTGACCCCGAGCCTTCGCCGGGAAACCACAGGTGGAGCATCTTCATCGGCCTGGTCATCGTCGGCGCCATGTGCGCGGCCGCCTGGATCTTTTCGCCCAAGGGGGAGAACCAAGTGTACGTTTTTACTTCTATTCATTCCGTTTGCATCGCCGCCGACCCCCACTGCTCGAGACGTCATGCGCGAGAAGGCCAGGCTTTCCATCCCACAACGTTCCCGATGAGCCATTCGCCGAGATGAGAGACTCTACTGACAAAAAGACATCCCCCCAATCGCAGGCTGTGGCGCTCCTCGCTGATCCTGGCCCTCGTCAGCTGCTACATGATGTGGGCCATCACGTTCCTGGCGCAACTCAACCCGTTGATCGTGCCGAGGCGGTCCGACCTGAGGAAGGAGTTTCTGCACCACTGAAGGAGGAGGGAGGACGCGAAGAGGGGAGGTGTACGGACACCGGGATGGAGGACGCTGGACGGCCATTTTCCGTCCAGCTGCAGCAGAAGGCAGGCGTCGTTGCGAAGAGGACGGAAATCCGGGCCGACTGCCTCTGGCGTGCTGCGCTGGGCGTGTCTATCCAGCCCTCGATGACCTGGCCCAGCTGCACTACACACATCTACACATGTTCATACATCCAACGGCGTTTTGGGAAATTGGGTATGGGTATTTATATGGTTTCTTTTTGTTTGTACAGGAAAGCATCAGGCCCAAGTTCTTTGGTTAATCTTGTACTATCCTACGCAAACTCTTGTGTCTGGCTGTTTTGGTTGGAGATGACGTCGGAAAGAAGCTGAAGCGCGGCTCACTTTAACCGTGTACCACTACGCAACCTCGCAGGCGGATGATCTGCTATCAAGATTTCAAGACAACAATTCAAAATAAGCACATCTATCGAACGGTCGCTTCTTATATATCACCAAAACACTTGTCCACTATCCTGCAAGAGAAGATATCTGCTCCCAGTCACCCAGTAGCCAACCTCCCCGCCCAGTCCCTAACAGTCAACACCATGGCCCACAGTGCCCTCCCATCCTCAGCCACGCTCGCCTCGCCCGCCGAGTCGACCCCTTCGAGCCCGGCGGCCCATAGAAACACGGACCCGACGGCCCAGCGCACAATATAAATGTCTGTAGCCCCACGATCACTGTAGTGAGAGGACGACTGCCCTGCTCGCCATGGCCGGCGCCCTCAGCCGCTGGGCCGTCGGGTCCGTGTTTCTATGGGCCGCCGGGCTCGAAGGGGTCGACTCGGCGGGCGAGGCGAGCGTGGCTGAGGATGGGAGGGCACTGTGGGCCATGGTGTTGACTGTTAGGGACTGGGCGGGGAGGTTGGCTACTGGGCGCCGTAGCCGCAGTCGAGCAGGATCTTGAGCGCCTCGACGTTGTTGAGCACGACAGCCCAGCCAAGGCTGCGCGCGGCCGCGGGCACGTCGTACTCCCAGATCACCATCAGGATAGGGAACAGCTTAGTGGACGACGAGACGAGCAGCGCCGTCGAGACCGAGTTGGGGCGGGGGTACGTCGGCAGCAGGCCCAGCAGGGCCAGCGGCGAGAACGGGGAGGAGGTCAGGAGCCGGATCGAGAGGTGGAAGGCGAGGTTTGAGAGGGAGCAGAGGAGTACTGTGTGAAATGATGTTATGGTCAGCAGGAAACGCCTCTGCGTTTTTTTTTTTTTTTTTTTTTTTTTTTGGATGGTGTTGTAAGACAAGACGTACAAAAGAACAAGTACTGAAACACAATCGGCTGCTGCGACAGCCGTCCGAAGCTGGTCTGGTACGGCACGCTGTCGGCGCTGAACTGCTTCTCGATGCGCGCCCAGGTGAGGTAGACGTCGAAGAGGAGGAGGAGGACTCCCAGGCGGATCATGGCGGGCTACATGCAATTGGTGAGCTACGAGCTGCTTCGTTTCCAATAACAGGCCAAGTCCAGCAAGAGTAGCAAACAAACAGGAACGCACGTCAAACCGGTCCCCCTCGCGCATCAGCGAGTTGTGCAGCAGGTGGCGGTACACCTGCGGCTTGATGAGCACCAGGTCGATGAAGAGCACGACAAAGTCGTGCTCGACGTACTTGTCGCAGAACCGCCCGCAGTTCTTGCACACCGTGAGCCGGATATTGTGCCCGCTCGACTTGTCCCCGGCACCCGAGTACTTGGTCCATAGCGTCCTGACCGGGTGCCGGCATTCGATGCAGATGGGCATTTGTGTTGCTTGGCGGTTGGGGGCTGGCCGCGGTCACGTCCGACACAGCGGCGTCGTCGCCGTCAAGGATTTTCGAGTAGTCGTCGCGATTGACGGTCGTGGGGATATCGTCATTGTGCGGCATCGAGTGCGCCGGCGGGCACGAGGTGTTGTGATCGGACGGGAGCCTCCCAGGGTCCAGTGGTGCAAGGGGAGATATCAAATGCGAAAGGCCAAAATGACGAAAGTCGCCAACCCTAACCCCGCTACCAAGCCCCCAGCTTCAAGTTGCTCTACGCGCATAAAAAAAAATATCACAGATACTAATACTATCACAAAAGACACGCCCGTTGTTATACGTCCTACGCAAAAGAAACGACTGAGAAAAGCATTGATAAAGCCAAATATATACAAATCGCATGCCCAAAAAAGGAGTAATCCACCAAAAGACAAAAAAAAAAAAAAGAAACAAACAAACAGAAAACGCCGCGTAATGCCTGAGGGTAAAACTCTCCCCTCGTATCCAAATATCCTCTCTACAACAACCGCATATCTATCTATAACCTGGCTCGATCATGTAATGCTGCACACAAAGGACTCGATGGGTCAACAGACACATCTTGCCCCGCAATCGATCCCCCTAATCCGCCTTCTTCCCCTTCCCCACGCCTCCACCTGCGCCAACCGTCCGTCCCCGTAGAGCGGAATCATCTCCACCGCTCCGTCCCGACGCACCGGCGGCGCTTATCGTTGAGCTCAGCAGGCTCGCGATACCACCAGGCCCCGATGATGCCCCGCCGAGCCGCCCGTCCTCGCTGTTGGTGTCCTCGAGCTCGATGAGGTCGCTGTAGCCGGCGGTGTCGAATTCGCTCGAGTGACGGGCGTGGTGCGGCTGCTGGTGCTGCTGGTGCTGCTGGTGCTGCAGCGTCTGCCAGCGCAGGCCTGGGCTCATGGACCCGGACGAGCGCTTGGCGAACGCGCCGCGCAGCCACATCTCCACCGTCGCCGCCGCCTGCTCGAGGCTTGTCCCGTTGCGGCCCGCGGCGGCAGCTGCCGATGCCGCCGATGCCGCGTCGCGACCGCCCTCGAAAGGGCTCTCCACGATCCCGTTGGCCTCTGGATCGAAGCCGAAGCGCGCAGTCTCCGAGCCCATTACGGACATGGACGGCAGCGAGTCGATGCCGATGCCGGGGAAGTGCTTGCGCGCAAACACGTTGAAGTAGTCCTTCTCCGGGCCTGGAGCTCTCACTGTCCTCCCAAGCGACCCGACCCCGCCCGGCCGCCGCATCCACGCCGGCCTGTGTTCTTCTTGCCCGACACTGCCGCCCCTGCTCCGGGCCGTCGACGGCGATGGAACCGATGCGCTGTACACGTGGCCCGCCCCCTGGGGTCTGTTGGACAGACAGCCCAGTCTCCGAGAAGATGTGCTGCTGGGGCTCTCGACCGATTCGGCGACGCTGACGCTCGGCAGATCCATCGATCCTCGGGGTGTCGAGAGCGTCGTGGCCGTGTGCACGCTCTTCTTCCTCCGCGGTGGGAAATAGCCGGTATGCCTCCGTGAGACCCGCGCAATCTCTACCGGAGTTTTGAAAGACTCTAGCGCGACCCATCTGACGTGCGTCCACGGGTGTGCATCCTCCATGGGTGGTGGCTGTTCGGCAACTTTTCCATTCGGAAAGGGATTAAAGAAGTCGTCCACATCCTTACTGTCGCCTCCCTTCCCTGGCGTACTCGCCAGCAGGTCAACACCCTGGGAGTAATATGATGGTGGACCGCAAGCTCGGCCTTTAACCTCACATGCGTCCACCGGTATTACCAGGAAGCTGCGTATTTGTATGTTGTCCCGCGACCACAGCCCGTTGGCCTTGCGGAAGGCGTCTTCTCGACACCGATATCTCAAAACTATGCCGGCATACGTGTCCGACGGCTGGACGTGGTGGACGTAGGCGAGGTACTCCTCGGGCTCCTGGCTCTGAGCAGCGCTGGATCCTCTCAGGTCCTCATCTGAGGAGCGCCGCTTAAACTTGCCTGCCACGTCGAGTCCTCCGTTGACGCCCTCGTGGCTCTCCAGCACGCTCGCATATGTGATCCCCGTAGGACCTTATAATTCGCAAACTAGCAGGAAATAAACCATTTAGACACAGAAGCTTTTGCCTAGTGACCAGAGGGTCCATTGAGGACCCGAGTCCCCTTACTGTCAGCCCTAATCAGGAGGTAGTCCAGTCCCCATCGAGGAGAGGTGTGTTCCATTCGGTGCGTGGGCCGCCTGGTCCGGCTTCTATTCCTGTCCCCTTGTCTGTCCGTGTCGCTCCCATACGAGCTCTCCCCGGACAGTATGGACGAGGCAAAGCCTTGCACCGAAGCCCAAGCCGGTGCCAAACCACTATCCCACAGCCCCTTTCCGAGCGAGGAGCTCGCTCCGCCGCCGCCGACAGTCCAAGAAGACGCATCGCTGGCTCTCGTGGACGATGGGTTGCGGGAGCTGGGACTGGGACTGACTCGCCGGCTGGAGGACGAGCTCGTCGGGCCGGCGGCGAGAAGGGAGGTCGAGGTCGATTTGGACTTGGAGCCGTCGTCAGCCAGGCCTGCGCTGCCGGCCCGGCGCTGGCGTGGGCGGCTGGTGGTCGTGGTGGCAGACATGGCGGCTGGTGTCTGGGGCCGTTGGTTGCAGAGGCAACAAAAACACTCAAGGCACGGCCTCGTCCACCCGGGCACGGAGCGTCCTCAGTCGTGGCCAGGTCGTAATCATCAGATCACCGAGCTCTCCGTCGACGCATGTGGAACGACACGGGGCGGCGGTGACGGCGGCTGCGGCGGCTCCGATTCCGAGACGAGTCGCGTTAACCTCGGCCGGTACGGCGCTGTAGATAGCACGTCTTCCGTCGTCGTTTCCGTTGCTTGGAGTGGGATGACTGCAATGGCGACAGCACGGATAAATGGTGTTGTGGGATGTTGATTGGCTACCGTGTACTGGATGGGCTGTCGGTCTGGAGTGTGGTTTGGATGGCTTCGAGGGCAAATCTGTCGGTAAGCCTAAAACGAGCCCGAGTCGGGAGCTGTTCCGGCAAGGAACGCGGGGAATTAAAGGGTGAGGCGGGGCGGGATTCGATGCGCCGAGCCGCCGGCTTCAATTGGCGAGCGTCGAGGCGACGATGTGTGCTGGTGATGGTGAGAGCCCAGCAAGAATGCTCCAAGGCTGTCTGGCCGTTGTCTGACTTTGTTGGCCAGGCCGGCGTGTCGCGTGGTTACTCCCAAAATGAATACGTATCCCTCCAGTTCCACAGCCCAGCAACCCTCGCTGACTGTCGGGTCACCAGAAAGAGCGCCTAAAAAGCGACAGCTCGGCAGTGCTGCGGGTGACACGGTGTTCCACACTGCTGGGCGGGACCCCTTGTTCCAGCGCTAAATCTGGCACAATCCGGGGCGCAGCGCGCTGGAGCTCCCAAGCCATCACCTAATGATATCCACTGCCAGCGCATGGGTGACGCTACTGGTGGGCTTTTTTTACTTGATGCGTCCCAGACTTGACAGCATTGAACCCAATTCGCGAGGGCTCCATCGATAGCAATGGCCGTGCGACCACAGCAGGCCGCAGTTGAGTTTCCATCGCTATTACATGTTGGCTGTCTGTCTAAAATCAACACAACACAAGGATGCTACGTGCGAGAGCAGGTATTTGCTGAGCCGGCTCCAACTAGGAAGTCTCCTCAGCTTCGCGGAGATTGCCAGGACAGCGCGGGCAGCACCGCCACGAGCCACGCCTGCTTACTACGAGACAGTGTAACAGCAAACTCAGTAGAATTTGGTGAATGACCCTCAGATTAATGACACTGCCTTCAAAAACAAGTGTGCCTCTCTAAACCAACGCCATGAGCCGTCTCGAGAAGACGATGGCGGCATGCATAAAAGCTCATGTCCAACAGGGGTGTCTATGCAAATTGTTCTCGCGTGATCGTTTCGTTTCTATATCCCAGACTCCGAATTGACGATAGTTGGGAATCGTACATCGTAGTGTTTTGCGCAAGAGGAACCAAGGAAAAGCGACATCAAGAAAAAGAAAGAAAATGTCTGCCGAGCGAAATCACTAGTCAGTGCTATTGGCCCTCCTGATACACCTGGTAACGCAGGCCATCGCGCACGCCGTCGCACACGCCCGCGATGGTCTCGTCGGCGACCCACTGCAATATGTTTCCTAGGCCGTTGCCGACGCGGTCGTCGACCATGGCGTACGACGCCTTGCTCATGCTGCCGATGGTGCTGGCGGCCGACGTGCCGATGCTGGCGAAGGAGCTGGCCACGGACATGGTCTGCCTCGTCACCCGCTCCGGGATCTGGTACTCGTTGCCCACCCGCACCACCTCCTGCACCGCCGTGACGAAGACCGACGTGAAGAGCCGCAGCATGAAGATGAGCCCCGTCATGAGCGTCTGCACCGTCCGGTGGACAGGAGAAGGGCCCCCGCCCCGCAGCCGGAACATCGACACGGACCCGCCGCCCTGGGCCGAGAGCACCGGCGAAGACGAGTCCGATAACCTGCTACAGCTGCTGCCGCTTATCAGGTTGTTCCGCGGCCGCAGGTTCGCCTCTTGGCGGAGCGGGCCGGGCAGCGAGCCGCGCAGGATGTTGACCTCGACCTCGTCCAGGTCACGGGGGAGGCCCTGCAGAAGGTATGCGACGCCGTCCAGGTAGGCGCGGCGCTCAAACGCCGGGTTCGGGTCCGGGTTCGACGGGTCGGACTCGGCCTCGGAGTCGCG
>GL876969.1:1329107-1346480 GCA_000193285.1 Magnaporthiopsis poae ATCC 64411 | reverse complement strand
GCAGCCCATCTTTGCAGAGCTCCAGGGGAGCGAGGCAAAGGCCGAGACCAACAGCCCGCGGCTCATGATGTTTCGCCACTCGGCGCAGTACGGCGCGCACCCGCTGGCTCTGCGGCCCGGGTCGCTGGGGGCTTCGCCTGCCAACTCGCCGCTTTCGCTTCATGAATTCCGCTGATTTTCCTTTCTCTTTCTTTTGTACGACCGTTATGATTAAAACCTTGGTTTGTGGACGAGACAGCATTGACTGCGTCTGGATTATGTTCGTTCTGGACACACAAGGAACCAAAAAGAAAACATCAGATACCCCCTGATAGAGGATACAGAATGACTTTGTCTGGCATTTACGAGCATACAACCAAACTAAAACTGTGTGAGCCGCTTGGACCGGCACATATAAAATAAATGTTATTGCTGTTTTTATTACACAGGCGCCTGGTGAAACGAGAAAGAAGAACAAAACCAAACCTTCCAGCATCGCCTACCTCTCCGCCCACGGCCAAAGGTCCGGACCCCCTCCCGGCAGTGGTCTTTTTTTCGACCGCAAAGGCACAATAGCCAGGTCGCTGTACTGTCGTTCCTGGCCAGCTTCTTTGGCTGTCTTCTCGGGGAATGTCGGCGGAAAAGTCTCGTGTCGCCTGGTGATGGTGATGGTGGTGGTGGTGGTGGTGAGGTGGTTTCTGTGTGTGTTTGTATGTCAGCAGTACTTGGTGGTTTCAGTCGTTGGAGCCAAGGCCGAAACCCGGAAAAGAACCAACGCTGGAGGATGTTTTATATGTGGTACCGCCAAGGAGAGTATGGTATCGCCTGGAAAACCCTGATATGCTGGGGCGGCGGCGATGGTGGTAATGGTGGTGGTGGTCTCTGTATGGTCAGCAGTACCCGGAGTTTTTTTGGTTCGTTTGAGCCAATGTCGAAAACCGGAAAGGAATTAAATCTGGAGGACGTTTTGTATATGGCACCGCCTGGGAAGGTCTGGTATCGCCTGGGCTCACTCCAGCCACGGCCAGAGACAGGTTCGGCAGAAACACACCACCAACCGGCAGAGGCTGGCTCTAGCCTTTGCAAACGCAGATAAAGCCAAAAGAGACAGCCCGGCACGAGGCCTGTCAATAAAAAAAAAATCCCACAAGATCATCCCGAGCCATAACACCATCAAATGGATCAACATCTACGAAGGAGCTCCACCGCGTGACCGCGGAAAAACCCGACGACCAGGACATTGCAAAGTACAAGGTGACGGAGCTGGGATTCGCGCACGTTGTCAACTTCCCCGAGACTGTTGGCTAGGAGCTCGATCTGGATAGCTACGCTATTTAATGGAAGGATCCGAGGAGCTTTAGCCCGGACGGCCCGTAAAGCGACAAGTATCGCGATCCGATCGAAAGGTGGGATCAATACTAACCGCTTCATGCAGGTGTTGCTGTTCTACGGTTTCGCCTTCGCCGTTACGGGCAGAACAAGATCCTTACGCTTTTGTGATTATCGTAATAGAAAAAAGCTAACCGACTAGGCCTACTGGGAGCAAGACGAAGGTCGGCGTAACCTGGCCGGCAGCTACCGCCGAATGATCAGCATCACTCTTGTGCTTGGTATCGCCCGCAGAGTGGTTCGACGGTACTGATTACGGCCGCTTCATATATGATATCGCCGCTGCGGCGTGCCATCTTCTTCTTGGGCTTTTTTTTTTTTGGCGTCGGGCCCTCGGCAGAGGCCTTCCGCCATGACACTCGCCGTTGGCCTCCTGTACGGTTTGGATCGATGATGGAGATCAAAGGTTCCCCTGTCGATGCTGTGCGGCTTGGTTGAAGTTAGTCTGTGTAGTTATTTCTTGGCCGTGGGCGTGGAGGGTCAAGTGGTTGATCTTTGCTTTGATAGGGTTAATCTACTTTGCGTTCGAAGAAGCCCCGGAAGCGGGGATCGACACCACGGACATGGTTCTGTTGCTGAAGGCGGCCCCTTTGCCGCTTGTCCTTCGATCCTGTCTGCCGTCATTTTGTGTGGTGACATCGCATAGTTTCAAGAGGTTGGCACGAACCCAGCAATACATGTCACGGGGAAAATATAAACCAGCCCTTTGATATTAAGCCAAGCAGATAGTTGAAACCCCTTCCACCAGAAGCCCAACTCCGTAAAGCCAAAGAACCCAAAACAGTACAAAGATCGAGTAAACCGTTTCACCCAAAGAAGGAGATGTAAGCAAAACAACATTCTGTGAACACCCACACTTGTAGTTCCCCAAAATAGAAATAGAAAGAACACCTTCCCTACCCGGCCAGCAGAAAAAAAAGAAAAAGGTAGAAAAAAACCGGCCGGGGTCAAGCCGGCGACCAGCGAGAGAATCCAGGTCAATGGCACAGTGGCATATGGAAGATCGTCACGGGACGGGACAGCGATATGCCACCGCACCATCTCACCAGAAGCCCGCTCGTGCCGCGGTGGTCCCGCTAGTAGGAGACAGAAGCGGCCCGGCCTTCGAGCCCGGCCGGGAGCCAGCTCAAGAACTTTCCGACACCAGCTCCCGGGCTGGTAGGTAGTGGATACCCCCTGCCCCAGTCATCCTCCCCTACAGCGCAAAAGCGCCAACAGCCACAGCCACAGCCAGCCCAAACAGACCGCGGGCGCCCCGAGCAAAGGCGCCAGCAGCGCCGGCCGTGACGGGCACCGTCGTCGTCTCGGCGGCAGGGCGGACGGTCGGCACGACGTAGTGCGCGTCCTGGCTGATGGCTTCGCACCTGAGAGGGCCGTGCTCACTGTGTACCCTAGAACCACCAACTAAACCGCCAGGAGGGAGGACGTTATCTATAGGGCTTCGGTATGCATTATACGTCAGCGCAGAGGTCAGCGAGTGCTATGAATCAACAAAACTACCCTCCTTGATCGATGGGTTATTATCACAGGCTCGACCACCACCACCGGGTGCACAGGCTGGACGGCGGGCACGACGGCCGGGCGGACGGGGGGGTTCGTGTAGACGGGGACTTTCTGTTATGGAGGGTTTAGTATCTGTGAACTAGGTAGGTACCTTTGTCAGGGGCAAAAGAGAGAGCGAGGGAGAAAAAAGAAAAACGCACAGTCGTAATGGTGCAAGGGCAGTTCTTGTACGTCACCATGGTCGGCTTGGTGACGACGTAGCGCTCCTTCTCGAACCAGAACACCGTCGGCTCCGGGCAGTAGGTGCTCCAGGCGGTGACCACGGTGGTGGTGGTCGAGTTGGCAGCCGTGGTGTAGGACGGCGGCGTGAGCGTGCGCGTCGACAGCGTGGTCGGGCGGGGGGCAACCACGCCGCCGCCGACATTGACGGACACGTCGACGGTGTTCTCGTTGGTGTTGGCGTTGGCGATGTTGTTGACGTTGTTGATGGTCGTGCCGCTGCCCTGCGCCAGCACGGTGGCGGTAGGGGCGACAGCTGCCAAGGCAGCGGCGAGGAGGATTTGCTTGGAGGGCATTTTGCTTTCTTGCGTGTCTTGGGGAGTGGTGCTAATGTCTTTTTATTCTTAGGCTGTTGTTTACCGTCTCCAAGGAGGTCGTTATTGTCGTCACTGTGTTTCTTCTTGGTCGTCGAAACTTCGTCACGAAGGGATCAACTAAGGGCTAACGGATGAAAAGAGAATACCGGCAGGGACCAGAAAAAAAGGGGGAGGTTAGACCAAGACAGGACGATGCAGTTGTTGTTGGTGTTGTTGTTATTGGGGTAGGTGGGTGCTGATTCTTGTCCTGGAACGAGCGACTAGAAGGTAAAACAAACAAAAAAAGGAGCGACTGATTAAAAGGAGTGTCGGTCGATTAGGGGCTGGACGAAGAAACAGAAGAAGTCGGTCTCGGGATGAGAAGAGGCAAGACGAGGGGGACATGCTTCTTTTATGGACGGATCCTGCTTTCTCCTGGCTGGTTTCTCACTGGATCCATCATCGATCGGTCAAGGGATACGAGAAGCCTGGCCCGGCCAAGCAAGTCCTCTCCCCGCCCGGCAAGGTAATCTGCCGAGACGGCGCCGATGTCTGGCGTTTGTTGACAGGCCCAGTAGATAGATAGGTAGACACCCAAATCAACCAGAGAAAAACAAACACTGAGTGATCCCAATCAGAATTGCCCATGGCGCGATGGGACCAGGAATGGACGGGCGCCAGCCATGCCCATTCCTGGCCGGACACTCTCCCCTGTATGCCAAAACATCATCAAACTCACACATTCCTCACGTCGGCCCGGCCTCCTCCGAGGATGGAAGGGGAGAATAAGGATGCAGATCACATAGTAAGGCCAAAGTTTTCCGATTACATGCAGCTTCCTAGTGCTTCTCGCTGTTCTTCTCGTCTCTTTTCGTGCCTGCACCCAGGCGGACTCTGGCCCGGGCTCTGGTGAGATGACTTAAATATATACACCCTGCATCGTTCGCGACTCCGCACCATATTGCTGGCATAGTTATATACCAACGCTGCAATGCTCTTATAGAGGGCAACAAGCCCAGGGAGGCACGTCTACGTAAACGGCCTAGCCCTCCGCTCGGATTTCTATCCCATGCACAATGACTGTCCGTCTTCATGACCTGCTCCCCCTCCCTCTCGAACCCCTTTGGTAGCCCAACACTCCAACCCGCGGAATTCAGACCGAGTTCCCATGCGTACAAGTCGAGGGAAGAAAGAAAACAAACCAATGGGGACCCTGTGGGTGTGGGGAATATCAAACTGGCCGCCTGCGAAATGTCCTCTCTATGCCCGAAGCAATTTTCCCCTTAGAACGCCACCGTTCCTGCAATCAAAACATAAAGAAAAAGGAAACTAAAGACAACGATCGTAGGCAGGGAGCAACAGGATGTAAACAGCCCCCAAAGGATTAATGAAGTCCGTTCGAATGCTGAGATTGAAAGAAACGCAGGAGCGCCCCAGGTCGAGAGCATCAAGGGAAGATGAGATATAAGTGAACTGTGGGAAGAGAGAAAGAAAAAAGAAAAAGAAAAAAAAAAGGAAAGAAAAAAAGCAACCTCAAAGAAAGCAAAAGAGAAGATGTGATATCAGATAGGTGTTAGTAGCAGGACCAGCTAGTCGCACGCATGCCGAAGCAATAACCCCCAAGCGTAATGGCGGCAAATAAAGGGGCTGACCGGCCTGGCTGGACGATGGGTATGCTGGAAATGACGGCGAACCGGCGGGCGAGAAGACGGATCCCATGCCGCCCATGTCTAAAGATCTGGATCCATTATCGGTCGAGGATGGGGGCACGTTCCAGCGATCCTGGTAGATCGGGACGGCCGAATTCCTCTGGCCAGTGTTTCCATGCATGAGAAATGCAACGTGTCTCGCTATGGCGTGGTTGGGGTGGGCTGGGACCGCTGTGGCGACCTGTTCGCCATGGTCGCCTCATCATTCGTCCATTTCTTGTCTTGCATTCGCGCTGTTCATCTCGCTCATTTACGTGTTGACCTGCTCTGGCTGCGTTCCGGCACGCGTCCCTGCGAGTGGCTGCCGACGGCGATCGAATCAAAGTCGTAGTTCTTTAGCGTCTGTTCGTACTTGGGGCTGCGAAGAAATTTCGGGACCGAGTCCTGTGGTTTCACAAAAAATGTCAGTCATCCGATGTGTTCTTAGCCACCCACTACCAACCAACCGAAGAGCGAGCTGGGGATGCTTACGCTGGCCATCAGCTTGAACACGGCCGTCTGGGCGTCCTCAAAAAGGGCAGTGACCTCGTGCAGGGTCTCGATCATGGCCACGTCCTGGCCCACGGCCTTGGTCATGCGCGTCGCTAGGTTGTTCCTCAGCTGGTGGTCGATGTTCAGCTCACACGGCGACCCCGGTGCCAGGAAGGCATTGTAGATGCCGTAAGCCTGCGCCATTATCTCCTTTATGCCGTCCATGGAGCTGGGATTGGGACTCTTTTGGGCCGTCCGGATGCCTTGGCGGCAGCACCGCACGAACTCGTCGACGTCGAGGTAGAACGAGAGGTTCTCCTCACAGTGTGTCTCGCGCAGGTTCTCACGGAAGAGCAGGCGCAGGGCCGCGTCGTTCAGAATCTTCTCGAGACGCTGCGTGTTGGAGTCCCTGGCAATACCAGACCGGCTCGCCTGCGCCGAATCGCTCTCGGATGAGCGGCCCCTTATCGAGGCGCCGTTGATGAGGTCCTTGCCCTTGGCCGTCAGCTGGTACACGGCGTGTTTCGTCGGCTGGAACTGATGGCAGACGGGGAACTGCTGGATGTAGGAGCGATCCTGCTGAACCGCCTCCATCAGTTCGTACTCGACGAACAGCGACGCAATCTCGACCGTCTCGCGGCGGTCGACCGTGGTGCAGCAGTCCATCAGCCAATCGGTGGCCGACTTGCCCGTGAAGGTGTCCTTGTACGTCTTGCCGCCAAGCTTACGCTCCGCAGCCATCTTGACGCCCGTCAGGCCGTCCCGGTAGTCGCTCAGCGAGTCGGAATCGGCCGAGCTCACGCTGGTCTTGACGTTGGGGCCGTTGGCACCGATGAATCTCCTAAAGATTACCTCAATGGTGCCGTGGTCCGTCACCAGCTTGTCCGTCTGGCCATCCCTCTCGAGTATCACGAGCTGGGTCACCGAGGACCCAATCAGCTCGCCGACCTGTTTCTGCTGGATACCGTTCCTGGAGCAGAAGCGGTCCAGAATGCAGATTCCCTTGGGCGTGAGCTGCCACACGGAGCCCTTCATGGTGTAGACCTGCTGGTATTTTCCGTCGGCCGACTCGATGAAGCGGGCTTCCAGGAACCGTTGACATATCGAGCGAGCCATGTCCTTAGCCATGGAAAAGGTCGTAGTCGTGGTTGTGGTCACGATCCTGGACGGGTCTTTAGGATCAGGCATGCGGTTGGACTGGGAGAATTTGAGCGAGCCAAGGTTATTGATCGCATCTTCGGACAGGAACGTGTGCTCGACCTTGGTCAAGCGCACGCGGTGGGCAGAAAGCGGAAGCAGGCTGACGACCAGTGTGCTAAAAAGGTCTTTAAAATCCTGTGGGCCGGCGTGGGTTGCGTGGTCAGCGACAAGCCAGAAACAACAAAAAAGGCACGCACTCCATCGCCCAAGACTGTCGAGGACGTCATGGCTGTGCGGACAGATGCGCGAGTCATGCGACTCTACAGGGCGGTTGGTTCGGTGCGATAGTGGAAACGGAAAGAGAAGGGCGGGTTTTAGGGGGCTCAATTGGGTGGCACGGGCTGCGAACCTTTGTGAATGGACGGTCGTCATCCGTCATCCGTAATAGTCTCGACGATGTTTGATGCATTTTGCTGGCGGGAGATAGGTAGATGGGGAGCGGGCGGCCAGGGTCGGTGGCAGCGTAGGGAAGAGAGGGTGGGGTCTTTAGCAGGCTGGTGCCGGACGCCTGGGCGTTCCGCAGCGTCGTCGACGACAATGGCGAGCCGGGCGAGAGAGTCGACGCTCGGTTGCGACGAGTGGCGTCGGGGCTGGGCTGGTCGACCAAGGAGGGCAGGTCGGGCCCGGCAGAGAGGCGGCTCGCCGACTGGCGATGGCGGATCTTGGGATCAGAGAAGGTCCTGTCAATGGCCGCGGCGGCATACGAAAATATGCCCCCGGCCTCCTGTACCTTGACGAAGGGCACGCTCTGCTGGTTCCTGTGCGCGGCGCTCAGCGGGCCGGTCGAGGAGGACGTGAGAGACGGGGCAGCGGCCTCGGATTGGGGCGCCGAAAGCTCAGTGCTGTGATGTTTGTGGTAGTTGTGGTACAGAGCTATGGCCGCTGCGTCGACGTCGACGTCTGCGTCGGCCTGTTGCGACTGGGCTGCGAATGATGGGTAGTGGGAGCCGGTGGCCATCTACCGGTGCAGCGTTCAGCAGAAGAAAAGGCTGTTAGTTGAGCCGTCGAATTGGGGGTGGGGGGTTCGCGGGACGGCAGCCGAGTTGATTCAAATAATAAGAAAGGGGGGGAGGTGGGAATGGAAGGATGGATGGAAGCCCAGAACATGAGCCGCCCCTGGTGGATGTGGGCAGAAATAAAAGGTGGGCTGCTGCGACTGGCAGACCTGCCACCCCCGGCCAGTTGCTTTCGGGTTTGATGGGAAGGAGAGAAGTGGAAATAAAAGAAATCAAAGATGAAAATGAGGAGAAAAAAGAAAAAAGAAAAAAAAGAAAATATGAAGGAAAAATAATAATAATAAAATAAAAAAGAAAGGTAGGCCGGAGAGTTTGTCGGTCAGCTACCGCCTCCACCCTGGGAGCGTGTAGCGGTACCGCGGTACCTAAGCGGAGGACGGGGGCAGGGCCAAGGCCTGCTGAGGTACTGGTACCTTGACGCAAGCAACAGTGGAGAGTGGTGGGGAGTCGCAGCGGCTGGCTGGGTGGTAGGCCCAGCTTAGCTGGTAGCGGTAGGTAGCACCACCCCACTGGGCGACCTGCACCTGCACCTGCCCGTCCGACCAGGGGCCCCTCAACAACAGCCGGCGAGTGCTCCCAGTCAGATCTCCCGCAAAATTACCCCATTCATGGCGAGCAGACCCTTTATCCAGCGCCAGACCACGTCGTGTGCGAATTGTGTGTATATGTACTGTACTGCATCTGGGCACGCCGACGGCTGATGGAGGCAAAAATGCTGCCGGGTCCCGCGGACTGACGTAGGAAAGAAAAAAAAAAAAAAACAGGCTAGACAATAGGACGTTGGAAGACGCAGAAGGAAGCAGCATTGCTGGCATGTCAGGCCACATCTGTGCCTGTGCACACACGCCGCCAGCACGAGGTGACAAATCTACCTGCAATCTAGCGCGCGTGGCCAGACACCAGATGTATGGATGCACGTCAGGCTGTGACACGTTGCCGCCAGCCTGGAGCCAGCGTGAGGCACAGGCCCCAGGTCCGACTGGAAGGGCCGTGCTGCGTCCGCCGGGCTCCATGACGCGGCTGCTGGGGAGGGCCAACAACTGGAAGGCAGGCAGGCGGCTACTGAGATGGGCAAGCAAGACGAGACAACAAAAACAAATCAGCAACCCGGTAAGCGCCGTCCTGTGCGTGATAGGTGTTCAGGCAGGTGCTATCCAGCGCGCTCTCCATGACCCTCAAGCTTGGAAGCCAGTCAGCTTAGCGGGGCCACTTTTTGGTAGTGTGGCTGCCACGTGCCGCGGAATTGATAGCATCTTGATTCAGTGCCCTATCGGATGGAAGGAGAGGTCCCAACAAACGAAAGCAAAAAAGACACGGCAGGCACGGCTGATTCTGACACCAGGCAACCGGGCAGGGATGAAGTGACTGCATTTTGTCTGCACAGACTGGGCGGGGCAACTTGGGAGGAACGGTGGCCGCTCCAACCCACGAGGCAGCCACCTGGGATAGGGATAGAAAACAAAAGCAGCCGTCAATTCTCTGACACAACGTGCCCACTGTAGAAGAAAAAAGGGGGCGATTGACAAAGCCCGACTGGGTACGTATTGGAATGTCCCGGTTTGGTGTGTCATCAGCTGGGCTTTCCACGGTCGTACAGGGCAGGCGGCGGCGGTGGGGACCCGGTCGCCCGCATGATGGAGTTGAGGTAGCGCGACTTGTGCCAGCAGCAGCTTGCTGGGAGCGGGAATAATGGGGGAGGGGTGGAATGCGGCAGCGGTCTCACAGCAGCAGCTCGACGAGATCGGCGCGTGGCTTTCAGGGATCTTTGCCATCAGACCAGCCTGCTTTGGGGCAGTGGACCCTGCCGGCCACGCTGTGGGATTACTCCATGTGGAGCCCATCCCTTGCCCTCCGGCCACCCACGACGCCGCTCGGCGACGCCCATGTTGCAGGTTCGCATGGGTGCCAGGGGGGTAGTCCACCCACCAGGGATGCGAATGCTGTCACACTCGTGGCCGACGCTCCGGTCCGGCCTTTTTCAGCCTGCGCGCAACTCTCCCGCCCACTGGCTCACAAGCTGGCGGGCTGACATGCGTGAGCGCGTGCGTGTGCCTGCCCGCCCGTCTGCCTGCCTGCCTGCCCGCCCGCCCGATTGTGTGACCCCGTCTTTGCCGGCCAGCTGCTCAGCCCGGCACCAGACAAGACCAACCATTCAATTTGGACCGCGATCCATCCGCCAGTGCCGCCCCAGGCGATTCGGGATAAGACTGGCACCCTGCAATCAATCGGGGCGCTCAGGAGGTAGGAGGCGTTTGCCTGTCCCAATATCGGCGGCCAATTAAGACATGCTGCCATTCCTGGGCAAGCTTCGCCATGGTTTCCCAGCTCCTTTTTAACCTTTGCGCGCGTCGGTGGCCCATCCACCCCTGCGTCTTCTGGAACTGTTCCGTCGGCGCAGTTGGTGGGCCACCGCTTGAGACACGAGGCCCAAGAAACGACAGACACATGGGACCCAAATTGGCAATTGGGAAATCTCTGCCATGCTGTGCGACTCTTTTTACGTCCACACAGGATATCGCACGGCCACCAGCTGTGGAGGGCTACACTGGCAGGAATCCACTCTCCAAGTCATCAAATGGCCGTTTCGAACACCACAGCGACAGGAATTGGTGGTCTGGTGGTCGGGCAGTGGGGAGAAAAAGAAGCCTGGCTGGGCTTGGTTGGTTGGAGGTGGGGTTGGGAGATCACAAACACAGCGGGAGCGAGTCATCCGTGGAAGACGGCGATGGAAAAATCAAACGAGTTGAAAAAATAAATAAACACGCCAATCAACCGGAGATTTGAGCCAAAATGGGATGGAGGGAAAGGAGGTGGCGGAAACGCGGAAACGAGACGATGGAACGGAATGAAAGAAAAGAAAGAAAATAATCAATAACAAAATCACGCACCTTTAGCAGAGTGTCAGTTTCCCGGGGCCGAGAAGCCGGTGCTGTGGAAGGTGCCTGGACCTCGCCTCTCAATCACGATTTGGCGGTGTGTGTGCAACCTCCCTGCATCAATAGCTTGCGGCACGTAATTATGTGGGCTTTCCACGCCGATGTTGGGGCTGTTAGGGGGCACGAATGTGAAAGTGGCCTGCGAAATGCTAGCCTGGTTGGGCGGAACCCATTCCACGTACCTTCGAGGCCACGCCGAACGCTAGTTGGGATTTTGATTGATGTGCCACGCGAGCCAGCGCACCTTGCTTACGCATAGGGGCACCAACCTCGTCGTCTAAGCGCGATAGCCGACTAGAGATTTACTTTGCCCTACTCTACTTGGGACAGCGAAGCAAAACCCAATTCCGAAGTAGCTTCCCGGGGACATTGTGGCTGAGGAGCCGATGGCCTGTAGTAAGCAAACGCTAGTTAGTAAGTCAGCATTGAAGCCCACACATGGGCAGAGACGGACCCTGGCCCTGGGGAAGCTCCCTTTCTCCCACGTCACCCCTTCTCATCCATCGCCGCCCTCCGGTGGGGAGCCCTGCGTCGAGCCGTCCCCCACACACCGAGGAGGGACGGAAATGAAGGGGAAGGCAGAAAACGACCCTCGTGGGATGGCTTCTAGAAACGTTACGTTCCCTTTGGGGCCTTCGGGCGGATAGAAGCGGGCAGAGCGGGCCAGGGCCAGGTTACAAAAGCGTGGGGTTGAAACCCGACAGGGACCGCGAGCACCTTCTTCTTTCTGACAGACGACGCAGGCACGGGATGGGATGGCCCCCCGGTTCGTTGCAAGACGTCAAGCGTTTGATGCTTGGGCGACTGGGGGCCCCGAAATAGAAGCTTTGCCCACGTTTGCTACCTTGTTTTATCTCGGCGAACCGGGTATTAAGTTACGGCTTTTGCTAGTTCCAGCCGGGCAGGACCTGGTCGCGTGGCGAGGCTTGCTTTTCTCCGGGCTGTGGAAAGGGAGGGAAAGGACAGAACGACCAGGACGAGGCCTGGCCCGGTTCGGCATTAATCCAGGAGCGCGCGAACCTAGGAAACAGGAGGTGGAGGGTTGGGCCTTCGGGGAAGACCGAGAGGCTTGATTGCACGTTGCAGGCGCAAGGGTGCTCCCCGGCAAACTTGTCGTCTGCTGATCAGACGTCACTGGCGATGAGTTGGGCGCCTAAGAATCTGAACCACGGACACAGCAGGACGTGAAGCAACTAAGAAAAGGAACGATGAACCTTTTTATTTCCAGAAAGAAGGGAGGTCGCTGGGTTGAAGGTGGACAAAACAGGGGGCGGTGCTGCGTTCCCGTTTTTTTATTGAGCCCACCCGCCAACACGAAGACAACCGCAATTCCCTCTTGAAGGGTGGGCCGACGTGCATTTCATGGCACCCACGCAAGCACACCACATTATTCTGGCGGCGACATAGACATCAGTCTGAATCCTCCGACCTGAGCCCAGCGAGTGAGTGGCTTGCGGGCCGGGGCAAGCAGCCAGCGGTGTGGAGTAGTTCCATTACGGCCAATTAGCGCGCTACCGGGCCTGGCTCTGTCTTGGTTCCGGGCTCGACGGACGCCGTGTCTAAGAGAGCGAACCCCGAGACCAATTCCTAGTCGCGGCCGAGCGGCACCTCAGCCGCTAGGCCAGCAGAAACCAAAAACCGAAAAAAACCCAAAAAAAAAAAAAAAAAAAAAAAAAGCTAGCATTTCGTACGACATTCCCACGTGGCATGGATCACGGTGGCAAAAAGTATCGACCAAGCTTTCGACAGGCAGACGGACGGACACCCAATGGATTGAAAAGAAGAGAAGAAAAAAAGCCACACAAATTCCCCTTTGGGAATAATTAAAAAAAAAAAATAAGAGACCACGCGTAAGCAGTGTTGCCTTTCGACAGCCGCCATCCCAACACACGACGTCAGGTTTTGTCTAGACCTCTGGTTCATGATGGACCTACCCTACCTGCCCTAGGCATTGATCGGCGCGGTTACACACGTGCTAGCCCGCTTGTCGCGCCGCGTGGGAAATACGTGCACGGTCCCAGGGCTGAAGGATGCTGGCAGCCCGGCGAAGCGGGTCAAAAGGAAGCGAGAAGGGAGAACAGACAGACAGGGGGAGGAAAAAAGAAGAAAAAAAAAAAAAAAATGAAAATGAAAAGTGACAGAATGATATGACGGCTGAGAACATGTCTCCACCCAGCGCGCGGCCAAAAGGGGCGAAAACAACGGACCGGGCGAGAGTTGAAGCTGGCTGGCGGCCGAAGCCAAGCCTAAGGTATCTAGATCGCGAGCTTATGACTCTGCTGATGCCACAATTCCCCATCCGATTGACTCGTCCCCTGCTTCCGTGAGCGGGTTGTTCCATCTTGGCATTTGTCCAACTTTGTTCAGCAGTCAGTCACATTTCATCTTTTTCTTTTTTCCGCTGGCTGGCGGGGCAGCGGTTCAGTCTGAACAGCCCGAGCTAGGACCCTTTGGGGTGTGAACTTTTGGAAAAACACACACACTACTGCAGCCTGGAGATTGTGAGTGCTTTCTGTACTGGTACATACATGGAAAGCAGCCGGCCAAAGGGGACCGAGGTCGGGAGGAGGACGGGGCTTTTCCAGATGGCGCTTCGGCTGTTGACAGCGGGTAGGGCACCGTGGCTCTTTGAAGTATCTGATACTTTCCGTCTGTCAAGGTACGGTAGTAGGTACCCTCGATATGGAAAGTGATGTGCCTGTAACCCCTACCAGCTGCATACCACCCCAAAACAGAAACTCACGCGAAGGATATAAAAGAATAAAAAAAAAAAAAAAAAAAATATACGAAATACGGCAAAAGCACACACAAGTGACGAGGGCGGTGGGCAAATGTTGCGTTGGGGGAGGAGCTCGCCACGTGGCTTTGCACAAGGCCCATGATTTAACCGGCACGCCGTGTGACGAGACTCCGCTGCATGCAACCTTGGTTTGGTTCCTTTTCTTTTTTCTTTTTTTTATAGACTCATATTACTTTTTTCAACCCTTGAGTCCTTTTGGCCGCCCTCCCCTCCCCTACCCCCACCAAACAAAACCTCAAGCTGTGCGCCCAACCGCACACAATTGTGAAACGCAAGGGGGACCCAAGCTTCGCATCTATTACCGGATGGATGGAGTGGATGGACGGATAGATGGCGAGGGCAGCATACGCAAATTGACCCGATGGGGGCCTAAAGCTGTGCGTGCGTTCCGGGATATGCAGGGCCGCGCGGCTAAAGAGCCATGTTGTTTGTTTTGTTGACATGTGGTGCTGTATGTATGTACGCAGGTGGATAGCCCTAGGGATTTGCATCGAGGACCGAGTCTGAATATGGAAGTCCTGAATAATTCGTCCCATGTTTTTCAACTCCGCCCAACTCGGGTTGTTGGATTTATCCTGCTCATTTCACTTTTTATACTTGATGTCTGTCTTGTTTTTTTGTGGTTCGGTTTCCATCTTCTCGATCCCTTTTCGGGATTTGAACACGGTGGTATCCGTCAACACAAAAAATAACTCTCGCTTCTCGCGCCTGGCATGGAACCTACCTACCTAGCCAGGCGCCTTGTCCCGCCCGGCGATTTATACCGACCGACCTTGACGCCTGGCCTGGCGCTCGGTCCCGCTTGAATGCGGCCGAAGGAGAGTAGGGTTGGTCGGTGGCTGGGGGGCCACTGGCTGGCTGGCAGGGTATGACCGCATTAATGCAACTGGAACCGCCATAATGGGCTGATGCTGCATGCGGGCAGGGCCTAGGTGTGATGAGCCTGGACCGGCCTCTTTTGCCGTGAGCGCTCCCCGCCGTGCGCCGCCGCTGGCGTAAACACTCCATGTTGAGGCGTTCATGTTTTTGTCCTTTCTTATCTCTTACGTTTTCTTATCCCTGAAAGTACTGGCCCAGTACCGGTACCAGTACATTGTATAAAACAACCGGATGCATTGTCAGACGGGAGAACTTCTAGAAGCTCTGGCGGGATAAGCTCTGCCCAGCCGCAGGGAACGGACAAGAGTCGAGCGAGGCCAAGCGCAGGATGGATGGATGGATGAGACACGGGATGGATGAGACGGATGAGATAAGAAGGGAGAGGGCAAAAGGAGCAATGTCACTTGCCCGCTTCAGCAAAACTGCAAACCTTGGTTCCGTCTTGCCCCGTCTCTTGGACCTGCCCTATGGGATCGTATATTGACTCCTCGGCTCCTCCCTGATGGAGCCAGCCGGCTTAACAAAGCGCGAAATCCGAGCCCGACACCAGCCTGCACGCAGACGGGTACCGACTTTCCCTGCCGGTGGGCGGGAGCGGCTTCGGCTTGGGTATCCGCATGAACACACGTGTCGAATGTCACATATCGTCCCAACCAACACACCCACCTGAGCTTAGGGTTATTCCGCAATATTGCCCATGGAGGGGTAGCTGCGTTTTGCGTCATGACCTGTCCCTGCCCTTTATGGACGTTGGGGTGTGCGTGTGTGGCATCCGAATCCAAACCAAGTACATCGACGTCTGTTCCCAATGCGCCGCTGCCTGTTGATGGTCGTCCACCTACTGTACAGTGCCTCCGTTTACACCATCAGCCTGCCGATGTGTCTGCCTTCGGTTGACAGTCATTTGCGACGAGAAAAAGAAAAAATACACAATAACAAAAAAAAGGCCCACGCGGCCGGCTCGGGCCCAAGATTACCTATCTTGATAGGATGGATGCCTACATCTCGCTGCAACATCGATGCAGCTCAAGGCAACCCTGCCCAGCCGGTCGGCCGTCCGGTTCGGTTGAAAAACACGGGTAAAGCTGCCGCGACAAGAGGATGACCGGTGTACGGACACATGTTTATGTACCGTACGTACCCTACCTTGTCTCACCTTACAATCACCTTTACCTACTGGATGCATCGCACGTTCCGTCGGGCTTAGTCCCTGCCCCGTCCCGGCCCTGACTGACTGACGGCTGGACCAACGGGGCGGCCCTGAACTATGTCGTATGTATATCTTGACCCGTATTCCCTTGCCGGCGTCGGCTGCTGATGTCGGGTATCCTCGGCCATGAGATTGTTTGTCTTTTTGGTCAGGTTATCCCGGTCGGCGGTATTTCGCTGATGTCGGCCGGAGTCACGTCACGTTGCGGCGCCCGCGCGGGGTCTCGCATCCCTCGCAAACATTGATGGCTTTCATCGATTATGAGCGGCATTTTGCATGTGAAAACTTAGCTCTGCTGTTGGAAATCCTATTCGGGGGAAATGACAGCATGTATGAGTTCGTGGGTGAAGCTGGCCGAGTCATTCCCGTTCTTTGCTTCAAACTAGGTGCGTCATTGTCGGTTCTATTCTTTTTATGGGCGCATTGTGACCTCATCGAGAGAGGGGGAAATTTGATCCGGCCTCACGTGGTAGGTACCTTGCATCGAGGTATGTAAAGCTACAGCGCATGTGATGCATCCCCAGGAACCAGGACAGGCCCTCCGGGGAACTAGTTCAATGCCGCGATGTCTGTCACGGGAAACGGTCCGCTCGCGTTGAGGCCTGAAAGCCGAATTTCCGACATGGTCAAGTTGACCTCCCGGTTTCCTCTACCGACGAGACATTGAGAGAGAGAATGACTTGGGCTGAGTTTTGGGGCGTCTTGGTGCACATGCAGACCACAGCCGCCGGCCATGGCCGCATGCCCAGCTCTGGCCAGAGAACCAATGACCAACCAGCATTGAATTGTGTCGCACTGCCCTGGCCAAGGCAGAACTGCCAAGCCCCAGCAGGCTGCTGTTGTGGTTATGCGGGCAGTCAGCAGTGCCCGACGTGCAAAAATGCGAATTGCCCCAAAGAGACTATTTGGTGAACAAACAAGCACTTCTGGCAGCGGCTACCTAGCGAGTGTCTCATATAAAGGGGAACTGCTACATGGTGACAGCGTCCGGGCGCCACTGAAGGCCGCCTGGGAAGGCTGGGAAAAGTGGATATGGGTCTCCTTGGGCACGCCCGATCGCCGCCTTCGCCACGCGCCCGTGACCGCAAATAAACACATCCCTGCGCGGCCTGGCTGTTTCAATGGACTGAGGCCAGTTGGGCGAATCGATGGAAACGCTGCGCCGACCATCTGCGCCCTGCCAAGCAGGTTCCCTCATCATCGTGCATCAGTCGTCATTGAATGATTGCTGTGCTACCGTCCGATTGAAATTCCCCATTCTCTTGCGTTCCAATTCATGTTATATCCCCAAAGAACACACAAATAGAAAATCGACAGCAATTCGAAGCCTCAGGAACTTGACCATCTGAGGTTGCAGCTCTCAATTCAGAAATCACGCCACATCTTTGGGCACTTTTTGAGACAGTCAGATTGAAATGAACTCCCAGCCCTTCTCACCAACCCGCGACAGCCACCGCCGGCACAGCAGCAGGCGGCCGTTGGAGCGGGAGCGGGACCACGAATCGCTGTCAGACATGGGCAGTCTGCACGACGACGACGGCGGCCATTACCATCACCACCACAACCACAACCACCACCACGGCCGGCGGAGCCGCAGTCGCAGCCGCGCCGATGGCGCCGACAGCGACAGGTACGCCGTGGTGCCCAGGCGGAAGCAGCGGAGCCGGTCACGCCGCGGGGGCGAGGACGACGAGGACAGGGACAGG